>CM052096.1:13898393-13937053 GCA_028453745.1 Agapostemon virescens | reverse complement strand
CACCCAAAAATTTAACCCGGAACCGTAATAGAATTATAAAATTTAGAATTCCTAACAAAGTGATTGCATTGATAACTACTTTAACCAAGAAACATTAGTTAAGAAATAGTTACATTTGTGCGATATTACCGTTAAAATTTCGAAAGCTTAATGTGTAATCTTATTTGCAAGTGAAATGACTGGTACCTGTTAGTAATGAACGATGCACGTTTTAAGTTATCAACACTTCATCTACGTGGGATTTATTGTAATTTTTCATGTGCGTTTATTTTCAAGTAATAATATTTCGGAATATTTTGAGAAAATATTGGTTGTTAAGTGCTCCATATCACGACAAAATATCGCGTATTTTGTTCAATTTAAAATTCAACGGGTGCATATTGCGATGTACATACAACGATTGCAAGAGGCTGGTCCTTTGAAAGCGACGTGTGAAGTGAGAACTAGCTCCTCACGGCATGTGTTAAAATGTTGCCTTCGTAATCACGAAATTGCAGCTTTGCAGAACAATGGACACTGGATCTGCCCGTGGCATATAGCAGCCTCCTAAATAGAGACACAGCTTCCAGTACTCCTTTATAGCAGCAAATCACTCTGGTAACATTGTCTGCGACATACATACAAGGTGTTTCTCCGTACATGTTACAAGCTAATATTCACGATTCTATTAACGATATATTTAGATAATATTTTGTTACAATTTCATTACATGCGTAGGTTTTTCGTTCTATACTGCATTATATACAAGCAAAAAAGCAACATCCAATGACATTTCAAACGGGAAAACGAAAGGAACTTTTCTTTCGGATACTTTTCATATAATATTTTTATACAAAACAATTTCTATAAATAGATTAGTATGAATTCTAATTTGTCGGATTATTTAGTGAGAATGAAAGAGAAGATTAATCTTATTGTAGAGAATTAATTCGATAAATCATTCATCATCGTACGATGAATGTAAAACTCAATTGCTTTTGCTTGTATATTATGAAACGTTCGCTTGTGCGATGGAATTTCGACCGTCATCATTTCAACTTCCATATTGTGGCGTCGCTCGGTCACCTTTGCTTAGGGACTTGGAGTCGACAGGATTTACGGAGAATGGTTGTAAAGTCAAACTCCGGAGAATCAAACTCGTTTATTCAACTCGTAGCGAACGCTAGGACAGACTCGGCTATGTCGTTACGTTTCGCGGATCGAACTCGGTCGATTTGGTAGTCTAGTCGAATATCAGATTTGTTCTAAGTTGTAGCGGTCGTGTTATGTATAAAGAAACCTCGGTATTTGGAAATGGAGGAGTAGGAGTTGCGAATATTTAATATAATTGGTTGTAGGACGAAGGGTGGAAGTACAAAAATTCGGAGTGGGAATGACGAAGATGGAGGGTGGAGTAGGAGAAGGTTCGCCAGGTCGGAATTGCTGGCAACAGTGGAAAGTCTCATCGCCTAACGGAAACAATGCACTGCAAAAATGTGCGAGTCAGCTGTGCGAATTTTGGGTTTTTCCGCGAGGTACAGCTGCTCCTTTGTATTAGCTACGCCGGCCCGCGGCCGGGTAAAAATTACCAGAGCTGGCCATGCTGGTCTCGCTACACGCAGGTTTCAAGACGCAACACATATTATTGTATCTGAATGATTTTTGATTCAATAACTCTTATGAAAATGTAATGGAGTACAAACAACAGTAAGGTAACAAAAAAATTGCTGCAATCAATTTACAAATGTAAATATCAAAGTATGGCTACTACAACACGATAAAATGGAAGTATTATTTGTTGAATTAAGAAGAAAATTAAAAGTTCCCAAAGCAGAATAATGGATACGCTTGATAAGATATTTCGTTATTTTCGGTTAAAGGATTAACAGATTTCCAAACATCAGTTCGTAATGTAAGGGTAGATGGGGGTCTGGTAAAAGGAATCTCCCCAGCGTGTTCGGTACGGAACTTGCGTTTATTTTCTAAGTGCTGGCAGGGGCTATACAATATCTGGGCGCGCCGCGAGACTTCTTCTCGATCTTCCGGTCAAATCGTATCTGTCTCTGCTCGTCATTTTCTTAACCTACGAGGCTTTTCGCCTGTCCCTGAATCGTCCTGATTGGCCGGTGCTGAATTAGCCTCTTTAGCCAATCAGGTACCTCTTTCAGGGACTCTTCGCGACTTTGGCGCGGTCGCGGGGGCGACCCCGCGATTCCGGCAATGCAGCGGGGTTTCCGACGGGCCCGCGATGCCTGGCGCGGCCGGCTGTCGCCTACCTGCCTAGCATCCGGGTCCCTTTGGAAACTCGAGGTTTATGATACCCGCACGAGCTGTTGAGGCCGATGGTAAAAATCTAAAGGCCAATACGTGCCATAACAAAACTGCTAAGACGGCTAACGGCTTTCTCAAAAACAGCTGTGGGACAACGGGTTCCATAAACTCGCTCGACCATTTGCACGCCAAATGTTGTTAATTGTGCGTGCCGATGGCCGCTACAGTAATAATGGGACACCTTGTATGCTAGCATTCGAAAGCATTCAAGAGATGTCTACGCATACGATTCGCATATCCGAATCGTATAATTAGCAAACATTATCTACGTTACATTTTTACATTCAGAATGAAACTAAATAATATAAGTTATTTATGTGAAGTTTATTTGTTGAAGTTATTTAGCTGTGAAGTTGTCATTGTTTTTAAATAGTTTTGAAACCTTTCAAACAATTCTGTGAGCATACATATTGCAGATATGAATACAGTTTCTAGTTTAAACCGAAATTTTCTAATTGTACACGTCGGGGCAAAAAATAGTACATCTCACACTTTTTTAAAGTTCTGTAGTAGTTATTATTTTTTGGCACACATGTATGTATATGTTGAAAATTGCATACAATATTCTTTTCGACAAAATACTGTAAACACAAATGTAAATTTTATAATACACATACAGAACAGAAGAATAACACAAAATTTCTGTTCTACAATCGTGAATGACTTTATAAACGATATATTGATATTGATATATAATTAACAATAACAAATATTAATAATCACGGACACGAGTCGTAATGGAATAGAAACTTACCTTTCTGAGGGTTATCGGTTCAAACATCTACTTCAACGTTAGGAGTTTTTCATATAATAAAATCTTTTTTATATATAAAATACGTTTATTGTGTGAAAATGACAGAAAATATTTTATTCAAAGGGTTGACCATCGGTAGCTATACATTTCTCCCATTTCTCTGACAATTTGTGGATGTCACGCCAAAAAAACTGTTCCTCTTTTAAGGCAAACTAAATATCGAGCCATTTTCGTACATTTTCGTAAGATGTAAAGCCTCAGCAAGTGAGTGTCCCATCGATGTAAATAAATAATAATTGGATGGAGCCAAGTCTGATGAGTAAGTCACACGCGACAGTAATTCCTAATTAACCGCCTTAATCGTTTCCTTGACTGGTTTTGCTGTGTGCAATAGTGCATTATCATGAAGCAAGATCACTTTGTGTTGCCTTTCTTGATATTCCGGTAGTCTTCTGGATCTTTCCCATGGCTTTGAAACATATCGAGACAGCTTCTCGTGTCACATTTAATTGATCCGTGAGTTGTTGTTGAGTTCGAGCGTCATCCTCGTCCAACAATGCTTGCAATTCGCAGTCTTCAAACTTTTTCGATGGTCTTCCACGTTCTTCCTTTCTCACGTCAAAATCGCCACTTTTGAATTTTTTAAACTACCTGAAGCACCGTGATTTACCAAGAGCATGCTTACCGTAAGCTTCGACAAGCATCCCATGCGATTCTGCAGCAATTTTCTTCAAATGGTAACGGAAAATCAATGCTGTTCACAAATCGTAGTTTCCAGACACAAAATTCAACATGCTGAACGCTACTAAAAATTATACCCCTTTATGAAACTTGTATGGTTGTGAGTTAAAAATTTTTATCATATCTCAAAACAAGAAAATGGCACCAATGACGCGGTTTGATAGTTACATTGACAGCTGGCGCCACGTATGGGCAAATTCCGGTTTCACATTTACAGACATAGTAAACTAGACTAATATACACTGTTTTATAATAATGACAGGATTGGAATATGTTGTTCAATGAAAAAGTACATTTAAACAGTTTTCATGGAAATAATCTCTAATTTTAATACCTGTAAAAGTACAAATCAGTAAAAAATTATTTTTACCCGTTCGGTCGTTCTATCGTTTGCTGATTGAGGACATGTAAAACTCAATACGTTTTTATAAAACTTTCTGTCGATTCATGACAAATGTGGAAAAGTGATTTATACCAAAAATAAATCATTCCACTATAACAAATCAATGTGACCTTCAAATCTCTAAAACATATACACGCACAAAAAGGTACATACCTTGTAATTACCTTGTTAACTAATTATTCCTATGCTTCAGATTTCTGTACCACTCTTATACATTTTTGCGCAATGACGGTCTTGCAAAATGCAGCTACGTTTTTCTCTTAAATGGAACTGCATAGGTTTTTTTTACATAAATCGATTCTCTGAATTATTCTGCGTATAAAAGTGTTATGATGATACGGTCGTAAAGTAAACAGTTTACTAGATATTTCAACTTTTTTAGTCATACATAAGCATTATCTTTCGCTTGCGACTTTATTCATGCACGACAAAGTACGAATAATCAAATAAAGTACAGCGTAAATGTTTCGTACGATACCTGTAACAACTGGGTCGTTAGGCATTAATTTCCGGATAGCGATATCGACGATTTATGGAATATGTCTTACCAAATCTTTTGCACGATTCAGATGTATCATTAGGTGCAACGTCAAAAATTAAATATTTTCATTACGATAATGCTTTGACATATAATGCCACACCAGTCACAAATTTTTTAAATGACAAACTCCCAATTGTTGGATCTAATGTCTTTGAACGTTTTCATTTGGGGCATTTTTTAAAAATAAAATCTATTGACAGCCAACTCAAAATGTTGAAAATTTAAAATGTCACATTATGACGGAAGCAGCTAAAATAATTAAGAAACAAATACTCGATGTTATGAATAACATTAAAAAGTGTTTACAATGTGCTGAAATAAGGTTTTAGATTTATAACAAAGGAAGTTAAAATATCTTGCAAACTATTTACTTTACAATTTTATCGCTATAACACTTAATAATAATCCAGAGATTAGATTTGTGTAAAAAAAAGTAATGCAGTCCGATTCAAAAGAAAGATGTAGCGGCACTTCGCAAGTGCAGAAATACATAAAACTGCATAAGAGTGGTGCAAAAATGTAGAACATACAATACCATTTGCTTTTGTTATCAACCATTACGTACCATTTGCTATTTAAAATAGTTTTCAAGATATAGTTCTACTTAATTGTACGAGACACCGTGTTTATTATTAAGATACCTGCGCGCCCGTTTTTTAATCGTGAAATTAATGTTTTATTTGACACAATGACAAGTGTAACTATTGTGTATACGTAGGTGTCACGTCGATGATTCGAAAAGCAGCATATTACGAAATAAAGAAAAAATAAAGTAATACGAATTGTATTTCGATATTTATTGAAAACCATACGACTAACCTCAATATAAAACACTATGAAAAACATAAAAATGAGTTTCTCTTCTACAAGTAATATTTGCACATAAACAAAATCATCGTTTGATTACAGCTTTATGTAGATCATGTAGTATCAAGTATAAATATTACATTTTCGTAATTCGCATTGCCAAAATTTAGGGATTGGGTTCCTTGAGGATCTGGCCACGAAATAGGGCAGCCAGAATGACTGCCGGTAAGCGGACTGTGTTGAACCCCAGAACCTTCATCGAGCTAACCTTATTTTCTAACAAGTTAAACCTCAAAAACAATTTTTTAAATTCTCTTGCAACCAAATTAGGCCATTTATAACGTTTTATAAATTTATTTTGAGATAGAGTTCACTCGCAATGCGAATAGTAATGCACCATCGGATACGCAACGATATATCGTCGTTCGGCACTAAAAGGGTTAAGCTATGAGTAAGATGTTTTCGAGTACAAATCTCGACCGATCCTCAATCATACTACAATCAGCTCTATGACGCACTGTCCTAATCTTATTTCTTTCCTCTTTAAAGGACTACTACTTAAACTCTGGAAATTTCAAAAATCAAAAATAGACATTTCATCACGTTTTTATCCCGTCTTCTCATCCATATTCCTGTCTAAAAACCATTGTCAAGACATTCGACAAATTACATTCTACCGCGCATTTTCCTTTTCTGTCACGGGAGTTAGATTGAGAAGTGTTTATTAACCCTTATCGGTCGTAAATCACCTCTCACGTGACAACAGTACTTTGTCGTTGCGATCGTATGTCACGTTGGAGATGACAAGATGGAACCTATCGAAACTTACTCTCTGTGAAATGCGGGCACGATTGTCGTTTTTTATACAAATCATTAAAGTAGTGTCGGAAAAGGATCCTCCTTGAATCTCTCTTATATTCTGTATAAAGCTGATCATAAACATAACAACAGTAAACCAATGTATCATATAAAAGTTATTCGGAAATTAGTTAAATCACTAATTGGGAATTTACGTGAAAGTGAGACTGTGCGATATGGAACGCCATCAACAATAGATAATGAGAAAAGAATAGATGGAAACATATCTTGCGATCTGATGCTAAAGGAAAACATAATGACTGCTTAGTATGTTGTAATCGTAAATTACCTGTAAGAAGAAAAACGACAGTATACTTCTGTGTAACGTGCAACACAAAACCGTTCCTTCATGTTGGAGATTGTAATAACTACACGAATATAATGATAGCTATTTCTTTATTTTTAACTTCAGAATGTTCGCGATTTCTATGTTGTAACTTCTACGTTTTTATCGGTTCGCATTTTCTGTAGTACTTGTTCGTTTGTTTGTTCGCAATTTCTGTTATACCCGTTCTGCCTGAGTCTTGTTGCGTTCTGTCACCTCGATTTTGTCGTAATTGCTTAAGGGTAGTTTGAGGCGGAGGAATGTAGCGTTTTTTAATTGGTTGTAGGAATGATGGAAAGAGTGTGCCTGAAGGAATGGAAAACGATCAATGAGGGATTATCGTGATTTATTACAGGGTTGGCTGATTTCCGTTCTTCGAGTGTGTCGCACGCGGTGTTTGTCCGTCGGGATAAAACTGTCCACATACGGCGCGTGTTGAATGGTCGGCTCTTTCGGAGCTGAGTTTATTAATCTCTTGCCTGCTTTTCGTTTATGTGTTATAAATTATCAAAGACAGATTTAGGAACATACAGCCTTCAGTATTGCTATCGCAACATATTGATAACTATACTTTGGATTTTATACATTCGTGACAAATATGAGTATCTATAATTTTAAACTGTACAAACGTTAAAACAATCGAAGTATGTAAGCACATTACGTTTTTGTCCTGATAACAATATCAAAAGAAAAAACATAATTTTATTTTATTCGAGTGCATCGTAATGGATAAAGAAAATTTTTATTCTGTATAATTATTTGAAGTTTGCTAGTAACTACTAACCACACGCGTATTAATCTGCACCTATTTTTGAATCGCTTCTCGGAAAAACGCTTAAAGTGTAAATTTATAAAGCAATGCAAAGAGAAAAAACATTTGGCACGTCCCGCTGCTCACATTTTTATCGCCCATATCCTGTCAGTTTGGTTGACCGCAAAGAGGCGTATGTCGTTTTGAGAATTCCTCTGGACTGCGGGCTGCAATCTGAATGCATTCACGTGTGACGCTCGCGGAATATCGAACGAAATTTCTCATGCGGAATTCAAATTCCCGTAATAAATCATCTCCCCAATAATAAAATCGACCTTCTTCCATTTAATTGATTGATCTATATAACTCAGCGCAACGCAATGCATTTTATATTATATAGGGTGCACTACCTCGCTTCTTCACCTGAAATCTTTCCGTTGTTCACCCAGGTGTTTTCATTTTCATAAGTCTCAGAATTTGCGCGAATGTAACCCTTTGTCCACCTCCTCTGTCATTGTTTCTATGATACATGTGTTCATAACGCTGGTGCTACTACAATATGCGCATAACTCGACAATAGAGTGTGTACGTATAAAAGAAATATGTACCATGATGCTGCCATTTATTTTCAGTTGAGATAAGTTATTGTCATTCGTAACAATGTACACATCTAGCTAAAGTGAATGCGGAAGTTCAGAATGTCTCGTTTCCTAGCATTAGTTTCCTAGTAATAGAAATGGCGACGTATAACTTGCTAGTAACGTTTTCGTTTGCTCACAACTTTACGACCAATGCGATAAATGTTGAAATGGCTGGAAAATGAAATAATTAGAAGTAGTTGTATATCAAAACAACTCGTTTTGTTAAAATTTACAATATGTTTTAAATGTTCGATTTGAACCGTGGAGATTATAAGAATAGTTGACAGAGGGATTGATGGCATCGGCCGTACGGTTTGTTCGATCGCTTGTAGGGAAGGTCTGCCGATTCCTGTTGTTGTGTGCGAAGGTATCAGTTCTGTGATACCTTCTTCTCAGCGTAGAAGGAATGTCGCTGAGCACCTGGGTCGCGTAATAACTACACGGTTATAGTGGTTGTGATTTTCTTTTTTTTTCACTTCGGAATGTTCTATGTTTTCTATGTTTCGAGTTCTGTTCTGTTCGCAGTGTTTGTATTCGTCTAGTTGCGATTTCTTGTTAGTCTCCTTCACGATTTCTGGATAGTCTCCTTGCGATTTCGTGATTGTCTGATGAGTCTTGTTGCGTTCTGTCTATCGTCACCTCGGTTTTGTTGTGATTGATTGAGGGTAGTTTGAAACGGAAGAATGTAGTGTTGTTTAATTGGTTGTAGAAATGATGGAAGGAGTGTGCTTGAAGGCGTGTGACTAAAAGGGGTATACCTGAAGTAGTGGGAAACGGTCAATGAGGAATTATCGTGATTTATTGCACGGTTGTTTGGTTTTCGTGTCTTTAAGTGCGTCGCGCGTGGAGTCCGTTCATCGGGGTAGAACTGTCCGCGTGTTGTATTTTGTACTTCCTACCTGCCTTTCATTTATGCGTTTCAAATTTCCGAAGACAGGGTTAGACACGTACAACCTTCGGTGTTGCCGTCGCAACACCTGTCATTTTACGTTCGTCATGTAGCAAGAAACAATATCGCATTATCCTTTCAAGGAATATTTTAGAATATTCCTCGATGATGTTCTCTGAATCGTGACATCCTAAATGTCGCGCTTTACCGACGCTTGCGTGCCCGTGTTCGAATACCTACATACCCGGTGATACAAATTATATTTACAATTTATTACTTGTACTTTACGTTACAATTATATGTTGTGATAATTATTATACAATAATTACAAACATATTTTAAAATTTCAGTCTAGGAAAAAGAATATGGTCGATAAAGTTCCCGACATAATTATTAACATTTTATAGTTGTACGCAAAATGTTGTGAATAAAATCTAGAATATCTCTGGTCGCATAAACAAAAACGTGAAGTTAAAACGTTTTAATCCTTCATTTACTTATTAATGACTAGTGTAAATATTTTAGTTATATACCATATTAAAAAAAATTACAAGGATATAAATATTAGTAAGTAGACTATCGATTTTATGAATTTGACAATTCGGTTTTATAGTAAGAACGTTTGCATTCATTTTGTGATGACTATCTGCAGTTTGCTAGAGCGAAAGAAATAGACGCGAGTATAACCTGCGCGACACGTACAGCTGAACGACATTCTTCAACAGTTAGAAACCCAGTCACTGTGACGATGTTTTACAGAGAATAAGTGTTATTGAATCTCGTCTAATAATCCAAATAAAGCATTATTCAACAGTGCTTGAAAAGCGAAGTAGTGGAAGGAAAGAAAAGGAAAGTGAGCATTTCGTCTTAAGCCTACTCGAGGACTTGGCGGTAAGACTGTCTAGCAGGCCCTGAAATATCGAGAGACTGTTAAGGGGAGCATACACAACAAGTTTTCTTTGTTTGGAAAATAAAAATATTTCATGACGCATTGAAGTTACAAAAAAAATTTATTTACGAAAGTTGTTCCTTTTAAAGGGGGCAATAGTACAATGTAATTTTTTTCCTGAACTTGAACAGAGAAGGGGGATTTAAAATCAAATTAATTTTTAAAAATGAAATCATGTATAAAAAAAATATGTGTAATACAAAAAAATGTATAATATAAATATAAAATAAATAAATAATAAAAAGAATATATATATTATTCTTATAACACGATAGTATTTTCCGAGACCGATTCAACGTCATGTCACATTAAGTTATTTACAAAACCGAAAGTACATAAAAAAGTAACTTTTTAAGTTTCAATGGTATTTACTACCTGGTTCCGGTTATTAGGATGCACGGTGTAAACAAAGAGAACTGGGTCGAGTCTCATTTATTTCACTTGATGCCCTTGACAGTTTAGGGGAAAACCGAGTTAGTTTGTGTAGCGATGAATACTTATCTCATACAAGTAATGGTTTAGGAATGTCTAATGTTTTGCAATAGTAAATAATCTAACATAATATGTCGTTGAATTGACTTTAAAGTTTTCCTCACCATTTCAGTCTTGAAGAAAATTACACCATATGATTACGCTCTCTTTACGCTGAACAACTAGTGTAAGCAAATTTTTTTCCTAACTTCAGAGCGTCACGAAATATTTCAATTTTCCAGATAAAGTAAATACACTATGTATGAATCAGAGATGGATTAGATAGTAGCGGAAAAATTGCAAACAATTTTCCATCTGTAGGTGACCGTATGAAGTAGAGTCGTCACAGATTGCATAAATTAATTTAGTCAATTTAAAGTTGAGTAAAAATAAATCCCACCATTTGTTTAACAAATATTGTTGTGAGCTGTTTCAAATAGTATATTGAAGAAATGGGTCTTGGAGGCATATGTGAATCGTGTAGTTTTTGGTAGGTCGACATTTTCACTCTAGGAGGAACAATTGCCATTCGTCACTGTACGAATGGAGGACGTCCTTGGCCATTGAGATACTGTTACAGAAAATCCTCGGTACGTCTATAGGAGGTCTGAGCTTAATTAAGGAGTAATAAAACGCAAAGGATTGAACATCGAGAACGCATAATTTCCGTATTATTTCCCGATGGATTCAATATTCAGATGTGAATTCTCATAGTCAAGGTGGCACATCATCACGCTCGTTAATAGATAGCATGTCGATAAATCTTGTTACAATTAAATATATAAAGCAGTTAATACTAGAACTACGAAATCAGTAATTTTGACTGGTCCCTAATTTTTTCTTTCGCAATTATAGAGGTTATAAAAATGTTTTCATGAGAAATTTTCGGATATACTTCTTTAATGACGTATACCTTACAATAAGAGTTGTATGAAGTTTTATTACAAACAAATGTATATCGTTGAATTTATTGTTCGGTAGTTTTAGTGTTAAATGAAATATTTTTGTTCTGTTGAATGTAACCGGATATCTAACAGTATTCTACCGATTTCTATTTCTACAAGTGGAACTATTAAAATTTATATTTACATAATTTAAAATCGCCTAGTGAGTTAAAATGAGGTGTGGGTAAATATTTTCAACATATGCGGATTTTGAATAATTGAATGATTAATTTTTCAATTCAAATAAACCATTCCGAAATATTTGATGCTGCCTCTTTTCGTCATACCATACATCGCCTTCCCTCAGTTTGCTTCTTCTTTATCGTCGTCATATGTACAAATCTGGATATTTATTTTATTAGTCGGTACATAAACTTTGCACTCTCTATTCTTCTCCCACAGGCACATAGACATTCTTATAACATCTATACTCCTACAATTCTCATTTATTTTAAAATAAACTGTTGTGGAATGACAAAGACGATTAACAAGTTAAATTCAATTGGTATTTAAATAAAATTGTACCTAACAAAGAATATCGATTATCTTAAGAGTAAAATCGATATCAATAATTAATACTCAATGGAAATAACCAGATTTTTCATATATGGAAACTTGTTTTCGTACCGCAATTGAAAGTACGAACTAAAAGTGGCCCTTGTTATTCACAGAAGAATCGTTAGGATTGCAACGATCATTAGCTGCCTAAAAGAAATGTGGCAGAGAGAGGATAAAAAAGTGGAAGCTGAGTTCAAGTGGCACTTAATTTTAAACCTCTCTTGATTTATAATACCGATTGCTTGAATTTGTCCCAAGCTGATTCTCATAGAAACGGTGCTCTGTTTCTAGAAGGACAAATTTGAATTTCAACGTCAAATAATATGCGTAAGATATACAGCAGCGATTTCATAGAAAGAATCTCATTTGTATTCTGCAACATTCCTTTGACACAGTTTCTGAATTGCTTTCTTGTTGTCAATCCATTTTTTACATCTTGTTAACTTCCTGCAAAGTGAATCAAACGTGTGTCGCTCCACTTTTCCGTACTTACACATTTACTTATGTATCCAAATTCAACGTTTCATTTCATTTACACGAAATGATCAAAACTTATGATAGCATAGTTAATCAGAGAGCGTTATACAGTGTAATTGGTATATTCTTTACTTAAAATATTTTTACTGTATGTGACAAAAATATTAGGTAATATAAAGAGTCATAAATCATATGATATGGTAACAAGGTTTGTGCAACTTATAATTCTTTTAGAATAAGTTTTTGAATATTAATAAATAGTATCAGTCGTAAAAGATCAACTTTAAATATAACAAAGAAAATTAAGATTTTACATATTTTATAAACATTAGTTAATTTTATTGTCGTGTTAGTTAACTAATTGGTTAAAATTGTGTAGTGAATGACACTTTTTACATTTAGGTTGCCCAAAAACAGAAATACATTAGAATCGAAAACCATGAAAATTAAAAACCATCATTTAAGGGTAGCTTAAGAATACACACGATTCGTTGTTACGATTACTGTAATCATCTTTTAACAAATTTTATTCGTTAGAATACACAGGGTGTCATGTTACTGGTGGTACATTCGGATAGGGACTGATTCTATGTTAAAAAACAAGTGGAAAATATAGAATACAATTTTTTCATTTCAGACTTTATTTTGAGAAAATTGACTTTAAAAATCTACTCGGTACACGCATACTCGATCTTATCTCAACTCAATAGATGTCACTGTAGATTTTCTTTATTCTTAAAAACCACAGCCACAAAATGCCGAAGATCTAAAATGTTGCATTGTGACAATAACAGTTAAAACAAGTGAGAACCAAATACGTGATGGACAACCTTTTGAATTTTTGGTATGATTTACAAACTATGTGATTGCGTGAACAACGTTATAGACCTAAGAAGGTAAAAATATCTAGTAAACTGTTTCCTTTACGTGCATACCACGGTATCACTTTTCTTTTTTTCTTATCTAAAAAAGTTATTCAGTTTCAATAAAAACAGATGCAGCTGCCAAGTACATAAATATGAAACTGGAATTTTTGTATAGAAAATACACGTTTATTGTATGAAAATTATACAAAATATTTTATTCAAACTATTGTCCATCGGTAGCTATATATTTTTCCCGTCTCTGAAAATTTGTGGATGTCACGTCCAAAATAACTGTTCCTCTTTTAAGGCAAACCAAATATCGAGCCATTTTCGTACATTTTCGTAAGATGTAAAGCGCTGCTCAGCAAGTGACTGTCACATCGATGGAAATAAATAATAATTGGATGGAGGCAAGTCTGATGAGTAAGTCGCACGCGAAAGTAATTCCTAACTAAACCCCTCAATCATTTCCTTGACCGATTTTGCTGTGCACAATTGTGCATCATCATGAAGCAAGATCACTTTGTGTTGCCTTTCTTGATATTCCGGTAGTCTTCTGGATCTTTCCCATGGCTTTCAAACATATGGAGTCAGCTTCTCGTGTCACATTTAATTGATCCGTGAGTTGTTGTTGCATTCAAGCGTCATCCTCGTCCAACAATGCTTGCAATTCAAAGTCTTCAAACTTTTTCGATAATATTCCACGTTCTTCGTTTCTCATGTCAAAATCGCCACTTTTGAATTTTTGAAACTACTTGAAGCACCGTGATTTACCAAGAGCATGCTCACCGTAAGCTTCGACAAGCATTCCATACGATTCTGCAGCAGTTTTCCTCAAATGGTAACGGAAAATCAATGCTGTCCGCAAATCGTAGTTTCCAAACACAAAATTCGACATATTCGACGCTATTTAAAACTATGTTGTTGTATGAAGTATGTATGGTTGTGAGTTGAAAATCTTCATGAGATGTTAAAACAGAAAAATGGCGCCAATGACGCGGTTTGATAGTAATTACATTGACAGTTAACGCCACGTATAGGAAAATTCCAGTTTCATATTTACAGATCTGGTATACTTTGCAAGAGCATGAATACACATAAATGTATAAGAGTAGTACAAAAATGTAGAACATACAATATCATTTACTTTTATCTTGTGACGTTTTATCTATTTTTAACATTTCTGAAGGTGTAGTTGTGCCCAGCTGCATGCGACATCATATACAGTGCGAGTCACCAAACGTTTGCACTTCAAATATCTTTGTTGTTTCTAAAGATACATAAAATATGGTAAGGATAAAGTTGAATGGTACAATGGAGCTGACACGATGCTATACAAAAATTTTGTTTTTATGTCAGTTTTTTTAGAGATATTAAGGTCACCTTGACTTTTTTAAATGGACCACCCTTTTTTAAACACCTACAATGATAGTCCCTTTCATTAGGAATGCAGTGACTATATTATTCCAAGGTCATTCAAGGTGAAGGACAGAAAAAACGTATAAGATTTAGAATATGAAAGCAAAATACGTTCAGCATGGTTGAGACTTGTAGTAAATAGTAAACATACTATGGTCGTAGTTAAAGTAAACATACTAAGGTCCTTCAATGTTACTGTTATTCAGCATTCTTATTTACTATCAGTATGTTTCCAAACGCGATCCGCTGTCTTATTCAATGACTGAAAAGTGTGATATGATCATGATTTACTGTGAATGTAGAGAAAATGCAGTGTAGGCTGGATTACTTTATGAAGAAAGGTACCCCGAGAGAAATACTGCTTCTAGACAGACTTTCATTAATACGTACAGGTTGTTTCGAAGTACTGCAAGTGTACACGCAAGACAGTACAAACAGAAGAATCCCACGACCAATGAAGATAATGAAATTAATATTTTAGCAGCTATAGCTGTCAATCCTTACGTGAGTACGAGAACAATTTTCCGGGAAGCAGGCATAAATCAAAGTAGCGTAATACGAATTCTGGCCCGACATAAATTTCATCCGTTCCACATATCGCTCCATCAAGAATTGCACGGGAATGATTTTCAAAATAGAATTAACTTTTGTCAGTAGGCATTGATTCAAAATCATTCATTTTTTTTCTAATGTCTTGTTTACGGACGAAGCAACATTCACTAATCATGGCTCAATTAATCTACGGAACGACCTTTATTGGTCTCTGAACAATCCGCACTGGCTGCGAGAAATTGATAATCAAAGACAATGGAGCGTAAACGTGTGGTGTGGCATTTTGAACGACAGAGTAATTGGACCATATTTCGTTAACGGAATGATGACGGGACAGAAATACGCTCAATTTTTGCAAGAAGATCTGCCAATTTTGTTAGAAGATGTTCCTTTACAAAATCGCTATGATATGTGGTACCAACATGACGGTTGCCCTGCTCATTATGCACGAGTAGCTAGAGAAACGTTGGATTGGACGAGGCGGAAATGTTTCATGGCCAGCACCTTCGTCTGATTTCTTTTTATGGGGTCTGCTAAAAGAAACCGTGTACATGGATGCTCCAGCAACAGTTGAAGATATGCGTTAGCGTATCATCACAGCATGTACTTATCAGAGTTCAACATTCCTTCAGAGCTCGTTTACATCAATTTATCGACGTAGATGGCCATCATTTCGAACATTTATAAAATACAAGTATTCTGCTTCCATATTTTATACGTTTTTTCTGTCCTTGACCTTGAATGACCTTGTAATAATATAGTCACTGAATTCCTAATGAAAGGGACTATCATTGTAGGTGTTTAAAAAAAGTGTGGTTCCATTTAACAAAAATCAAGGTGACCTTGATATCTTTAAAGAAATGACATAAAAACAAAATTTTTGTATAGAATCGTGTCAGCCCCATTGTACCATTCAACTTTGTCCTTACCGTATTTTACGTATCATTAGAAACAACAAAGATATTTGAGGTGCAAACGTTTGGTGACTCACCCTGTATACATTGTATAAATACGATGTGAAGTAAATGTGGGAACGCGGACGAGAGAACGTAGCACAGTATCCTATGACGCTGCTGCAGGCCTGCCATCTGAGTACGCGGTACTCACGTTCGGTAATTAGTGTTCTTCCACTAAATAAGCACTAACTCGTGCGATTGGCCTCTCATCTAGGCGAATTTCGATTTCCCCGGTAACCGTCTTCGACGACCTAGTGTGTCCTGGAACATCTCTGGTATCTCGTACCGCACTAGCGATTGGCTCTCTTCTTGCCGTGCGAGACGTCGACGGAGCGAAGTCAAAAATGATTTTCGGTGGCCATCAGGCCATAAGGTATTCTCGTGTCGGTGCTACCAGGTTTGTTGGTCGGAGCATGAGTTCCTCGTTGTCACCCTTTTCGAAAGACAGGTTGACAAGTAAATAAAGCAGCCTTAAGGCAAGTTGTACTACGGTCTTCCAAATGAGAGAAGGCTTATACGGCAGTATTCGGTTATTAAGGATATTCGGCAATGTAGACGTCAGTTCTTATTTAAATAGTTACTAGAATGTCCCAAACAGAATGCTAAAGAGTCATATAAATTCCCAAATTAATAATTAAAGAGTATTTGGGGCCATTAGAACAGGTTGGAGCTATCGCTCGAATCGGAGAGATATATAAACTTTTGTCATGTCATAGAACACCATTTTATTTCATTGTCAACATTCGTAAGTATACTATATGTAGAAGTCGCAAAACTTATCTTTGTTCCTACATATTTAGGTATAAAGACATACATTTTACATTATATTTCATTCTGAGTAGAATTGAACCCTTTTAGTGCCAAACGACGATATATCGTATAATTTATAAAACTTTATGAATGGTTTAATTTCATTACAAAAGAATTTAAAAAATTGTTTTTGGGTTTAACTCGTTAGAAAATAAGGTTCGTTCTATGAAGGTACTTGGGCCTCAACACAGTCCGCCTACTAGCAGCCTTTTCTGCCTGCCCCACTCTGTCACCAGATCCTCAAGGAACCAAATCCCTAAATTTTGTCAACGTGAATTACGAAAATGTAATATTTATACTTCATACCACGTAATCTACATAAACCTGTAATCAAACGATGATTATTCGTATGTGCAAATATTGTACGGAGAAGAAAAACTCATTTCTACGTTTTTCATAATGTTTATATCGATATTTCTATCGTATGATTTTCAACAAATATTGAAATCCAATTGGCATTACTTTATTTTTTCTTTATTTCGTAAAATACTGCTTTTTGAATTTTGTAAATATCACTCCTATTTTGCTTTTTATGAGCTTTTTCTTAAACTTTAGCAAATTCATTAAATTGGCCCGGTATTCCTCGCAAGGTACGATTCTTTCGCTTGGCACTAAAAGGGTTAAATCACCGATACAGTTTCATCGACACTGTTTTTTCCAAAATATTTCGTTGACTCGAAATTTCACTAACAACGTCTTTAACCGACATTATTAAACGTGACAATATATACCCTGCTTAGTTATTTTTAATTGTATTTCTTTATCACTACCATAAACTTATCATACTTTTTAGCAAGAGAAAAGTACATTATTAATATTGCTAATGTTGTCGCCCAATGTCATTCTCGATTAAAATAATCATTTATTAAAGCTGTTAACGATGAAAATTGATATCGATTCTTCAAATCCAGGAAATGTTATCGGTGAAACTTGTGTGGGTGATTCAATAAACTCCTATAAACTACAAATATCTATATTTATATTTAAGATCTATATTTAGTGTCTATATTTTGTTGCTATTCAGATATGTAAAACGTACTGTCTACTCAACGTATTCTTTAATTATTTCCTCCGCAAAATAGAATACATATTCGAAATGTCTTTACAGACGTTTAGTTTTTATATGGCTTAACTCTTTGAGGCACGGTGGTATTAAAAGTGTCCCACCTTTTTAATGCGTGAATATGCACGGTGGAATATTTTTTTACCCAAAAGAAACAACATGGGTCTTTTTATTTTCTAAAATTTCGTACCTCAAAGGGTTAAAAATCATATGTTTCTCATAATTCGATTTATTTGCATTTAAATACCGCGAATGATAGAATTATCAAGTGAGGAAAAGAATCCATCAATGCTTGTATAGATATGGGCTGATCTGTTTGTATAATTGCGAAAAAATTAATTGATCACATATGATGATAAATAATTATTTTAATAAAGATAAAAATTACGACAAAATTTATTTGAAAGGTGGCAATCGAAACATGGTGAAGACACAATGTTCATTATTAATGTAGTCCGTAACTAGTTAAACGAAGAGTGAACCAAAACTTCAAGCTCAATTAAAGTTGAAAATAAGGAGGTGTGTACAATTTAAAAAACTTCTATTACGTTATTATTGAATAATGTTGCTGCGCAAACCATTCTTTAAAGACGGCACCCATGTTTTGGGCGAGGAACTGGATGTCTGTTATTTTTTTAAATGAAAATAAAAGTTTAATTTGGATGGACGAAATTCCTTCAAATATTACTCGCATGATCTGGCAAGTGAAACAAAGTGGTTCCCTAATGATTTAAGCCGCATTCAAAGCCAACAAAAGGAATCCAATTTGTTTCAGTAGCCACAGAATGAATTCGGGAAGATACACAGAATTGTTAGAAACTATTTCAATACCTGTTGCGTCGCTCAGTGGCCAGCAATATTAGAGGATCGATGAGTCCACACTCCTCAAATAGAGCTAAATCAACGACAGCCAGTAGTAATTGATAAAAAGAACTTTAATAAAACTTCACTATGGAAATAAATATACAAAATTGTGTTGACTCGAGTAAAGATAGAGGTTGACAGATGCGCTCGTCGTAGAGTCCACGCTCTATACAGGGTACAGCACAAATTAGTTCTCACGGTTTTTCCTTTGTTTACCTCTAAATGCAAGGCGTTGTTATTACATACCGTCGAATTGTTTCAAATATTCTGGCAATTGATTCATGATGATATATTTTTTCAAAGTCATCTGAAAATCATTGTACAACGAGTTTGTTGAATTTGCTTCAACGTCGCCTACAAAATTCTAAATTTAAAAATACCCAGTTCCATTTAAAGATATGACAGCGACTTTAATTTTTTATTGGTAAAATCGGTTTTTTTTTGTTTAAAAAATTGCAATTTCTTGTCTTTAAATAGTGATTAACGTTGGTGAGAAATACTTTATTGTGCGACCATCCGATGAGGCTGAACAATCATGAGGACTAATTTGTGCCGCACCCTGTATAGATGGACAAGCTTGTGCATATCAACATCGTTACCTAATAAACGAACTTAAGGAAATTCGTGGGCACATTATATCCTATATAAGGATATATATACATATCCTTCGACATAGGATATCCACCCATTTTTTTAACCCTCTATGGGGCCATGTAACTTTCAAGTTATATGTGTCGCGTAGCGAAATCTTTTTAGAAACAATGAGGTCCGAAGAACCCTCGCCGACAGCGAATTTCGTTTATTATTATATTGACCCATAAGAAGCCAGATGTTCCGACGAACCGTTGCCAGCGAAAGATCCGTTTTATTATCACAAGGCGCGGAGGCTCGAGCCCTAATTCTAATTTCGACTCTATCTGCGAGAGTCATTCGGCGAGGCGTCTCGGACGAACGTTCGAAAAGCGGAATTTTCCATTTTTGTCAACCACCCTTGCTCCCACTCCACGAGCTCTGGTCAACGATTTCTAATCTCTCCATTCTTCCCCTACCAATTCAAATCTTTGTACCATTTTTGTAAACGCCCCAACGTCGCGATTAAATAGCAAGACGGAGCGGCGGAGCGCGTGATTCTAACCAAGTGATTCGTATCGAGATTTTTCAAGACGTTCCTACGGGATTACTATAGCATTCGTCATTAGAAAAGGGTCACTCTTGTATATATCAGATAGGATTTCTACACTCGAATTAAATAAAGTATAGTTTAACACCTCAACATCCGGTCAACTATCATTAGAAATACAGAACACTCTTAATAGTAGAAGTGCGGGTTTCAGTATAGCAAGTAATAGAAAATCGTGTACACAACAATATGTTAATATATTGACATTTTACCAAATGATTTTAGTTTTTTATAAAATAACGTATACGTCTAAATTATATAATGTCTCTGAGATAACAAATAACAATATTTATAACGCTGGCAGCACTGTCAACCTGAAATATCAAAGTAAATGCCTTGCAAGTTGTCTGCAGATATAAACCAACGGAACCATCTTGTGCAATTTACATTATTTGTGCTTCTATCTATTCTATTATATTCTATTAAACAAAACAAAGCGTACATAATAGCTTTGGGTTTGCATGTCAATAACAACTTATTTGTTTGCAATTTCAATAATCATTTTATTACTACTTGTATATGATAGAGGTTTATGACTTTTAGGTTACAGTAAGCTATTATGATAGATTTTGGTATATTTAGAATAATGCTTGTGCTTTCTTCTATTTTCAGAATTATATATCATATACCCAAAATATGGACACATAATCGCATCAAGGAATAGAGGAATTAGAATTAGGCGCATTAGCAGTAATAGATTCGAAGATTCTTTATTAGAATCTGAATTCGATGAAGATTATCCAGTAGTATTTACGGAATTTCACGAAATAGTTTTATAGAATTTCATTCTTAAGCTTTTATGCACGGAAGTGCAAACATCGTAAGCCGTTGTTACTGCAAAATTACAAATTATTATAAAATTGTTTAAACTGGTGAATTTTTTTAATCTGCATATATAGATACTGTATAGCTTTGTAATTGTTGATTTTTCGTTGCATACATTTTTTTTGTGTTTAAGAAAAAGATTCGGCTCATAGAGGGTTAACTGAGACCGAAACTATCCGAAAGCGATAACAGACGGAAATCGGGCTTAAGGGTGGTCACACTCTTACCAGGTGTATGCATAAGTTCTTTCCGGTTTGACTAAGAGGTGGCGCCAGTGAAAAGTACGCAGCGTATTAATTTGACACATATACCATTTTGTTCGTCTAACATAAAACTACAAACACACATAAGTTGAGTCTGCCAAGAACTGGCGTCTTTGTTTTATCGTTCAGTAATCATGTCGAGTTTTGTGCCTGAAAAAGAACATTTGCGGCACGCATTGCTTTTCTTATTTCATCAAAAGAAAAGGCTGTCGAAAGTCATCGTTTGTTGGTAGAAACATATGGTGAACACGCTCCATCGATTAGAACATGTGAGACATGGTTTCGACAATTTAAAAGTGGTGATTTCAATGTGAAAGACAGTGAGCGCTCTGGTAGACCACAAAAATGCGAAGACGAGCAATTGCAGGAGTTATTGGATGATGACCCAACTCAAACTCAGCGGCAATTAGCAGAAGCATTACAAGTATCACAAGAAACAATCAGCAGACGTTTACGAGCAATGGGAAAGATCAACAAACTCGGTAAATGGGTCCCACACAATTTGAATGAACGTCAAATGGAAAATCGCAAAGTCACTTGTGAAATGCTGCTTCAACGCTACGAAAGGAAATCCTTTTTGTATCGAATTGTGACGGGTGACGAAAAATGGATTTATTTTGAAAACCCAAAGCGGAAAAAATCATGGCTTTCACATGGCGAAGCCGGTCCATCAACACCAAGACCAAATCGCTTCGGCAAGAAGACCATGCTCTGTGTCTGGTGGGATCAGACCGGTATTGTGTATTATGAACTTTTGAAACCCGGAGAAACTGTTAATACACAACGCTATCGCCAACAAATGATTAATTTAAACGACGCATTAATTGAAAGACGACCGGAATGGGCCAAAAGACATGGCAAAGTGATTTTGTTACACGACAATGCGCCGTCTCACACAGCAAAACAAGTGAAAGACACTATGAAATCGCTTAGATGGGACATCCTACCACACCCGCCGTACTCCCCAGACCTGGCACCATCTGACTATCACCTCTTCGCGTCAATGGGGCACGCGCTCGCAGAGCAGCACTTCAGCAATTTCGAGGAAGTTGGAAAATGGCTCGACGAATGGTTTGCCGCAAAAGACAAGCAGTTTTTCTGGCATGGTATTCATAAATTACCTGAAAGATGGACGAAATGTGTAGAAGCCGATGGCCAATATTTTGAATAAAAAAAAAATTAATTTCCCTTGAAAATTACGTGTTCTTTTTGATCAAAAAACCGGAAAAAACTTATGCATACACCTAGTAAAGAACCTAGTAGCTCTTGTGTCGCAGATGGATGAATGCACCGCAATGTTTTAACTTGAAGTGATCTCACTCCAGAATAAGTTATATGCTGGATGCAATTTCATAATTTTAATTATGATAATTAAATTTCTAAATAATTGCAGAATTCGAACGCCCGTGTCGTAAACATCCCCACATCTGTTTTCAATCAACGTTTGAGTCTCAACAGTATCATTTATAGAACATATTGAAAACGACAATTTCATTTATCAACATGATAATAAAGGAATGCACACGATGAAGAGGATTCTTTAGAAAAATTCCAAAGTACCAAATATGACATGCTTGTTTCCTGATATAAATTCCATCGCAAATGTTTACGGTAGCTGTAGCGATCATTGACGTGCAAAAAGTTTCACTCAGAATACGCCTAATTGGCTTTAATGCAAAAGCAGCATTAGCCAATTAGAGCGCGTGTTATTGTTTTTCGAGAAACTAGCTGGTATAAAACGTGCGAAAAAGTTAATTCATATCTGAACATTCGTAAACTCGTTTCGTTACTCTTTCGTTAATCGCGTTCATTATATAGTTCTATCGTAAATAAAGATTTTCTATGTTACCCTGAATTTCAAGATTTTGCTTCATTTAAAATTGCATACGAACACGTTCGATCTGATTCCAATCGTTAATTCCCAGACCTCCACGGTAGCATTGCACTAAAAGTTTATAATAGTGGCAAATAGTACAACGCAGTTACTGAATTAAGTCATGCTCTCTATGAAGTGTGGTCATGCTAAGTAATATAAGTAAGTTATGTAATATAACACAGTGCAGTACTATGAATACTGTTCACAGAGATACCGTGACTCCAGAATACATTCATGTAATGAAGAAAATTTCCTTTTTAGTAATTATAATCTTTACAACTATAGTGCCGAATGAAAGGCAAGATTCTTCCATTAAAAATAAGTCTAAACACAATGTGAATTAAACTACTGTGGGGAGGGCGAGCGGTTTAGTTCAAATCCTACTTCCAAATTTTGAGGGGAGGTCAAGAGGTTTAAAATTAAACTAGTACCAGGTTAACAAACAATAGAAATAAATATATATTTTAGGCGTGGTTACAGTGATGCAGTTACAATCGGTTGACATGCTAGGACTTAACTTGCACGAAGTTCTTCGCAACGTTATAACATCAAATCTCACTCGGATTTCTTTACTTTACATCAGCTATTACACTGACTGAACTATGTCATTGGACTATTAACTACGAACAGATTAACACTTGACTCTATCACTATATGAACACTGACCTATCATTCTGAACGAACACTGACTTATCACTCTGAATTTTGACTTCCGACTTTATCTGCGTTATCCAATCACTCGTTTTTCCAAAAAATACCCGCCCTCCGACGTCAGTGGAGTAGGGAAAGTCAAGACCGATGGGGGTGCATCGTCAGGGTTACACGAATTTTATGATGCGACCATTACCGAGAAATTCGGGGACTCCTGACCCAAATTAGAAACTCGTCGCTGTTTCGTTAAGCCCCTCAATTGACTAAATATCACGTCTGCATCATAAACTCGCCCCCTGCGCTCGGACCGTTCACCCCTGCTAAGGCCTTTTTACCTGAAAAATGCCTACACTACTTTTATTAATTTGAGATAGCATAATTGAGATTCAGATTGCTCCGTATTATACTGGTAAAATTATTCAGGATGACATAAGAAACAAAAAAGGCACTTTATCGAAATTTTTATTAAATCCCTCATGAGAATTTAAAATATGTGCTTTTTAAATCTACCCTATGTTAGATAAAAGATGTAAGAATTTGTGGATTTTATGCACAAACTGAACAAAAATTGTGCGAAACTGCGATTTTTATCACTTTCAGTTGCTTACAGTTTATGTGTACGTTAATCAGTTTTAACGAAATTTTCGGTATGTATGTTGTTTAAAATTGTCTCGTAATCGTGTCTGTACTACGATCATGTAGAATACTGTCATTTTTACATATTTCTGGACATGCTTGGCCCTAAGGATTCGCTACGGACTTAGGTACGACTGGAAGTTAAATATTTTGTTTTGAAATGACACGAAAGGCGACATCAATTTCAAAGGAATGATCCTTAAACAAGCGATCTTTGTGCAAAGTCTTACGAGGCTTACAAGGTTTACGTGGGAAAATGAAGTCACGAAGCCGGTAAGCGTTACACAATTTTAGGATTGCACTCCAGACCGGTGATTCGTCCTCCACTGATCCCTACCAAAGGAATGATAATTTTCCGACCTTTGATAGGGACAGATCACTCGGAACCTTGTACTAGTCCACATCGCATATTCAGATAAGCTAGAACTGTAGAACTAATGTACCATGCACATTCAGAACGTTTAGAACGGTAGAATGGAAAATACGTGATTTGTACTGTTTCATAGCAGAGAATTATTGCCTTGAACCAGCAGTCATTAGGACGGAACAACGTTCGATATATACAGTCGATCACAAAAATATTCGGACACTTCTTAGAACGGAATAACTTTTTAAAAATTGGACCAACTAATTTGAATTTTTTTGTAGGTAATAGAAGTCCTTCTACTAGACAATATACAAAACGTTTTTTGTAAAAACTGTAACTTGTTCGAATGATAAATGAAATAAAAAACTGTGTTTTTAAACTTTTTTATGTGAGCTTGTAATGAAAATTTAAACCTTACCTTTTCACATTTTCTTGATTTATATATATGCTGAAAATTTAATATAAATCAGTTAGCGTCCTTATGAGCCACAAGCAATTAAAAATTGTGAAAATCGCAGTTCTTCTCGACTTTTAAACCATAACTGTAAGAAATCTGATGATTTTTACACCTTCTATGTTTATAATTTGATCCTGCGTCAATCGATTTCGATGAAATTTTTAACATGCATGTAAATTATCGAAATCTACAAAAAATACTGCTTAAATTTTCGTTGTAAGCTTATATAAAAAAGTTTAAAACTATTACTTCTTTATTTCTTTTATAATTTCAAACAATTGAAATTTTTGTTTAAAAAATTGTCGCATATTGCTTAGTAGGGTAGCTCTTCCAGCATATAAAAAAATTCAAGGTGCTTGGTCCCATTTTGAAAAAATTATTCCGTTTTTTGAATAGTGTCCGAATATTTTCGTGACCCACTGTATCTATATATTACGGACTGAAATAAAAAAGTTTTAAAAAGTGTTATTTTTATCTTGTATGTAATTTTTGCTGGTTGCAAATTGGTTTAAAGTTTTCTATTCGCGTTATTCAATAAATCAATGCTTCCAATTGCTAAAAAGTTCAAATTGTTCAGCTTTATTTTTAAAAAGTCATTCTGATTTGAATAGTGACCGAATACTTTCGTGGTTCACTGCATGTATACGACTACGAGAGTCGGTCAATATGGTAGGTCCACTCGTAATAAAAATAGTTAAGTAGTTAGTTTTTGTAAACTAACTTTCACATACATCTCGACAACATGATGCTTTTCCTCCAGGAGAAGTCAAAGCACTCGAGGGTCTAATATATAGGTACAGCGATAATGCTGACAGCAAGATCATCAATTTTTATTAACTTTTTAATAAACGATATATAGTATTCGATGATTTCAACCATCATCATCTTGGTTTTATTTAATCCACGCGCGATATTTCTTACAATTCGTAATAGAAAGTATGAGAATACTTTTCTACGTAATCCACACACGATATTTCTTACAATTCATAATACGAAGTATCAGATACTTTTCTACGTAATTCATCGATTAAAACATTTATCGTAGCGTTGCAGCAGTTTTTCTATTCCTTCATTGAGCAAATTCTACCAAATTGTGATTATCGTTCTTGTGTCACAGATTGAAGATATTTGGTGACTATACGTTACACGCTTTTATGCGAAATACACTGAAAAACAGGAACGAAATACGTTCGTTCTCGAATAAAAGACACCATTTCTCAATAGTTTGATGAAATATTTCATTGAAACCACAAACGTCAAGCAGCTGATGATAAATGTCACTATAGAAACGCTTTCTTGCCTATAGAATACGAATGATTGCAAGACTCTCTAATTTCGATGCAACTTCCGAAACTTCTGAAAGCAATCGATACAATTTTAAAGTCGTCGACGTTTCAGAATATTAATCACAAAAAGTTCCAAGCGAATGTAGCTAACCTTGTTAAATGAAAAATTGATCCTTTAAACTTAATAAATTAAACTTTTCTTTTGCATAAAAATCCACAAAAAATCGTATGATGGATACGTTGGCGTATATATATATAATTAACGAAGAGCTCCGAAACAATTTAGTTAACGAAAATAATAGTCGAATTCATTGTAATATTGAAAAAGGATGCAAAATAAGCTCGGCGTTACGTCTCGAGATATTCACGAAAATGGTTTCTCGTTATTCCTCTGATAGAATGAGCGTGTTCTGTAAGTCTTAAACCCAGGTGTTGACGAACAAAGATGTACCAAGCGCAGTCGCGTCCTATGTGAGTGAAAAACCTGCGCCTTGGGTATGGTTGAGCACAGTTTTATAGAACATCTAACAAAGTCAACGGTCACGAATATGATTCGAAACAAGCTGAGCCTCTGGGTGCACAGTATAGGAGGAAATTCCAAAATGGAAAATTCACAACATAGCAGCAACTTTTTTTAAACAAATACCCATAGATACAAAAGTATAAAATCACACTGCAATGGTCTTGACAAACAATTTCTTTCCTTCCTGTACCTATTTATGTACATTAATTATCAGTTTCTTCTGATGGTTTCATACTTACTTCGCACAGATTATGCAGCGACGTGAGAGGAGTATAGCAATTCATCAACACCTAAATAAGTTAGACGGATAACTTTTGTATCATGCGATAGCTATGCTAATGATTATGCGATGTTGTTGGGATTGGTTACACGCGGATCACATTAATTAATATTGATATACATTTATATTAATATTATATTAACAGAATAACATTCTGAAGACGTTAGTTCAGGGTATCATACGTTATGATAAAAAGAAGCTTAGCATTGTACTTTATTAGTATTAATACTAGAACTACCGAACAATAAATCCAACGATATACATTGTTTTGTGATAACTACAAGACTTTATCTATTCAAACTTCATTCAATTTTCATTATAACATGTGGTTTATTAAAGAAGTACATCGGAAAATTACTAATGAAAACATTTTTATAACTTCAGTAATTGCGAAAGAAATAAGTAGGGACCAGTCATTTTGACTGGTTTGATAGTTCTAGTGTTAATAAGTAAAAGCATTATAATGATTAAAAAAATAAGTAGAGTGGGGTTGGGGTTAAGTCTGAGTTAAATGATTTTTGGATGAAGTAAAGTTTTACGACACATTTGCAAATTTTTTTTCTTTTTGTTCATTGATTCTTGTATTCAATTATCGAGCATGTTACATACAGAGACTTTTTCCGTATGATTTTTACTCCCTTCTTGAAGCCACACGCTACTCGAAGAAGATTCGTTTACACACCCAAAATACCGATTGTTTCATTGGTTTAAAATCCAATATCTTGCATCCCGATGAACACGTGTTTCACCACCATTTTTACACAAATTTTTAAATATGCAAGGGTTTGAATAAACCTACGAGCGAGTACAGTCGAAATTTAGTTGCGACGTACATAGTGAGATTGGGTTTATAGTCCCCGTCGATCAAATTTTTGTACGTTTTTCACGTACGAGCGTACGTACGTAATTTCAATTACGTATCAGTTCCGTCATCCAAATTAACTAATTGTAAGACCACTCCCGTATTTCTCAGTGCGTTAAAATCGAAAGCAAAGAGAATTTAGTATCACGACTACACGGTGCACCGTCACTTGTAGATTCTCTTTTATTCAAGGAATATTCTGTGTTATGTGCTAAGTATATTTGAAACATTACTTCACGTCCACATCTGTTATAGAATTTCTAGTAACTAGCATTTCCTACATTGGTACACTTTTGGTACTCAAGGTGTATAAAATATTTCTTTAGACTTACGAGGGCTAATACTAAATTCCATGCTTTAACTCCGGAATGACGGATTATCTTTACAATTTTATAAATGATGATATTTTGGACTACTACGTGTTCTAATTATCAATTTTTTAAATTATGTATTTAGTGGTACATCTTGCAGCTATTCGTTAAATTTATACATAGAAACAATGACATTAGTTACAATTTGAATATTCTAACAAGGGAACATATTCTTATGGAGCTTGGAGGAAACTTATGGGAGCTTATAGCTGTATTGTTTAAACAAAAAACTTTTGTTAAAATTTTCTTGCTCGACCACATTTCCCATTGAAAAACACACAATTTTAAAAAAATTCAAATTTTTTCGACCTCTGGTTTCCGAGATATCTCAAAAATACCCCAACTTTGAAGGCTGTTTTCACCCCTTTAAAGTGGATGGTTGCCGATAAAAAAACACATGTCAAATATTTTTCAAAGAATTAAAAGCTCCCATAAGTTTCATTAAAATCGCGTTTTCGCATCTGAATATGTTCCCGTGTAAGTCAAAAGTAACTCAGATATCGCAGTCGTAAACAGTTATCGGCAAATTCACGATACTTACCCTATGACACCCAAAGGTGATAGATATACCTGTGAATCACCGATAAAATAAATATCGAAAAACATACATAAAGCTCAGTCACGCATTATCTGCATAGGCCTAAGCTCATAACAAATTTTGCCAAATCGTGGTTAAAAGATATTCTGTCCGATCAATTCTGATCCAGACCTTAGCGTTTTTGTAAACAGCAACCATTTGCTAAAATCATCAGAACGATTATTCTGAGTGACGATCTTGACGTCATATTAAAAATGGATTCGAATCGGAGATGGCACCTTTCATGCAAATATTTGCCGTAATATGGTACATTTAATATTTCTAGGTTATTTATAATAATCTGTTTGAGAATAAATAATTATTGCGGATCGAAAATTAAACTCAGTAATTGAATTTATTTAAATACTTTTATAATTAATACATGTTGTGCGCTCGCTTCGGTGTCTTCTTTTCTAAGGTTCCGTATCCTTCTCCGCTTACTTAACAACATACTCGACTCACGAAAGTATTACGATATTCCTTAAATCTAAATAACTTTTTTAAAACTGGACCAAACCCCTTGACTTTTCTTGAACTTTATGTTCATAGGTGTAACACAAAGAGCAACACAGTCCGTACTTACACGTGTCAGTAAATAAAGTGACTCACGAAAGTATTGGAATACTTTTTAAATCTAAATAACTTTTCTAAAATTGGACTAAACGCTTTGAATTTGCTTGCGTAATTGGATTCATTAACAAAGTTGCAATTGGTATGAATTACATGACAAACAAAAAAGGAACTATTAAATCGTGGTGAAGTGGTGAAAATCACAGTTTTTCACGATTCTGGATCAGTGTCTGCTGAAACTCCACAGATTCTTCCATCTTTCTATGCCTGTCGTTTTTTTCTGCGCCAATCGATTTCGATGAAATTTTAAGACTGCGCATAACTAACGCAGGTCTGAAAAATACATGCCTTAAATTTTTCATTACGAATTAAAATAAAAATGTTTTAAAAGTGTCTTTTTTATTTTTTCATGTAATTTCTACCAATTAGAATTATTTCGAAATTATATCTGCATATCATCTAGTAAATCAATGCTTCATCGATGCAATTTTGAAAATGTTATTTTGATTTAAAAACTGTCTGAATACTTTGATGAGCCACTGTAAATGTAGCTACATGGTTATTTCTTAACAATATGCGCGGTCTGCAAGTGACCAATTTTAATGAGAGACTAATCTAAAATAAAACAAAAAGTGTTTAATCGTTGTCAAGCACAGTTACGATACATTCTCTCGTAAAATGATCGAAGCAAGAGGTAGAGAGTAGGGGTGAAGGCGATTTACGTATCGTGACTCATGTAATTATATTGAAAATGCGATCACAACGTTCGATGAACATAGAAATAATTTCTCTTAGCTCTGCAACTAACGAACTTTGGCATAACGTCATTGGGTTGTCAAACGATATCGAGCCGCATTGCGTTGAAATTCATCGGTGTTCGAGCAATTAGTTTCATTATCGAATCGATGTCGACGGCGTCCTTGCAATCGGGAGCATCGATCTGTTGGAACAGGGAGGCCGACAGGGACGTTGGAAAACCGGTTAGCCATCGTACGATTGACTGTCCGACGATTCCGTTAATCACATGGCAGCGTCATTACCAATAAATTGCATTCTCTTGTACCGAAGCTGTACATTTTCTTCGTAAACGCGAAGACAAAAGGTCGGTTGAATGAAGTTATCGCCAGCTTCATCATAAAAACCATCTTTATTTTCGTGCACCGCCTTTATACGGGCTGTTATGTCGGACCTTAAGCGTTACGAACATACAGGAAACCGTACATAAACGGAGGAAAACCACAAAACTTCCGTTTGACTTTCGCTGTTGCAATCCGGGTACGTGTCGTTTCTGTCGAAACGGGGTTTATATTTGATCGAGCTACTCACCAAGTTTTATGGTCCGCATCAATAGCGGACGGAGTATCGATTCGCAGCACATTTGTAATATTTAGAAAGAAAACATTAAAGCTTCGTGTGACCAAGCAAAGAGGATTTATTCGACATCAAAGAAAATCGATCGTCACTGAAAATTCCGATAGATTAAAGATTCAAATTTAGACAAACATTTAGTTCTTTATTTCTTTTTATAATGGTTCTTTGGATTATTTACTTGTCGTCAACTTTTTCAAATATTTGTCAACTGGTTCTATTACATTCGTTTATCTTTGTTTCGGTTTCACACATTGTTTTGTAAACGCTGAGATAAGGAAGGTTTCACGGCTCCTCGTAGGGAAGATAAAATAAAAACATTACTGGTTTTGTTAATATATTCAACGTAGATACATTCAGATCGGTTTAATCTAAGAATTCCCTAAAAGAAAAGTAATTATTTAATTTTACACAAAAGAGAAAAAATATTAAACTTTAATTGTTTAAAATATTATGTAATGCAATACTTATTTAATTACTGTTATTTGATTTTTAATATTTAAAAAAATAAGTGTTTTAGAGAACACCATTATAATTTAATATCTTATATTAATAAATATACATTTTTAAATAGAATTATGTTCTATATAATACTTGTAACAATTTTCAAAAAAATAATAACTTAAGAGCAATACTATGCAGTAAACAAGAGTATGTAAATTACATCTACACAATTGGTTGGAAAATGGTGGTTAGTTACCACATGTAATAATGTAACGCATGCAAACTAGGCATGCAGCAAGATGTCCTCGTTTTGGTTAGGACAAGTGTGTGCAATCAGGGACCATCGTCAACATTAGTGTCTAGTAAATGGGTGTAATACAGATTTGTAATTTTGCACTGCGGTATGTTTATACTTCGCTTGATTCTGTATCGTCCATTTTCTGGTAGTCGAGAACATTTCGTGCTATAATGACATTCACACGACAGGCATCGTCTAAATTTTCATGCTTTAACTAGAATTTCTTAATTGGAAGGTAGATCCAAATCATCGTAGGAACGCTATACAAATATTTTACTAGAAAGTTATAATGAAAATAAGAAATGCGAAAAAATATCGATCCCACATTTTTTATTTTGATTAGAAATCAAATGTGGAATATTGTATAGTTGATAACAACTATATTGATAATTTGAATCTGTAAATAACAAAACAATTGTAAAACGCTATTGTTTATATTTATATTCTACAAGCGTTTCTAATTTAAAATAGCAATTGATGCTTAAAGTTTTACATCCTCTTTGTGTTTACAATTTTGGTCGTCCATCTATAAAGCTGATCATGTTGATCAAAGCTGTCTAAATTATAAGCCTAATCATGTCTAAATTATAGATCTATACATAAATTATATATATGTTTACATATAATCTATACGTGTGCTTTTATATTGTAATATTAATATATAAAATAGTTTTTAATTATTACAATATCTTGTCAACTTTCTATCAGTATTATCGGCTAATAAACCAAAATGGTATGTGTCATTGAACTCACATTTAACTCAGAATTGAGGAGAAAGTAGTTGTAAAAATATTTGTTTAATATTCATCAAATTCTTTCTTTTAACTAGATAAAGGAGCAAGTCTATGTAATCAGAAAGGAAAGTACTTGGGCTTTATACTATTATTGAAAGCTATTAATCGTAAATCAAACAATTTGCACATGATTCATGAATGCTATAATTTTATCAACTAATAAATATTAATACAATATTTTATAGGGAATAAAAACAAGAAGTACCCATTTCTTTAAGTATATGAAAATATGATTGGAATCAATGAGTATCGTGACACTCAATGATACCAAAACGACGTCTAATAATAGTAACTATTTTTACTTAGTAGTTTATTTATTTAGTAGCTATTTATGTTGAATGCAAGGTTCTCAACGGTTTTTAGTTGTAACTACTAACTGTGATAAACATGCAAGTGTATCAATAACGATCTTATAGGGTAACACGAAAGATAGCTAGACAACTATAACGAGTGTAAAATATTTCTGTTGACTTTATGAGGAATTTTAATGTTAAGAATTTTAATGTTATTTTTCGATACACGTTTCATATAAATTGAATGAAAACTGCCTCACGGTTTTGATTATTTTAAATTGAACATAATGCTTACATGTAATTTTCGAGAAGAATTTTGAAAAGAAAACGCAAATTACATATTCTACTCTGTAATTCAGGTGATGCAATTTCGTATCACATTATTAGTATAAAAACATGTTTAAAGAATGGTTAAAGTAAAAAAACGCTTAAAGTGAGTCAATTTTTGCAGATACTTTTTAGTTTACATATTTCAATAATTAAACAAGCATAATTAAATTTAATTCGTAGGTAGCTGATGTTTATCCATAAAATGTATGCTAATATACATTAAAATATAATATAAAGTATATGTATGATGTTATGCAATATTTACAATGTATATATACATGTAGGTAAAGAAAATTTAAAATATGCGTTTTGCAGATCTATTATATGCATGCTGAAAGTTTCATCGAAATCGATTGACGCAGAAACAAACGACACGCGTAGAAAGATGTTAGATTTGTGAGATTTAAACAGAAACTGGACAAGAGTCGTGAAAAATTGTTTGTACGTTAATCAATTTTAATGAATTTTTCTGCATACGTATAACTATCACAAATCTACAAGATGCGTTTTTTACATTTTTAGTACGTGGCTCAAATAAAAAATATTTAAAAAACTCCTTTTTTATTTGTCATGTAATTCATACCAATAGCAACTTTTTAAAAATTCTTTTCGCATATCATTTAGTAAATCAATGCATCTAATTGCCCAAGAAAAGTTAAGACGTTTGGTCGAATCTTAAAAAAGTTACTTGGAATTAAAGAGCGTCCAAGTACTTTAGTGAGCTACTGCGCAATATACAGGGTGTTTCGTCTAAAACAGGACATCTAAATATCTTCACTACCTCTGAAAATACAAAAAATGTTGCTAACATATTCTTAAATACATATCCCTCTCACTCTCTATGTACGCAGACGAATGATACAATGTGTTTATTTACAAGTTCAAGTTCATAGTCGAATTCCTGTTACCTTTGAAATCTGAAATGTCACTGAAAGTAAGTTCTGCATTAATTAGCAAATTTTAGAGTTCATGATCATTTCAAGGTCGTGCTATTAAACATGGATGTATGCACAATAATGTTTGCTATAACATATAACAACAAAAACTGTGTATATATATGTAAAAAAACACGAGTGACCTTGGAGAAACGATTAAAAAATTACAATTTACAAAAAACGATTTTCCATCTGATTCGTCTTTTGAAACCATTTAGATTACATTAGCAACATTTTTTGTATTTTCAGAGGTAGTGTAGATATTTACGTGTCCTGTTTTAGACGAAACACCCTGTATACTTACTCTTACATATGCTGTTAAAATAAGTCACTATGGAAATCACATTTATTATGTAAAACATATTTAACAAAATATATATTTTTAGAATCATAAAATCCTAAAACTTATTTTGGATCAAGTCATATTGTCTTGTCTGCTTTATATAGAAATATTTCTTCACATAACCATCTGCTATATACTGATTAATCTACTCACTAAGATAATGATGTCAGAAGTTTCATGACGTTTCGTTTTCAAATATAAAGTAAATCCTTTTTCAATATGTGTCACTCTGCTAATCCGCTAATTTGCTAATCTGCACATTTTAAATATATTTCCGTACTAATAATAATTTATTAATTATGTCTAGGAGAAATCATAGAATATTACCTCATAAATTAAAACTATGTAACTATTACTATTAAAACACAATACATGTTTTAAATACAAAATTTGCGTTTTCTTTCCTGAGAACTATAAGAATTTAAAAAATTTATATTCCCTCAATGCTAAAAATTAAAAAAAAAATTTATAAAACAGTGCAATGGTTCTTTCATTATTCCCGTTCACAACGTGATTTATCACGGAATAAAATAATATTTTCATATAATTTAATAATCAAAGACTTAATCGGTTTTAATAAATTATGAAATATGGTACAAATGAAATTGTATAAATACTACAGCATAGATTTGAGACTACTGCATTTTCACTACAAAATTAATTATATTCATATCAAATTAAAACTATCACAATTTTCGTTGTTTCATATAATTCCTGCTTTAAATCTCAATTTTCCTAAGTCTTCTGTTACGTTTAGCTTTATAAATAATAATTTATTAAATTATACGTATTAGTATTAGTTGTGTACTGCTGTTAGATAAAGAATCATCATCCTTTGATCATGTCCTCAAAGTAAACTATGTTCCATCACAATTGGCTTAACTCAGACCACGAATGACCTTTTCAATAGGTCATTGTATTCGTCTTGAAATACTCCATCAGAATGTAACTTAAAAAACATACTGTTCTATATATAAAAACAAAGATAATTTTCATATCTCCTAGACACCTCCACCTATTAAAAAACTAGTCAGATTGGATGACCAGTCCCTCGATACCAAATAATTTTGGCCTGAGATGCATTTTTTCCTATCACCAATAGCAGTCAAGTTATTTAGGTGGCCGATTTTAAGTGCCCCATTCTGTATACAGTATTCATATACATATGAATCGGAGACGGATCGGGGACTAGCGAGAAAGTCGTCCCATTGTCCATCCGTTGACGAATGCAGAAGATAGAGCCGATATAGGACCTCCAGTCGAACGTTAAACTTATTGTCGCCGAGTCCCGTGACACTAGCGAGCACGGCTTTGATCATTTGTTCAGAATCTCTCGTTACCTGCGCCACTGCGCTACATGACTAACGGGCTTCCCTCTCCATCTCGCCACTAGCCAATCAGCATCTAGTTTTCCGTTTGCGGAGAATACAAAACCCAGAAATTACTCGCATTTTTTTTAGTCTTCCTCAAGCTTAGTTCGGCTTAGTCTTCCTCAAGTTTAGTCTTTCCTTAGTCACTTTCGTCTCTGAGGCAAGTTTAGCCTAACTTACAAGGGAACATATTCAGATGCGAAAATCCGATTTTGATGAAACTTATGGGAGCTTATAACTTTATTGTTTAAACAAAAAGCTTTTGTTAAAATTTTCTCGCGCAACTACATTTCCCATTGAAAAATACAAAATTTAAAAAAAAATTCAAATTTTTTCGACTTCTGGTTTCCGAGTGAGGAGGAAAGGGTGATGCGTAAAATGACAAAGTCTACGTGCAGGTTTCTTCAACTTAAATTTATTTGACTTGTGTGCGGGGGCGACTCGCAGAAGGTCTCGACTGTCTGATGGACGCGGAAGAAGTGATTTTTAAAACGGCTCGAGTAGCTCCTTGAAAACTCCCTTAGAAAAAGACAAAAAGGAAGAATAGATGAAAAACGGAATAGTGGGAGAAATAGAAAGTCAGAAGTGGAAAACTAAGGAGAAATTTTGTAGCAGGCATGTGTCATAAAAAATAAAAAGTAGCGGAAAACGGGAATAAGGAAAGAATCAGGCTGCGTCAAGCTTGGTCGCCAGATGCGGACCAGGATTGACCGGGCCTGTGAAAACCGTTGAACGATAGGGCCAGGATGTAACGGAAAAAATGAGAAATATTTATGACTGCAAGACAGCTTCGTAACCGCCTCGACTTTAACATCTTGCGATGCGAAGAGATATCTCAAAAATACCCCAAATTTGAGGGCTGTTTTCACCCCTTCAAGTGGAAAAAACACATATCAAATATTTTTCAAAGAACTATAGTTTCATCAAAATCGGATTTTCGCGTTTGAATATGTTCCTGTGTTAGACATGTTGTGGCAGTGACGAGAATTTCGCACTGATTCTAGTCATTTACTGTTGGCAGAAGATTCGGGATAATGAATACAATGTATTATTATCACACTTTGATTAAATATTGGATAGGCGGAACAGTATTGAGAGATTTTTGTGATTGTTTGATTAAATGTTTCTTTTATTCAAAATGAATTTTATTCAAGTATATATTGGCCATTATTATCTATGACTTTTTGCCATTTTTGGGGTAGAGCCATAATTTCATCGGAATAGAATTTCTCTGGTTTAACGGCTAAAAACTTGGCCAAGTGATTTTTACAGTCCTTTCTTGAATCCAACTATTTACCACCAAGGTAATTTTGCAGAGATCGAAACAAATGATATTCTGGTAGTGAAAGGTCTAGGCTATACGGTGGATGCATCAAAACTTCCCAGTCAATCTTCCTCAATTTTTGACGAATCATCAAACTTGTATGTGGTCTGGCATTGTCATGATAGAACATAACACCTTTTCTGTTGATCAATTCTGGTGTTTTTTTTTAATCGGTTGCTGTAATCTCGTTAATTGTTAACAGTAGAGATTAGAATCAACCGTTTGACCAGGCGATAGCACTTCATGGTGGACAATTCCCTTCCAATCCCACCAAACACACAGGATCACCTTTCTTGGCGTCAATTCTGGTTTTACCACCGTTTGTGATGATTTACCGGCCTTTGTTCACGATCTTTTTCGCACATTGTTATCGTATGTTATCAATATTTTAAAAAATGGTTCGATTTCATTACGTTTGTGCAATGATTTAAAAATAGAAACTTGATCCATCAAATTTTTCTCTGTTAAATCATGATGCACCCAAACATCGAGCTTCTTTTTGTATTCAGCCTTCAGCAAGTGATCCAAAACATTTGAATGGTGAATAATAATGATAAGTTGCCTAGCAATCTTATGACTGCTTACATGCCGATCTTGCTCGACTATTTGCATGATTTCATCGACTTTTCAGTTATTGGTCGATCAGAGTGAGGTGCATCTTTAATATCGAAATTTCCAGAACGGAAGCGAACAAACCATCTATATGCTGTTGCATTTGATAAAGCATCGTGACCGTGAACACCACGAATTTTTTCCCGGGCTTGTGCAACGTTTTTGCCTTTTTCGTAGTAAAATTGCAAAACATAGCGAACTTTTTCAGAAATTTCACTAATTTTCACACTAATATTATTTTTGATACGATCGACGAAATACAAAACTGTCTGCATGAAAATTGTAGACTGAAATGCCACCTCTCAAATGGACGTCATTATGGCGCAATCTGATTAATGTTGCCCGATATATGACACCAAACAACATCTAGTGACAATAATCTATCAATACTTTTCCGACTATCCAATATATTGAGATATAAGTGACACATGCGTTTTACATGACGGCGTAAAGGAGACTGCAATCGTCACAAAGACAGAACTATAGACACGCGGCACGTACACAGCTAAGAACAATGCATAGGCACAAGCATGCTAACATTTTCTTACAATGGCTAAGAAGTTTTTCAACCTTGTTTGTCAAAACTTCAAACTCAGTTTTCAAAATTAATATTCACCACCATACTGCTCGCGCGAAGCATCCGAAACAAGCGTGATGTTACGCGTCTACGAAACTTGCAAGAGTTCACAGTATCCGACGAATATTACAAATTACTTGACAATTACGTAAGAATTGTAATTTTAGACGATGAACGAATATAGATTTAACTTTCAGAAATCTAAATTTACCACTCTTTGGCTGTTCCTTGCGACATTGAAAAATCGGTTCCCGATACCGCGAACTCTTGCAAGTTCGTATACAATATATTAGGTAAAT
>CM052096.1:13848309-13883393 GCA_028453745.1 Agapostemon virescens | reverse complement strand
TCTTCGTACACTTTTGGCCTTCCTCAACGTTCTTTGACTTTAGTCAATTGCCACTCTCATTCTTAAACTTTTGAAACCACTCGCGATAACTTCGCTCGCTTAATGCAGTCTTACCAAATGCTTTCACAAATAATCGATGCGCCTTACCTACTGATTTCTTTAAATTAAAGAAGTAAATCAGAACTTCCCGCAAATGACGTTTATTCAGCTCAAAACTCGACATTCTCGCACGAAGAAAATATACGACGTTGATACATAATCTTTAATATTTCGAGGTTACGTTGCTGATAGATGTGTAACCTTACGATATAACGTCTTACATTTGACACTAGCCGCCCTAACTTACTGATTGTACTATTTGATTTCAAACGGCGGAAACTTATTTGTACTACCAACTTGTATTTTCCAATTAAATGCCTCAATCGTTTCCTTCGTTGGTTTTGCCGTGTGTAATGATGCGTTATCATGAAGTGCTGCCTCTATTTTTATATTTTCCTATCTTTTGGATTTTTCCCATGACTTTAGAACGTATGGGGACGGTTTCTCCGGTTTCTCGTGTCACATTTAATTGATCAACGAGTTGTTGTTACGTTTGAGCATGTTCACCGTAAGCTTCGACAAGCATCCCATGCGATTCTGCACCAGTTTTCTTCAAATGGTAACAGAAAGTCAATGTTAGTCGCAAATCGTAGTTTCCAAGCAGAAAATTCTACATGTTCAACGCTACTAAAACATTCCATGCCACGTATACCATTTATGGTGCACGTTAAACTTGACCTTCAGGCCCCGTGTACCATAAATGGTACACCCAGACATATTTATTTAATGCGCTGAAAACATATATTTTATGATAAATTTAATTTTGTAAAATATATTTCCACCAAAAGAATGAGACATTACAAAAAATGCAGCATAAAAGGTAATTATTTATGAATTGATGAGATAATGAAATATTGTGTGATAATATAATAATCTTTAGTCAAAACATCAAATGGCCTGAACGACAGGTCAGGCAAAACCGATTTGGCACGGAACGTGTTAAAAACTATGCTGTTGTATGAAACTTGTATGGTTGTAAGTTGAAAATCTGTATGAGAAGTCATAATAAAAAAATGGCTTCAATGATGCGGTTTGACGGTGACTACATTAACAGATAGCGCCACATATGAGCAAATTCCGATTTTATATTTACAGACCTGGTATTTCTCGTCGGTTATACCTGTACTTCATAATTATCGGTATATAATATTATTCGGATATAAGATGAAGGTTGAGGATCGACTTTCACGGCATGTCGAGAGAGAATACGTGAAATGAGCGAAAAGCGAGAGGTAGCAGCAGACCATAAAGCAGACGGCCGAGCAGCGAATATCTTTCCTTGTAAAGGGATAGAATATTACATAACCTCTCATTCTTACACTAAGCGGCGTCGAGCGAACAACTTCAAAAGAGAAAGAGATTGCGATTCCCTTATTTTGAAACAAGTACCGTCACCTTACACCGAAACAAGACTGTAATCTTTCCTTGTTAGGTACCATAAATTTCAAATTCCATGGACATTCCGAAATATGATACCATGTTGCTCGTTTACCGTGTTTGCATTCTGATCATTGTCCTTTGTTACTTCTTTTGTAAGGTATAATTAAAGGTCAAAGATAGAACAAAATCATAGAGGTCACCACAGTGGCCAAACAACGCTTTTTGTATTAATATTTTTGGCACAGTGCAGTTTCCTTCGTAAAAGAAAGCATCGCACAAGTAGTGGGACTCACGTGTCTGTAAAATATGATAAATAAAGCTATGTAAATATAAACTCTATCATTTGATAGGAAAATATGATATAATATAATACTAGTTTATTTCTTACCACAATTTACGGGAAATAATTTCTGATTGAAGTCGAACTGAACTAGAATTAACTTATTCATTACATTTTGTTGGAGTCGACATACACGTGTTACAACTTATTAGATACAGCGATAAAAGAATTTTTGTAACACTGAGTAGTAGAAAAATTTCATGAAACCTTTGGCAGCTTCAGCGAAGATTAAACAGAGATTAAAGAGATTAAAGATAAAAAGATTAAAAATTAAATCTGTAAAGAGTTAACTGAGGCATCAATTAATCGAGTATTTCGCTATTTTGACATTACCTATAATTTTACTCTCATTTCATCTTTACCATATTATGCCTTATAAAAATCCAAATAATTTTCATTTATACCTTTGTTTGTCTTCTAGTTTTCGAGTTATTGAGATTGGAAGGTTTTCGCATCCCCACATGGAGGTGACTGTATAAAGTATTTTAACATTTAAAAAACTCTACATTAATACATGCGCATTCTATGAAAGGATCTGAACGGAAAGTATTGAACAACTGCATTAGCAATGTAAACCACTTTTGCATAATTTCTTGTAAGTATTTACCCTTGCAAGAAAATAATTGGCTTCCGAATGAATTTTATATATCCCAGGTGAGAGTGTGCGCTGCTCTTCTAGACTACTTAAAATTTTTGTGCACCTTTACTTCGTATCAGCAGAGCTACTATCTGAAATTCTGACCAAAAAGACTTTTCTGCGAATACCCTTAGCTAGTCATTTCATAAACGATTAATTCAACGGAAACTTGAACTCCGGTACCGTTTCATTATTATCATGCTACAATTATGAAGTAATTTCAAACTGCGGAAATATGAAAGTAGGATTACATTTAAGATTATTCTTCTTGCACAAAATTACATTGTATTAAGTTGTTGTTATTACTTTCTAAAAATATAAAGTATTCATTTCTGAAAATTACTTTGAAAAATAATCGATACGTAACAATTTCTGTAATATTAGTTTTCGAAAACCGCGTTTTCGGTATTGCAAATGTTTTCGAAAATGTTTAAAGTATTCAGATTTTGAACTAACATCAAATATTTGAACGGGAAATGTGATTTCCATATAAAATGTTAAAAGTCTAACTAAGTTTATTCGAAGTTTCAAAAATAGCGAAATAGCGATAATAGGTTTTATCTTAATATCTCTAAGCGCTCCTCTATTCGCTTCTCTTGCAACGAAAATAATATTTTATATAACTAGTTTATCAGTGAATCAATTCTAAGACCTGTGGATGAAACTCGTTATTTGGGTGTTACTTTTTCTTTCGACCTATCATTTTTCAAACATATTCATAATATTACAAGGAAACCTTTTCGAACCTTGGGATTTACCTATAGAGCGTTCAGATATTTTAACAATGTTTTTACTCTGAAAATTTTGTATTCATCCTTTCTCTGTTCGCATTTACTCTATCATTTGGTGCATATATTACAAAACTCAATGCTCCAATATCGAGGGTGTTCAGTGTCGATTTTTGCGTATTTGCCCATACCAATTTGACCAACTCATGCATTATTATGATCACGATTATCTTTTTGAGACACGATGGTACTAAACGTATTCTATCTTTTTAATGCGTCTATATGCACAGTGGGATATTTTTTGACCCAAAAAAACAACATGGGCTTTTTTATTTTCTCAAATACCGTGCCTCAAAAAGTTAGATCCGAATTTCTTCTCAAATGAAAATTCAGATTTATGCTTTGCTTTTAAAATTCTAAATGGATCTCTTTTTCTCCCAGAAATATTATCGTTCGTTCTCTATAGAAATACCATTCTTATTCTTTAGAAATCATTCTCTTTTATGTGTAGAAACTTATCATACTTTATACGACCGATTCAACTGTGTGAATAGAATGTTTATCAATATAAATAAAAATAGATAGATATACATGATATACGTTTCATTTCATTAATTCATGGCCGTCTTTTCTTGTCTTTTGTACCAAAGATGGCGTACCATCAGATAATACCATAGATGGATGAAAAGATAGCGATGGTTAACGAAATTACAGAAATCCAGTTTGAGGTGGTACTGAACTTTGGATGGGATTGGAAAGGTCTACCATGATCTCACACAGTCTAGCCACATTCTGTACAGCGGACGCGAAGTTTATTTGACTAGATGACGAGTACAATTGACTAGGAAGCCGAACGGTTAGCGCGGGCAAGTACGAAAAAGTAAGATGGCGGAACGCGCGTGAACACGGGGACGCGACTGCGTATTCGGAGGGATTTTTATCCACCTCCAAAAGAAGGACAGAGTGTTCTTCAAAGGATGGTGGAAAGCATATGCGTTCTCGGAAAAACCGTTTTCTGGAAACGGATCCTTGGCCGTGCGAGGCCGGCTATCAGGTATGTACAGTGGCTCACGAAAGTATTCGGACACTCTTGAAATCTAAATAACTTTTTAAATATTAAATCAAACGACTCGACATTTCTGAAGCATCCAGAAGCATTGATTTACTAAATGATATGCAAAAGTAATTTCGAAATAATTGTAATTCGTAGAAATTACATGAAAAAATATAAAAGACATTTCTTAAAACAATTTTTATTTCAACTCATAACGGAAATTTAAAACACGCGTTTTGTAAATCTGTGTTAGTTCCACGCACGCTGAAAATTTCATCGAAATGGATCAACGCAGAAAAAACAACGACACGTATAGAAAGATGTAAGAATTTGTGGAGTTTAAACAGAAGCTGACCAAGAATCGTGAAAAATTGCGATTTTCACCATCTTCAATGGCATGTAGCTTATGATGCATCCGGTCAACAAACAACCACGCCGGTCATACTTTGTATACTATGACACACCACACCATAGACCTGGACTATGACACATCCTCGAGCGCATCCGAAATCGACGTCAGCATAGCACGAGTTATCCCTTTTGGACCTTTGGCTCCCAAAAGGAGATGAACTCACCTCACAGGCTAAGGCCAAACGATATAAATACCATGTTCATCCATCCTCCTGGTGTTGATCCACAGTTGTGGCTCCCTCTGGTTGTAGTTGTTATCGTCTTCACCCAGCAGAAGGTTACCCTGTTGATGTTCTTCGTCGGTGAGCGTGGGAGGTACAGCCGCCATAATCATTTCTTCAAAGTAAATTATTTTCCGTCACAATTGGCTTAACCCAGACCAAGAATGACCTTTCCAATAGATCATTGGAAAAGATATCGTTCTATTTAAAAAAAACAGAGATGATCTTCGTATCTCCTTGACGCCTCCACTTATCAAAAAACTAATAACATTAAATGATCAGCCCGTCGATACCAAATAATTTTGGCTTCATGCATTTTTTCGTATCACCAATAGCTGCCAAGTTATTGGGGTGGTCGGTTTTAAGTGCCTTACTCTGTATACATTACTTTATTATGTAGGATGTGAGAAACGTGCGTGTGTGGAGGAAAAGAAAGAAAGAAAGAAAGAAAGAAAGAAAGAAAGAGAGAGAGAGAGAGAGAGAGAGAGAGAGAGAAGGTATGGTTGAAGTTAGATGCGACTGAAACATTGTATGAAAGAAGCGGCGTGCGACAAGAGGTTAAGCGTCCGCGTTGCGTGATTAAGACGCGGTGTGTTAGATGTGCGGTGGTGTGGTGTGTGTGTGTGTGATTTAGAATATAAGGAGGTCCCGAAGAGGCCTCGTTCTCATTCGTTGCTTATTCGCATTCTTATTCAATGCTCTTTTCGTGGTTATTCTGTGTGGTGTATTCGTTGCGTTTTGTATGCGCGCGATCCTTTGTGAATCCATCAATAAAGGACTACTGTTAATAATACAACTGCGTGGTGCGTTGCGTGATACTATCTATTTCCTCAACAAGTAAGGTTCAAAGAAAACTCAAATTATTTACAAGATTAATCAGTTTCTTCTTGCACGGCATCCTTCTTACACCTGGGTGAACATCCGAAACGATTTGACGACCACGGTTCTCCCTTCAGTAACCTTGCCCCCCTTCCGGAAGACGTTGGTCCACCTGGATCGTGTCTTCTCTTCGACTGAACCACACAAACAGACGTGATACTTCCGTGTGTGACAATTTGTAAAGCCTTGGGGTCGGTCGCGCTACAAAAAGGAATAATATTGTTAACGCAGGTGTTGCTTAGTTTCATGGTCCCCTGTTGGGACCACTGTTTTCGAGGGTGTTTTCTGTTCATATCTCTTTAATTTCCTATCAAGCATTCGGTTCTTTCACTTTGCTAACCCTCATTAGTAAACAGGTGTACCATGACTCCAGAGTTTTCAAAGGCCTGGCCAAACCTCGTGTAAACTCACATGACGCTGTTGCCAGATGTTCACTTTAAATGTTCTTCAAGAAAGCCTAGTAGCCAATCAAGAGAAGGGAGGACATAGGGACTTTAGGACTTTTTTTCGTTTTTCATTTAGACAGATCAATTTGTTGTGAATTACTGCTTGTAAATTTGTTGCATGTATACATGCAATTTGTACAACATAGTCCTTACGCAAAGGAAGGTGGTCCTTCGAGAAATAGTTAGAGTAAAGTCACCATAAATTTAGTCGGCACATCCCGAGCAGATGGTCAAAGTGTGCTGCATTGAAAAATCGACCACAAACCGCAACGAATATACCGAACAGGGGTAGATGTAAGAAATAATTCATACTTATTAGATGAGGATAAATCGATACGACTATAGTTCCACTTAGCACTTACTTTGACATGTATACAGGTATTCCTTCAAATAAGATAGTCATTTTGATATCACAAAACCATTGACTTTAATGAAAATAGTTGAAATTGTCGGTTCAAAGGATATCATATAATGTACTGTAATCTCTACAGAAATCAAGTCAATAACAGTAAACGAATATATTTCGGAATACTTGAAAATGACAGAGTTCAGGTACCAACTTTCCAATATAATTACGTTACGGGAAGCACGCTGATTGTTTTGTGTTGTTATAGACTTCGGTCGGTTAAGAAAATTAAAGAGAAACATCTAATACACACGCTGTTCGCAAGTGTTGTGCAGTCGTGTGCGCTTGGGAATCTCTCCACGTGCCATTGTTATCAGAAACAACAGTAGCAAGGAAATCAAACAGAATGGTACTCGTCCAGTGTTCGCTTTTCTTACTCAAGTAGTTTTCGCATTCTGTTTTCACATCGATGTTTACACCCTATTTCCAAAGCTATTTAGAGTAGATTTAGATTTACTATATTCTGATTTAATTGTTGGTAATAAGATTCTGAGCTCACAAAAATTAAACAATAGGGTTTATTGTTAAGTACATGTCTATTATAGAAAAAAGATAACAAAATACGATACCAAGCTCTTGTTTGTTTTCTTTTACAATTTCGACGATTAACACTTGTTTCATATTATTCATTTTCTATAGAAACAAATAAATGGTTGTTATATTGTTAAAGTATGCGCACTTTCAAGTGCCAATTTCAAGACAGAAAAGGAATGGCAAAAATACTTAAAAAATTTATATGACCTGTTTAACATTATTTTTATGTTATAACTTTTTATGTGTTTTATTAATGCGTGACAAACTCGATTCATTGTCCTAACCTCTGTTCAATGTTAGTACATCCTAATACATAATACTCTTAATTATGTCATAATACACACTATTCGATTATCTAATCGAACCTTCATTTCGTTCAAATTACAAACAAGCTGGCTGGGAACGTTCAAACGAAATTGTAAATATGATTGAAAACATTCTTTGGGAATGTATTGAATAGTCGGAAAAGTATTGAGAGGTTTTTGTAATTTTTTAATTAAATGTTTGTTTTATTCACAATGAATTTTATTCAAGTATATATTGGTCATTATTATCCATAATCTTTTGCCATTTTTGGGGTAGAGCCATCATCCCATCGGAATAGAATATATATGTGACTGCTTGATTTGTTTAATCACATATTTTTTCTGGGAAGTACATTCAAAAATTCATCAGACTCATGTCTACATGTTTAGAATTTGTCATAGACCCAAATAAACATATAAAATGTTACAGTAAAAATATTAACGCATTTGAATCATTTTGTCCTACTTATGCTTGATTATAACGATCCGAGATGTTTCAAATGTGAGGTTCTCAGATTATTAATGATTTCCATATGGTTCATACGGCAAACTTTATGAACAATTATATAAATATATTACTTCAAAATAGGTAAGTGACATTACCAAGGAGCATAGACCATTTTTAAGATCATTTCAGACATGCGGTGTACCATCTGTCGATTCATTAGCTGTAGAGCTTAGAACCCCAGGAGACAATTTATCGTGTCACAGATTTTACACACAACGCGTGCTTCTAGCATCCAGATCTCCAAAACCCAATAACGATTGCGATGTCATAAACCTCGACGTCACAAACGTCATAGCACACGTGACACAGATATGTGGCCTTTTGGGAGGAAATATACTCCACAATTTTTATATTAGTAAGAAGTAAAATAAAAATACGTAGGGGTGATTCTTTAATATGAGAATTTTTCTGTGGCCCTCAGTTTTTAACAATTTTAAAAATGTTAAATCGTATTTTTTATTTACCACGGAGAAAATAATAGCCATAACTATATAAAACAATACAGAAAAAAAATGACAATTAAATTTATGTTTATCTAAAAATTATCTACCTTGTGAGAGTTTTTTTGTCCTCCTATATATGTACGTGTTTATATTCTATATATATTATATTTATATGTTATATTATTTATTTTATTTATATATTTTATTATTTATATATTATATTATTTATATATTTTATTATTTATATTATTTATGTTATTTATGTTGTTTATGTTGTTTATGTTGTTTATGTTATTTATGTTATTCATATTATTTACATTACTTATTATTGCAGGTTGTTCTTGTATTCTTTTGTTCACACATCTCCCCGGTGATTTCTTGGTTATTCAATATATTCTCTGCGTCTTGTTCTTCGTGTTGATTTATATTAAAAGTTTATATTAAAAAGGACTCTGATTACCAGTTTATTCTATTTATTAGATTAACGATTCAATATTTATATTATTTATATTATTTATATTATTTATATATTACATTATATGTAATTATATATTATATGTGTATTATAAAATGAATCGTATTAATCATTGTAATCGTTTTTGTTCCTCTCATTGAACTTTTATTGATAAAAAATGAGTATAAACTTTATCCTCCGAGGTACATATCAGTCTCCTATTCTACGAAATTATGATTTAAAAAACAACATTCATCATATTTAGACCGATGTAGTTTCTTCTACATTATGAGTAAATGGAAAGTGGAGTTATTTACTTTCTGTATTATTATCGGGGGTGCAATTCTTTGAAAACACCGTAAATTCACAGTGAGGGCATGTAAAGTTTATATTTAATTATATTATTGAAGTATAATATGTAGTTAATGTTATACTATATTTAAAATTCATTATTTTTACTACATTTTATTCAAAATATAGTAAATACAATTTTGGCGTAACAATTGTCTTTTAAATATGAAAATATGAAGCTTTTTTATATTTAATCATAAAATTTTCAGACCTTTGGTCTCAGTCTCCTGCATAAATATTTGACTAGGAATTGACAGCGAGAACAATATCCACGGGAGTCGTAAAAATGTATATATGACTAAAAATGACATATACGATCGAACTCATAGCGAGGTCAAATTTGAGAGAAAACATATTACAAAAACTATTCTAAATAGCCCTTGTTCCACTGTTCAAATGAAATGCTATTTTATGAAAGCGGTAAAACACATGCAAATACAATATTTTTACTTTGATAATCTGAAACGTAAAATAAAATATTTATACATTGTGATCAACAATATTTAAATTATTTCTTGACGATGAAAATAAATTTAAGAAACATAATATTCAAATACAAGGAAACATAAAATGTTTTATGTTGGTTTTTCACACAGTGGGGCATCAATATTTTCTCACTTTGTTCCTCATATCCCCCCCCCCTCTCCAATGAAATCCATACTATTTTAAGAATACCTCAAATAAAATACTATTTTAAAAGCTTTTTCAAACAAATAACACATTTTATTTTTAAAAGTGCACGGTATGGTTTAAATTAAAGTAGATTATCTACATTTTATGGCTAGTGACTATTGTCGTCCGTAATAACGAGGGTTAATTTCTGTAAATACATTGACTTTAACTAACATTTGCACTATTAATTACATAGATATAATAAGAATAATAGAAGAATTTATAATATCGAAAGTATTATAACTACCAAAGCGTCTCACTATCAAAATTATAATTGCAAACATGTAGAATTAAATTTACTTTTGTCCTTCCAACTACTTTACTTGATTCGTTGTTTTAAATAAACTATCAAATTTCTATCTCCCTTTATAGTTTTCTCACTTCCATTATTTTATAAGATATAGATATTTATAGCAAAAATCATTACTGCTTTAAAATAAAACATGAATTTATAAACACTGTGGTTGTATCGTATACTCAACACATACATCGCGTATTTCTAATCATGATTCGATCGACTTTCCGGTCAACTGAAGCAACACCAGCTAATACAAATTTCCGAAACCGACAAACGAAAACGAAGAAAGTGCCAGATATGTTCCAAAAACAAAACAAAACAAAAAGAAAGATAACTTTAATGTGTCAGTCTTGTGGAGTCGTGTTACACCTCGGAGATTGTTTTGCTTCGTATCATCTAAAATAGAAATACTAAGTACCCAATAAAATATTAATAAATAAATATATATGTAATACAAAAAAATGTTACATTTATTTACATATATCTTTAAAATTTCATGAAAATAGGGGGACAGGATTAAATACTAGTGAGAACTGACGATGACATTAGTAAAATTTGACGATTTATGATCTCCATAAACCTCAAAAAACCGCTGACGCCAAACGAAAAAATCCTGATGAAACGTGCAGACGACAAACTGTTAATTTTTGCATTTTCTTTTGTCCGTTAGTGTACGTTTAGTTTTATTATTCCTTTCGGTTTCGTTTGTTGCCGTTAATACGAATCAAGTTTAGATGAAAAGTGCCAATTTGTGAGTGTGTACACGGATAAATCTGATGCGAAGTTAGGGAATAACTACGGGGAGATTGGTAGCGAAATGCAAACGAACTTGATGTGAAATCGAGAAGGTGCTGCGGGAGTGGATAACCTACAGACGAACCCGATGCAAAATCATGGAACTGTAGAATCCGAACGAATCTGATACGAATTCAGGGAGCCGCATAGATTTGAAATATTAGTACCGGTCTCGTTACTTTAATACTGCAATTTAATTGATACAGCCTGACCGACAAAATGGTATCGTATAGATACAGTCACATAAGAATTGTTGGATCCGAATGACCCAATTCGTTTAACTTTTACTCAATTTACCGTTAACTAAATTGTCCATGACACGAAATCAAACTCTATTGGAATACATTGTTGTGTCACGATAAGATTTACAATTAGTTTGCATGGTATATGGCGTGGTTACCTAACCAATTATAAGTATCGTTTGTGTTGATGCCCAGGTGATAGAGATTCAAAGCGATTGATGAATCAATCGAAATACAACAATTATCGAATTAATATTAATATTATTATTTGCTTCTACTGATTTTGTTAAATAATAAGTTGCTTGAGATAATTAACGCGTTCCAATTGTATAATTAGAAGTATTCAAATCTGTTTCTGGTATATATGGAAAATTAAAAAGATACGATGTTGTTATTGTTTTGGAAGGAAACATTAAAAAAAAGATGGCACAACGAATGATCCAAATCTTTTTTCGTATATTTCACCTTGAAATACTTCTCTTGTATTTTAAAAATACTTTTGAAAAACTTTTAGAACACTAGCGATTGTTATATAATTTGTAAATAAAAAAGATTAATAAAATTAAAAAATTAAGATGTGAATTGGATGCGAACTGGAACCAAAGGGACTGTTGGAAACAGCGTCACTAAACATAACACGTTCGACCTAGTTTTCATTAATTAATTTAATTTTGTTATCTAATTACTTCTGTAGAATTAATAAATGTTTAACTAATGTACTTGCAGAATACGGGAACTGTAAAAGCCCGAAGTCTACATTAATAACTTCCTGGAAAAAACATGGAAATGTGGTCTTTAGTTTTATTACAACACAGCCACTGAAAAAAACAACGAGTAATCTTTACCACAATACATCGATACCTCAAATTTATTAACGATGTCAGCCTTAATCCCTAATGCAAGATATGCATTTGTTTCATCTTTTTATAGTTTTAACTTCTTCTAATTAGTACTGTCAACTTCAAACTTTAAAACAAATTATAGTGCACCTATAAATTTAATATGTGTTCGATTATGTTTATTATTTTCGTGTATAATTGAATAAAAAAGGGAGATAGAAATTAGTCTCCCAATATTTATTGCAGATATTACTGCATACTAAATCTTCACACTGTACATTATGATATATGTATTCTTTTGTTCACACATCTCCCCGGTGATTTCTCGGTTATTTTAATATGTTCTCTGTATCTTGTTCTTCATGTTGATTTATATTAAAAGTTTATATTAAAAAGGACTCTGATTACCAGTTTATTCTATTTATTAGATTAACGATTCAATAATATTATTCCATACAGACTCACGTAATAGGTATTTACAGTGGGTCACAAAAGTATTCGGACACTTTAAATCTAAATAACTTTTTTCAGATTGGGTCAAACTTCTTTACTTTTCTTGAGTAATTAGATTCATTGATTTACTAAATGATATGCAAACATAATTTCGAAATAATTGTAATTGGTAGAAATTACATGAAAGTACAAAAAAAACATTTTTAAAACATTTTTATTTCCACTCATAATGAAAATTTAAAATATGCGTTTTGCAGACATGTGTTAGTTAGAAACATGCTGAAAATTTCATCGAAAACGATTGAAGCAGAAAAAAAACGACAAGTGTAGAAAGATGTAAGAATTTGTGATGTTTGAGCAGAAACTGACCAAGAATCGTGAAAAATTTTAATTTTCACTATTTTCGATGGCGTGTAGCTCTTCTAGATGCTTCAGAAAAGTCAAGTTAAATCAATTTTTAAAAAGTTATTTAGATTTAAACAGTGTCCGGATACTTTCGCGAGTCACTGCAAATATAAACATATCGTGACTTAATAGTTCTCTACTGTACAGTTCTGTGCACATAGCTTTAATTTGTTTATCAGGCAGCAAGTGCAGTTTTAAACTGTTTCATGATCAGGTTATTTCCAACTCTTGTTTATAGAAATGAAAATTTTCGATAAATGTAATATATAATAGGGTACCATTTTGTAAATTCATTATAATAGACAATCGTATTATAATTGGGACTAATTTAGAATGAGTGGAAGATCTAAAAGGGTAGCCACACTAGGTTTACACTGACGCAAATTTTTATTCATCATTCCGTAGGATTATCAAGGTATCTGTTGCGACGGCAACACCGAAGGTTGTTCGTGCCTACCCCGCATTTAGAAACTTGTAAGTTCTACAATAAAAGGGCAGGTAGAAGGCGCGACTTACGACTGCGCCGAACACAGACAATTTTGACTCCGACGAACGGACCCCACGTGCGACGCACGTGAACAGACCCACGTGCGACGCACGTGAAGACACGCAAACAAACCCTGCAATAAATCACGTTAATCCCTCATTGACACCATTTCCTATTCCTTCAAATATACTCCGTCAAGCACTGAAATTTCCCACTCCTTCAGATATACCCCCTCAAGCACGCTCCTTCATTCCTCCACCAAAAACTACCCTCAACCAATGACGCCAAACCCGAGGTGACGACGGACAGAACGCGACAAGAATCAACAGATAACACAGAGATATCACACAGAGAACTCAGAAAACGCTAACTAGATCTCAGAGACAACACGAACAAGAAATCGCAAACAGACGAATACAGACATCACGAACAGAACAAAAATCGAACATAGAAATCGCGACGTTGTACAAAGTGAAAATAAAGAAAACCCGCAACCAAATACAATCGTGTAATTATTACGCGAACCAAGGTGCTCAGTGACAATACAGTACACTGAGAAGAAGGTATCTATTACTTAATAGGTAATACCCCGAACTAGTACAATTATCAAATAATAAAAATATCCTAGAGAAAAATGAAAAGAAGTCATATTACAAAAATAGTTAAAAGTTTAATCGGAGAGACCCACTGTATTTTGTAAGAGGTGCGTGAAAACAGCTGTAGAATTTTAGTAAAAAATTTGGTTGCACTCCTTTTGTTTTTTAGCCATTGTTCCATTTGACGAGTATTTATTTACAACTCGAAAACATTTTCAAACCAATTAAATAATTTAGCAACACGTACCAGTAATTTTTATTCTTAAAGAAAAATAAAATCTCTGGAAATGACAGTATGAAATTACTCAATAAGTAAAAAAGGCTTACCAAAGGAGAAAAAGACTTTCTCTAAAAGTATAGATGAAGTGAGAAACATAAACTATCAGGTATAGCATGGAACGTATAAATTCATTTGCTGCTACAGTTTGAACGGCAGTCATAAATCGTACACCGTTGTCATACGATTTGTTGCATGATACGACCTTGTTTGACGGCACTATGATTCTGCTATAAAATTTATCACACTGTCGGTTGGAACGGTGACCGATTACGATGTTGATCTTATTTGGCAGACGAAGAAAACGATGTTAAACAAAATTTAACCGTTAAGAGAGAGCAGTGTATAACGTACTGGTACATCAATTATTTATCGCTCCATTACAATGTTAATTTTAGGACCACCGTTTCCAATGGGAATTATTTTGTAAGTATTAATTCAAAAATTAAAAAGAAAATGAAGATAATTATGCAATTTTTTCTTACATATGAAATAGTCACTTTTAGTTTTCAAAATATTCCTAAAAAAATTAATGAAACAGAAATTCGATCATATTAAGAATTCAATGGAATAGGGAATTAATATCGTCAACGCAGGTACCCTCTCGGTTTATGCTTACTCTTTGAAGAAAGTCTAGTGACTGATAAGGAGGAGGGAGGTGCGATATATATAAACGCCAAACAGGTGTTTCTTTTTCTTTTTTTATTCAGACAGTTAGAGACTCAGCGCCATCGTACGTTATGCTTACAAACCATTCATCGTGAACTTGTTATATACACATAAAACCAAAGCATTGTCCTTTCCACGTAAGGGAAGGTGGTCTGTGGTGTCTAATCGGTCACCTCGGAGTAGGTGACTTGGATTTCGATTGGATTTACGAAGAATGGTTGTAAAGTCAAACTGCGAAGAACAAATTTGTTTATTCGATAATCGGTTATTATGTTATGTTATTGACTCGGTCTAGGAAGTCCTCTCGGATAGGTTAGGCTATGCTAAAAGATATTCGAGTGTCGAGGATGTTCTGGTTTATTGGTGTCGCGAAATGTCTTAGGAAAGCTGGGTTTTATGAAATGAAGGATGTGGTCTTCGGAAAACTGCCTCGATATAGTTCTTCGATATGATCCTTCGAGAAGTAATTAACGTAAGTAAGTTAGTACTGGTGGTAGGTCTTATAATGTTGTTGATAAAGGTAGGACATGCTAGTTCCGCGAATCACTGTTGCCGGGTACAGACTAATGAAAACGAAATAGTGCTTGTGAGAATATCGAGGTTCCGGAATATACCTTTTCAGGGCCGTTCGTAACATTAGAAAGGAAAACAAATTACATAAAATAAATCTGAAAAATTTATTCTTTAGAATTGATTGATCGCTTCAGGCGTAGTTCGGCTCCTAGCGGCTCATCAATATGAGAATTTTTTGCTGGAATATATGTAATTTCTGTAGCATTTTCCGTTTTCTTAATGACATTTTAGGGTGAATACATATTTTTACACTGCATAAATTACAATTTCGATTTAGCGGTACCTTCTGTCGTCTAGAATATTTTAACAGAAACTAAAAAGAGAGTAAGACGAACAGACGTTCGACATTACACTAGACATTAGTCATATCATGAGTCGATCGTTTTTGTACAGTGAAACACACTACATATCATTCTACATATCGTTGTGTTGTTAATTTTAACCATTTGGACTAATAGTAAAAGTAGTTAAAAGTAAGTTGAATTAATATAATAATAATTTTTCAATTCATTTGATTATTTACATTTAACGACTTTAACTTGCAAAGAAACTAGAATTTTGATTTATCCATATTTTGCGTTTGAAAATATGCACACACTTTAAATATTGGAAAATATGGATGATCATTTGAACCTAAAAATTAACAAAACGTTACTATTCTTTGACGTATTTCCTAAATCAATAAAGATTTGTCTTAAGTCGATTTGTATATTAATATCATATTAAAAGATGTACAAGTTTACTGTTGAACCATCCGTCTTGTTCTAATAATTACCTAGATATTCGATCAAGCGTAATTCATACTCCTAATCTTGGTAACATTTCTTTAATATGAAAGACGATCGATTATAATGCATATAACGATTATTTTTCTACACAGATATATATCTTAATAGATATCAATGACTTTTGAATTACATACATGCATTATAATAGAATCTACTTCCAGAATATTAACCCTCTATGGGGCCGTGTAACTTGCAAATCACATGTTAATATATCGACATTTTACCAAAAGATTTTAGTTTTTTATAAGATAACGTATACATCTAAATTATATAATGTCTCTGAGGTAACAAATAACAATGTTGATAACGATTGGCAGCACCGTCAACCTGAAATATCAAAGTAAATGCCTTGCAAGTTGTCTGCAGATAGAAACCAACGGTACCATCTTGTGCAATTTATATTATTCGTGCTTCTATCTATTCTATTATATTCTATCTATTAAACAAAACAAAGTGTACATAATAGTTTTGGGTTTGCATATCAATAACATCTTATTTGTTTGCAATTTCAATAATCGTTTTGTTACTACTTGTACATGATACAGTTTTGTGACTATCGGTTACAGTAGGCTATTATGATAGATTCTAGTATATTTAGGATAATACTTGTACTTACTTCTGTTTTCACAGTTATATATCATATACCCAAAATATCGATACATAATCACATAAAAGGAATAGAGAAATTAGAATTAAACGCATTAGCAGTAATAGATTCGAAGATTCTTTATTAGATTCTGAGTTCGATGAAGATCATCCAGTAGTATTTACTCGACGACACATAAATATTATTGACAGTGATGATGAAATTAGTACCGAATTATCATCGAATAAGGAAAATTCAGGACCACAATAAATTATTTAACAATCAGTATCCCAGACGAATCATACATGTCATCGCCCTTGGAAAGGAGATTGCCCTGAAGAGCCCGAAGAACCCTACTCTTCTGTGACCCATTTTTGAAAATTATTTGACAGTGAAATTATAAGTGATATAGTTGACTATATCAATACATATGCACTGCAGTGTAATTCAACAAAGGGGTTCCAAAAATAAAATGTTCCAAATGCAACGTACATCTATGTTTAACAAGTGTAAAATGTTTTATGGAATTTCACGCTTAAGCTTTTATGCAGAGAAGTGAAAACATCGTAAGTCGTTGTTACTGCAAAGTTACAAATTATAATAAAATTGTCTAAACTGGTACATTTTTTTTAATCTGCATATGTAGGTCTGTAATTGTTGATTTTCCGTTGCACACATTTTTTTTATATTTAAGATAAAAATTACAAACATGTAACTACTGTATAAAAGTATTTAAATATTTACATAACATATTTATAGGGTCAGATTTTTTATTTTGCAAATAATAGAATTATAATTTAGTAAAATAAAATTATCATTAACTTATTATTAGTATTTTGTTGTATGGTATGTCATTTTTGTTTTAGCAATGTTTTAACAATTTCATTGCTCATTCTGTAAGAAACTAATAAATTGGTAAATTTTCTTTGTTAAGTGTTGAAACATTTATTTGAAAAAATAAAAACATGGAGTAGTTCACATTGTATACGACATTTATCTTAAATCGAAATTTTAACCTATGTTTTACAACTAATATAAGACGAGGTAAGATAAGATAAATAAGTTTCTCGAAACTTAAACCGAGGATCATGCAAAAATATAAAATTCTTCATTCTAAGGAAATATGTAATATCCCGCAACACAGCTCTGAAGCCTTGAATTTGCATACGAATGAAAATGAGAAATACATGAAAAAGTAAAGTGGATGAAAATTTTGTTTTCTCTTTTTATTAAGATAAAGTTATATTACGCCGTCTAGTTTAAGACGAGGGTCGTGTTTGAAATTGTATGCAAAATATGTTATGTTCAACAAATCCTTATAATAAAATATACTAATATTGTAAAATCGTATGAATGATTACATTTGATATTATCAATATAGTATATCAGAAATGAAATTATTCGAAACAAATTTTTAAATGTAACAAGATTTAATCCATAAAATTATATCTTCCGTAATTAATAACAAAATTTAATAACAATAAAATTTGTTTACTAACTTTACACGACGCAGTCACAACTAAGACGACATGCTCGTTCATTCTAACTTTAGTTACAAACGTTTAAATTTAAATAAATGTACATTTTAATTGTTTAATAGCTTCAACTGTTATAACACATGGATTTTACATTTTTTATTATATTGTAGGGATTTTCATGCGGATGAGCGGATGATATAAATCACCGAATGAGTGGAGAGAGATAGTTCTAGTATGATTTTGGCAAATATGGGGTTCAAATGAAGAATAGTTTAGGCGGAGTGGACAGATTCAAGTAACATGAGTATACTGCTTCCATTTCAAGGAAATTTATGCGGCTGAAGGAAAATCTCTCTCTCTGCCCGTCTCTTCATGCTGTTGTGAAATAGTAGGTAGGAAGATAAGTAAGAAAATGTATTAACAACGACATTAATTGCTTCATGCTGTTGTATAGCTAATTGTTGCGTCTTGAAACCTGCGTGTAGCGAGACCAGCATGGCCAGCTCAGGTAAATTTTACCCGGCCGCGGGCCGCCGTAGCTAACACAAAGGAGCAGCTGTACCTCGTGGAAAAACCCAAAATTCGCACAGCTGACTCGCACATTTTTGCCGTTTATTGTTTTCCGTTAGGCGACGAAACTTTCCACCGTTGCCAACAATTCCGACCTGGCGGACCTTCTCCTACTCCACCCTCCATCTTCTTCATTCCCACTCCGAATTTTTGTACTTCCACCCTTCGTCCTACAACCAATTATATTAAATATTCGAAACTTCTACTCCTCCATTTCCAAATACCGAGGTTTCCTTATACATAACACGACCCCGACAACTTAGAACAAATCTGATATTCAACTGTACTACTAATTCGACCGAGTTCGATCCGCGATACGTAACGACATAGCCGAGTCTGTCCTAGCGTTCGCTACGAGTTGAATAAACGAGTTTGATTCTCCGGAGTTTGACTTTACAACCATTCTTCGTAAATCCTGTCGACTCCAAGTTTCTAATCAAAGGTGACCGAGCGACGCCATACTAATAAATTCTAATTACGATATTATATTTGCAATTTCTGTTCAACTGATCTTCGTTTTCTTCTACTTGCTAAATATTTTCATAAATTTTATCTAAAAAAGTAATTCGAAATCAAGCAGGGAAATTGTGTCTTTTAAAGGAAATGTTTTAAATTGCCGAAATATTTTCCATCTATTACTCCTGCCTTATCAAAAAATTTGTTGCAGAAGATTATCAACATGGCTTGGAAATGTCAGGAAGGCAATCACTTTGAACCGAGCGTGTAGGAAGAGTTTCTTATAAAAAAAAGTTTAAGCTGAATCAATAACGAAGAAGATGAATTTATTAATAGAAAATGGTAGAAAACCTATAAATTATGGAACAGATTTATTTCTCTATGTTTATCATAATGATTAGTTTGTAATAGTTTATATTATTTTACAAGTGAATCTACCACTCTGTTACGTTAAAAAAAAATTGATAAAAAGCACATAAATGTTAATGAATACTCCCTGCTAGTGTTGCTGAATGCTGATATAAGTGACAGGGGACTCGGTTGATTAACTCTGGCATGAGAACCAATAATCCAAGTAAATCTGCCTTCTCGTATTATCTTGTATTACCAGAAATAGGACGACAGAAAGTGTATCAGGTTAATCACAAGGTCGGGCTAAACGCGCAGCTTTCACGTCGATCATTAGATAGTATCTGACATTAGTTGTCCAAGATTGCGGAATCTTCTTAGTGAATTCAGTTCAGCTGACGAGAAGTCAATTAACCTTCAATAATCAATTATTTGCATAGCGTTTCATGCATAATAATCAATGACTCTCAGTATATCTCTGGAAATTACCCGTATATACAGTGATTCACGAAAGTCTTTGAACACTCTTTAAATCTAAATAACTTTTTAAAAATTAAACCAACCGACTTGGCGTTTCTGAAGTACTTAGAACCATTGATTTTCTAAATGATATGCAAAACTAATTTCGAAATAATTATAATTGGTAGAAATTATATAAACAGATAAAAAAGACATTTCAACTCATACTGAACGTTTAAAATATTCGTTTTTCAGACCTTTGTTTGTTATACATATGCTGATGAGTTTCACTATTTTCAATGGCATGTGGCTCGCGTGTACATCGATCGATTTCAATGAATATTTTGAATAGAATGTTTAGTGTGTGGCTCAAACGAAAAATATTCAAAAAGTTCCTTTTCTATTTGTCATGTCATTTATATCAATTGCAACTTTTTCAAAAATCTTTTCCTGTAATTTTTAATTACAAAATTACCAAAATTATCATTTAATAAATCAGTGCATCTAATTGCTCAAGAAAAGTCAATACGTTTGGTTCAATCTTAAAAAAGTTATTTAAATGTAAAGTGTATCTGAATACTTTCGTAAGCTACTTTGTTCACACTCCTATAAAGATATGGAATCAAAGATTTTTTTTTTGTTCATCACATAGAAAAGTACTACATCAGATCTTCAATTTTGAAAATTAATATTTCCTACTATACCGGGTGAAAATTATAAAGCGTTACAGTCGAATATCTCCGAAAATATTGATTATTCGCAAAACTGTTTCAGACGAAAGTTGTTCAATACCGAGGGGGACATCATGTGGTGGAACTTTTATTTTTCCTGGTAGACACTCCAAGGTGAGGTGAAGGTTAACTTTCTTTTTTTTAATGGAATGTACGTTTTTTTATCTACCATCAAATAGTGCGTTTTAAGTTTAAGGTGAAACTTGCACGGAAATAGAGAAAATGTGTGATCGTTTTGATGCAATTTTGATGGTCGATCTGGGTAGCGTTGTGCATACAAATTAACAGCCATTCTGTAATTTTTCCTGCATTCTTCTAGTACCATAAACATATCAAACAAATCTTGACACATTTCCATTTTCACCACTTATTTAACACGTTGAATGCGGAGCCATTTTGCTTAGCTTTCGCGTCACATTTTATTTATCTTTAAACGAAAATAATGCAACTGTGCATAAGCAAAAGACTCGCTAAGCCCATTTGTGCTTTTCTGTTTCAATCGAATCTATTGAAATAGTGCGAATATTTCTGAATATTATATGAATTATCTATAACATATTAATTTGTAAATTTGATACTGTCAGTCCCCAGGGAGTGACATAGCATTCAACGTGTTCAGTACTATGAAACTAATGAAAGTAAACTGACCATCTTGCAGAAGAGCACAGTAATACTTAAATATGTTTGTTTTCTCTTCATTGATAATGATTTTGTCCTGAGTAATGTTGACATTGACACATGTTATGTTTTGTTGTGAATGTTCGAAAGCACGAACTAAAGTAAAAATAAAACGATCACACTTTTTCTCCATTTCCCTGCAAGATTGATCTTGAATGACCTTGAGTCATAGGTCGTAAAATTCGTCTTAAAATGCACTATTTGATGGTGGATAAAAAACGTATCATTTCATTTAATAAAAGAAAGTTGACCTTCATCTCACCTTGGAGTGTCCACCAGGAAAAATAAAGGTTCCAGCACATGATGTTGCCCTCGGTATTGAACAACTTTCGCCTGAAACATTTTTGCGTATAATCAATATTTTCGGAGATATTCGACTGGTAACGCTTTATAATTTCCACCCTGTATATTAACCCCTTGCCCTACAACAACGAGTTCGACTTGTGATCAAGATTCTAATTTTAAACATGTATTGCCTTAATTTTATTCAAACCGAAATAACTTTCCATTTAATCTCTGATCGTATACGATCGCGAAGGATAAAAAAAATATAGTCACTATTATCAGAAAATAAATCGTAAGCCAAGGGGTTAATGAAGTTAGCAACGCTGTTAATATTTACTAATTATATGAAACCATAATATATTGGATGTAACATCATCGATTAAAATATTTTTCGTTTTGGAAACGATATTCATATCCGATTCCATATTATTAGATTGATCAAGTTCGTTCATAAATTCGTTCGTATCTCAGTCGTTTGTATGATTAACCTTGACCCTCCATAATTCTCAATTACATTTTCGATTAATTCATATCAAATCGTATTAATGTACACTCGATTACTCAAAATTTAGCGGAACCTGTTGCCGAACCGAAATTCCGTTATATTTGCGTTCTTCTTACATTCATTTAGAATTCCAAAACGAATCGTTTGAACGCAAATTAGCAAAGAGAAAGAGTGCTTGGACTCATCTCAGGAATTATTTCTTTTTTCGATACTATTTCTGAGACACTCTGTATAAGTTAAGTTTATTTTATTTTATTTATTTACTGTTATTATTGAATACTAAATATCACGAACATTCCTAATCACTGAAAATCTCTACACATGTGTAAAAGATTCATATTACTGTTCATAAGGATCAGCATATTTAATCTAATAGCAACTAATATTGTTCTGTAAAGTTCAATAGCAACTATCAACATTCTCGAAATTTCTTTCTACTGAAATATGAGTATGCTACCGTCTACCTTCGTGATACCTTCTTCTCAGTTTGCGTAAAATGACACTGAGCACTTATGTCGCGGAATACATACACGAAGTGTGCCTATGTATACTTTATTACATTAAGTTACGATGTTTGCGATTTCTAAATGAATGTATGTTCGCACTATCAGATGATCCTAAACTTCTAGGTGGTTCGCAATTGCTGTGTTATACAACATCGGCAGTTTGCGTTTTAATACATGATGGAAGTCTTGAATGTTCGCGATTTCTTGTTCTTACCCAGTTGTTCATGAGTTCTGTGATGTGCAACTTCTAGTTTGTTGTTCGCAATTTCTGTTCGTTAGAACTTCCGTATACGTCTTGTATTTTGTCCGTCGTCACCTTCGTTTGGCCGTGATTGATTAACCCCTTGGGTACATTTGACGTCTGAGACACGTCATTCACTTTTTTCCCCTAGGAGCGGATGACGTGTCTAAGACGTCAAACCAAAAATTAAACTTTGAATTTATTTCATTTAGTTTTATTTTGTTGTTATTAATTTATTTTTGTTTTGCAATTCTAATTAGTTGAAGACATCTTAATACTACATATGTCACCAATATTTTAGAAATAAATACATTCTTTTACGTAAAATGTACTGCCTTTACATACTACTCCAAGCAACCAAAAATTATTTCCGTTCCACATGCAAATATTTTCTCAAATAAATCCGTACCCAAGGGGTTAAGAGCAGTTTGTGCTGGAGGAATATACCAGGTCTGCAAATAGGAAACCGGAATTTGCCCATACGTGGCGCTAGTTGACAGTATAGTTACCGTCAAACCGCGTCATTGAGGCCATTTTCTTGTTTTGACATCCGATAAAGATTTTCAACTCACAACCTTACAAGTTTCATAGAACACCATAGTTTTCAATAGCATTGAACTTGTTGAATTTTGTGCTTGGAAGCTACAATTTGCAGACAGCATTGATTTTCCTTTACCATTTGAAGAAAACTACTGCAGAATCGTATTGAATGCTTGTCGAAGCTTACGGTGAGCATGCTCTTGGTAAATGACAGTGCTTTGAGTGGTTTAAAAAATTAAAAAATGGCGATTTTGTCGGGAGAAACGAAGAACGTAGAAAACCACCGAAAAAGTTTAAAGATAGCGAATTGCAAGCATTGTTGGATGAAAATGACGCTCAAACGCAACAATAACTCGTGGATCAATTAAATGTAACACGAGAAGCCGTCATCACACGTTTGAAAGCGATAGGAAAGATCCAGAAGATATGAAAATGGGTACAATGGCAACACTAACTGATTTTGCTTCACAATAGTGCACCATCACATACAGCAAAATCAGTCAAGGAAATGATTGAGGCGGTTAGTTGGGAAATATTGGATAGTCGAAAAAGTATTGAGAGACTTTTATCATTTTTTTATTAAATGTTTCTTTTATTCAAAATGAATTTTGTTCAAGTATATATTGGCCATTATTATCAATGACCTTGTGCTATTTTTGGAATAGAGCCATAATCCCATCGAAATAGAACTTCTGTGGTTTATCGGCTAAAGACTTGACCAAGTAATTTTCACAGTACTTTTTTTAATCCAACTTTTTACCGTTATGGTAGTTTTGCAGAGATCGAAACAAACGATAATCTGATGATGCAAGGTCTGGGCTATACGGAGAATGCATCGAAACGTTTAAGCCAAGCTCAAAAATGGTTCAATTTCATTATGTTTGAGTAATAATTCGCAGATGGAAACTAGATCTGTCAAATTTTTTACAGCTTCCGCTTCCTTTTTTACAGGCTACAGACCATGGTGACAAAAAATTTTCAGAAAAACAAGAGTGGAGAAGGCAGAATAATATATTCAGACGTACAATTTTTAAATTATATTGTTTAGGTGAATCGTTTAGCTTTACTTTCGTAATCATAAATTAAATCATATGCATAAATTTCTTGACGAATATTTTCCAATAGCCATTTATTGATTAGTAGAATTTTATATGCTAATAATATACATGCATATAGAGTAAACTAATTAAAACTGTAAATACCTAAATATTTCTATCGTTAGTCATTTTATGGGAATAATTTTCCGATTAAAGTTGTATTATTTTAAAAGGCCCATAAAGCGGTAAAGTTATTTTTCCGAGATCATTCTATTCAGAGATTTCAAGCTCAGTGGTATATTTTTAAATGGAATGCTATACACATATATAAATGCTGCGAAATTTTCAAATCGTACGACACATGCGTGTATTTATATTACCGGGCAGGTCGTCAGCTGTTTTGTAAAAGCGAAGGCGTACGTCACCGAAAATCTGCGAACATGTAAATACGCAACTGGGTAAATTACCCAGAGAGTGTGCGCGACAAGGTGCCAATGTGTATATGAGAGGAAAAAGAAACATAATGTGTGATGACCGTGTGTAAATGAGAGTGTAAGTAATAATTAACACTTTACCGACCTATTATTAGGACTTTCAGTAGTTGCACTGTAATAAAGTGAAGCCTAAAAAACTGCTTTTACATTGTAATTTGTAACTAAATTATTACATACCGTTATTGAGGATGTCATGTTGATTTACAATAAAAATTGCTGGCTATGTTGAGAGATCCATTGAAAAATTTTCAGTCATGGACAATGGACCTTGAAAAATTCTGAAATACTCGTCAGTCGGTAAAATGTTAACATAAATACAAGCAATGCAAGTAGCGAGAAACGAAGTTTTGTGACGGTGAGCCGAGAACATTTTGAGAGCCTTTAAAGGGAGAGAGAGAAAGAGAATGCGATCGAAAGACAAATTACTTGTCAAATAATAAATAATAATTCACACCAACGGTACGGGGGATTTATCTTAATCGAAATCCAATCAAATCCTTACACGTATTGTTATGCAAATACTTTCAAAGCATATAAAGCCAAAATCGCCAAGTGGCTTCGTTTTCATAAAGAAAGAAAGCACCAAGTACGTTTACTATTCTGGAGCTAGATACCTTGTGATGTCATACGAAACTATAAAGGAACGAACGTCGGTGTCTAGAATTGTCTAGATATCGTGTCTGAATCTGTGCTACGATCATGCGGTACACTGTCGTTTTTTTAGATATTTGTGGACAATTCTTCGCCGGAAGAATTAGTTACAGACTTAGGAACGGCTGAGAGTTAAGTATTTCGTTTCAACTGGAAACAGGACAAGCCGTACTCCACTCAATGACGATCGACGCATCGCAGACCCACACACAGCGGGAGGTGACACCAATTTTAGGGAAAAGATCCTTGAACAAGGAATCTTTGTGCAACGTGTTACAAGGTTTTGTGGGAAAATTAAATCATGAAGTCGGTAGGCGTTGTACAATTTTCGGATTACACCCCAAACTGGTGGAGGCGTACAAAATCATTTTTCCTAACTTTGGTAGGAACAGATCAGGAGAACTAATAATATACATCAGATCACTTTTAACCGCGGACTAGAACACATCGAGATCATTTTTAGAAATTTGGACTTTTAGAACTTTTACAATTTTAAACCCTTGAAACAGTAGATGTAGACTTGTGAATGCAAAGTACATTAATCTACTTTCGTAAACTAGAACGTTGTTGCCTTGAACTAGCGGCAATTCGGACGGAATAAACGCTCGAAACAGTCGGAATCCTCCTGGAACTGAGATTGCTCAGATAGCTAGAAACGGGCACATAATTCTATGGAAGGACGTAAGAGGCATTTTTCGTGACGGGATTTTCGTTGAAATAAGGCACAAGGTAGGAAATGTCAAATAGACCCACGAAATTCTGGATCCTCGAAACACAATTACGTTGCACAAATCAAAGACGAAATTTGTTAGAGGAGCCTGTGTCGCGTAGCGAAATCTCTTTAGCTGAATGTGGCCGTTCAAGGGGAGCGGCATGTCGCGTAGCGAAATCTTTTTAAAAACAATGAGGTCCGAAGAACCCTCGCCGACAGCGAATTTCATTTATTATTATATTGACCATAAGGAACCAGATGTTCCGACGAACCGTCCCAGTGAAAGGTTCTGTTTTATTATCACAAGGCTCGGAGGCTCGGGCCCTAATTCTAATTAGCGACTCTACCTGCGAGAGTCCTTCGGCGAACGTTCGGAAGGCGGAATTTTCCACCGTTGCAGGCGATTCCGACCTGGCGGACCTTCTCCTACTCCACCCTCCATCTTCTTACTTACTTACTTCTAGGACGCTGGTCTCGAGATCGGTGATCCCTTGAGTATGTTTTCAGAAAAGCACAGTACGAGAAATATTCATGAAAATCGCTAGTGACAATTGAGTCACTAATTGCTGGACCAAAGGGTGGTCTAGTCATTCGCGTTACTGTGCGAATAACTGCGAGCACGTTAAAGGGAACGTGGACAATTAGTCACATTACGCGTATATAATATACGATATATTCACGTGTAAACATTCTTTTTTAGTATCGATAAGAAATATTGAGAGAAGAAAAAATTTAAAAATCTTTATGATTTTACAATGTTTGTTATAAGGTTCGTTAACATACATTATACATATATGTGGGATCAGGATTTATTATTGGTACATGAAGGAGGTTCGTTAGTCTGCGTGTTCAAATAATAAGAATGCTAATCCGTTCGAAACTATGCTTTATTTTTCTCTTGACAAGGTGGAGTACGCTAGGTCGCGGTTGTCAGAAGACTGATGATTTTTTCTTCGCGATCGCTAACGTCGATTTTGCAACGCGACTCTCTGCCCAAACGCTTTCCTAACTGGTTAATATGTTAAATGACCATTAACCAATCAAATTGTTTATTTGGGCTTGTACGCCCCCACCATTCCTTGCGCCCTTACGCGGATTTTGTAGGAACGTCAGATATCGGCGGAAATATGACAACGTAGTGGAATTTCCTGCGGGTCCGCGAGGTGTACGCCGTAGCCAGATGTCGGTCCTTGTACCCTGGCCGGCGCGACCCTTTAGAAACTAGTACCATAAACAGAGAATTATGATACCAACATTTGCTATTGAGGCCGAAAACTAAAAATTCTAAGAAACGTAGCATGCTTTGTGTCAACTTGCGAATTGTACACGTTAAAAACGGCTTTCTCCAAAAAATAGCTTCACCGTTGCTTGCCTCATAAACGAGCCCAATCATATGCACGCCAAATATTGTACGTGGCGATGGCCGCTACAGTACAAATAAATCTCCTCCATTTTTCATCTTTTTTGGCATTTATTGCGAAAGAACGGTACCTTACGTTTTATTCAAAGTATTATTCAACGCAGGCCACTACCTTTTCCCATTTTTCTGGCAGCATCAGGATATCGCGTCTGAAGAGCGTTAGTAAATCCGATATTTTTTGTACTATGAACTATACTAAATATATTGTGTTTTGTCTCGAAGATAAACATGTCTATGGCTTATCTGTGTTCTAATTCACTTTCCTGGTATTATTTATATTTTTATAATATTATTTGCCCACTCTCTGTCAATGATACTTTCTAAGCAATAATTCAATTTAAATTTGTTGATTTGTTCCTTTTCAAATTATATACAAAAAGAAAGTGTCATCGTTCGATGGAAACCAGGAGAAGGTGGCGGGTCTCATCCATCAGGAAGGGTAAAGGACAGAAAGGATATGGAAGTATGGATGTGGTTTTTGGCATACAGAATTATCGCATGTATATACCATAACCAAAGATATTTAAAATTCAAAGAACCCTATTAAAACGTTTCCAATCTCCCCTCTTATCCTTCACGTATTTAGAAATGGGCCTTTGGAGTAACAAAACATGAATAACTATTATAAAGACATCAAACAATTAGCACACAACTGAATCATGTAAATGTGTATATTTCAGCCATCAGTAATCTCTTTTCTTCAATTACAACAATGTGTAACATACTTAGTATAGTTCAAAGTACAAACAATATCGGATTACTACTAAGATCGCCAGATGAGAACAATCGCACGGGCTAAGAATCGCTGCGCGCCACGACTTGCTTGACTGAATTGCTGGACGCCGCGACCTTCAATTGGCTGTCCTGACTTTAATTTTAAAGTGTCCACCTTTTTTACAATTGGAATCGAAAGGCAAAGAAATACAGAATATGTACATACTTTTTTCGATTTTTTAAAAAATGTGAGCATTTAGTTAAATTTGCAAAATAAAATTATTTTTAATATTTGTTCGTTATAAAAATGATAATACGAATAAACTAAAATATTAGTTAACCCCTTGGGTACGGATTTATTTGAGAAAATATTTGCATGTGGAACGGAAATAATTTTTGGTTGCTTGGAGTAGTATGTAAAGGCAGTACATTTTACGTAAGAATGTATTTATTTCTAAAATATTGGTGACATATGTAGTATTAAGATGTCTTCAACTAATTAGAATTGCAAAACAAAAATAAATTAATAACAACAAAATAAAACTAAATGAAATAAATTCAAAGTTTAATTTTTGGTTTGACGTCTTAGACACGTCATCCGCTCTTAGGGGAAAAAAGTGAATGACGTGTCTCAGACGTCAAATGTACCCAAGGGGTTAAAAAGAGCTGTCTTTGACGATCAAAACTAAAAAAAAAAGTTTCTGCGTTTTATAATAACGGAGATAACAATTTTTTCCGAAGGTCGTTTTGTAAAAACCGCAAAGTTTGAGGTTCTGTATCTTTTAAAGAATTTCGAAAATAGAAGAACGATGACTTAAACCCCCCCTATTTTCACATAGACTATAACATATTTCAATTTAAACAAAATCCCTGACTCGATGTACAAAAGTGATCCGCTTGGCATGGAATGATCCGTATACTACTTCAAGCACACTCCTTCCATCATTTCCACAACCAATTAAAAAACACTACATTCCCCCACCTCAAACTACCCTCAACCAACAACGACGGAACCGAGGTGATAACGGACAGAACACAACAAGATTCATCAGACTATCTAGAAATCGCGAACGAGACTATTTAGAAATCACAAAGAGACTGTTGAGAAATCGCGAAGAGACTAACACAGAAATCGCGAACAAGACTAACAAGAATTCGCAAACAGACGGATACAGACACCGCGAACAGAACAGAACTCGAAACATAGAAATAACGAACATTACGAAGTGAATATAAAGAAAAACGTAACCACTACAATCGCGTAATTATTACGCGAACCAAGATGCTCAGTGACAATCCTTGTACGCTGAGAAGAAGGTATCACAAAAGCGACGCCTTCGCACACAATACCAATGATTTTGAACGATGCGAAATCGCTTGTTGAGTCACCGATAATTGCAAGTACAAGTTTTTCTTGCATTTGGCACGAATTTTCATTTAATGATGCTTCCAATTCCGCGTCTTCGTACACTTCCGGCCTTGCACTACGTTCTTTATCTTCGAGATCAAATTCACCGTTCTTAAACTTCTGAAACCACTCGCGACAACTTCTCTCGCTTAATGCAGCCTTACCATATGCTTCTACAAGCAATCGATGCGCCTCACCTGTAGATTTCTTTAAATTGAAGAGGTAAATCAGAACTTCCCACAAATGACGTTTATTCGGCTCAAAACTCGACATTTCCGTACGAAAAAAATATACAACGTTGATATATAATCGCTAATATTTCGAGGTTATGTTGTTGACAGATGTGCAACCTTTTGATAGGACGTCTTACATCTGACACTAGCCACCATAACTTACTGTTCGTGCTATCTGATTTCAAACGGCAAAGACTTATTTGTACTCCCAATAAATTTTCCAATTTTAAAAAAGTTATGTAGATTTAAATAGTCACCGAATTCTTTCGTGAGCCAAATCTAGAACAGGTGGAAACTTAACCGACACTGAGGAGGTCAAAGTTTCCTGTCTGATGTAAACGAGCAGCATTTCTAACAATGTTCGTACAAACTATTCTACATGTAAGAATTAATAGTAATGTTTAACAATATAAGCAGAACTGTAGTCATTAAAATTTAGAAATTGTGTTTACGAATATATGAAAAAGTGTTGCGACCGTTAGTCTCTTGCTGCGTGTAGCACGTTGAAGGGGTTTCTCGAAAGACCACCCACTTAAACACAGGAAAAACGTAATAATGATTGGCGGAACAAAGGACTTTATTAGAAAAGAACTATTGTACGATGGTAGAACGCTCCGATAACAAGTTCCGTGATTCAATGAAGCTGTGATGGTTTCGGAAAAGAAATGATCTATGACTTTCTAAAGTGGTTCTGTGCAGTTTCGACTGCTGAAGTGTGCTGAATGAGTGAAAGTAAAAAGGCTGCCACCTCGCTTTGGATCCGATTTCCTTTCTCCTGAATCCTTATCTGTGTGAAGGGTAGAAGTGCAAAACATTCCCCATTTTCGCCCATGGTGGACGGCAAATTTGGCAACACTGTGGAGTGACTCCAGGTCGAAGGTCCGGCGGCGTTCAGGAGTCGTTACTTTCTTTCTGCAAATCACTTGTCGAAGCAACGATTTATGACACTTCGAAATCATCTAAAAAGAACCCTTCAAACTCGCGGCAGGCCAACCCATCTGCACGCAAAATGTCGACCATTCAACAGTCTAAACTATAAATTCATGACTGTCTCATAAACCTCACCTCGACAATGGCAAAGAACGAAAATTTTTATTTGCATACCAACTTTCTAGATTTGAAAATTACGATTTTTTACGGTAACCGTATACTTTCTTTCGTATAGTTAACTCTGGGTCACTTAATATAGTGCATATTGTTTGTATGATTACTACTATGTTACGAGCCGAGGGCCAGGCAGCTTTGGGTATAGGGAAAACGTGGATAAGCCGGGAGCGTATTCCAGTACTGGGTTGCCACCTTAGGTCAGGGAGGATAGCATGGACAAGCCGAGAGCGTATTCCAGCACCGGGTTGCCACCTGAGGTTAGGGAGGATAGCGTGGACAAGCCGGGAGCATATTCCAGCACCGGGTTGCCACCTTAGGTCAGGGAGGATAGCGTGGACAAGCCGGGAACGTATTCCAGTATCGGGTTGCCACCTGAGGTTAGCGAGGATTTAAAGAGTTTTGGATGCCTCATAACTTTATGAAATTAATGAAGATACACCTCGAACGGCAAAGATGTATCTTCGTGTGTTTATTGGGTCAATCAGAAAATTCTGTCCATCTAACGTCGAGTAGCCGTAGCTCGAACTGTGGGTAACTATAACCTTTAAAGTAAGGCTAACTTTTTAGTTTGAACATCTGTTAATAAAACTCAGTACACAACAATTTACGCTTGCATCAATAACTTCGTTTTTTTCTACATTGAAAATGTCGGAATTTGAGCCGAATAAGCGTAATTTGCGCGAAGTGTTAGTCTTTTGTTTCAATTGGAAGAAAACGGCAGCTGAAGCTCATCGAATGATTGTAGACGTTTATGGCGATAATGCTGTTTCCAATAAAACATGTAGAGAGTGGTTTCGACGTTTTAAAAATGGTGATTTTTCTTTGGAGGACAAAGAGCGTTCTGGACGGCCACGAGTATTCGAAGACGAAGAATTGCAGACATTGGTGGATGAAGATCCATGTCAAACGCAAAAACAAATTGCAGAAGCGTTAAATTGTGCTCAATCTGTCATTTCCGACCGTTTAAAAGCCTTAGGGAAAGTCTACAAGGAAGGAAAGTGGGTCCTATATGAACTCAAGCCAAGAGACATTGAAAGGCGGAAAACCATCTGCGAAATTTTGCTTGCTAGGCAACAAAGAAAGGGGTTTCTCCATCGTCTCATCACTGGGGATGAAAAATGGATTTATTTTGACAATCCTAAACGTCGAAAAACCATTTGTGATCCTGGCCAACCCTCAACATCGACGCCAAAGCGGAATATCCACGGAAAAAACGCTTTACTCTGCATTTGGTGGGATCAGGAAGGTGTGGTATACTATGAACTGCTAAAAACTGGTCAAACAGTCACAGGAGATCTCTACCGACAACAAATTATCCGTTTGAGTCGAGCATTGCACGAAAAACGACCACAATATGAAACGAGACAGTGTAAGGTGATTTTGCTGCATGACAATGCTCGGCCTCACGTCTCAAAAATTGTCAAGGAAACACATAGAAGCACTTCGCTGGGAAGTGCTACCACATGCAGCTTATTCACCAGATGGTTCCCCATCTGACTACCACTTGTTTCGGTGGATGGCACACGCACTTGCTGAAGAACGATTTAATTCGTACGAAGATCTCGAAAAATGGATCTCCGCCTGGATAACCTCCAAAGATGAATCATTCTTTCGACGCGGAATTCGCTTGCTGCCCGAAAGATGGGAAAAAGTCATCACTAACGATGGACAATATTTTGATTAACGTACTTCTTCATTGTCTTTCATGAATAAAGCTTTACTGTTTATAAAAAAACGGACGGAACTTTCCGATTTACCTAATATATCAACTACTGGTTGTGAATTAGGAAATGGAATAATTGAACTTAAGAACTAAAGACTAGTAAAAGAGAGTATATTACAGACTTAATTGTTTTACAGTTGTAATAGTGATTGTGTTGCGTGGACTCTAGTCTATCGCACTGAGTTAGCGGGAGCTGCTAACCTTGTTACGATAAACGTACTCGGTTTGACTTTGCGTGAAAGAGATTTAACTCGATCTTGCTCAGAAGTTTCTGTATCGGAGGGTGATTTGAAACTAGCCCGTTTTCTGGGTCTATTTGAGCTCTTTATATACCCAGATTTTTTACAAAAAGCGGTAGTGCAGGTGGTCGTATGTGCTTCAGTTCCAGAAATTCGTCAGCGTAACCACTTCCAAAGAACTTGACCCACAGCAAACAGACCCACCGGGTGGGGCCAGCTGGCGTACACTCTCGGGAAGGATCAAGAAAAAATACTTGGGAGAAAATTCCGTGCATTACAACTACTACCGATATTGTTTGTTGTCCGCGGTAGATTTGTAAGATCTTTCGGATGTTGTACGTGTTTACACAACGTGTAGCAACGTGTTCGAAACTTCAACAATAACACAACAAACTAAGTACAACCAATTGTGTAATGACCAGAATAAGTAAGCAATATCTAAAATGCCATAGGAACAATGTACCAGGTGTGTAAATATAAAACTGGAATTTTTATATAGAAAATACACGTTTCTTGTATGAAAATTATACAAAATATTTTATTCGAACTATTGCCCATCGATAGCTATACAGTTTTCCCATCTCTCTGAAAATTTGCGAATGCCGTGCCAAAAAACTGTCCCTCTTTTGAAGCAAACCTGTCATCGAACCATTTTCGTACATTTTTGTAAGATGTGAAGCGCTGCTCAACAAGTGTGTGTGTCCCATCGATGCAAATAAGTAATAATCGGAAGGAGCCAAGTCTGGCGAGTAAGCCGGATGCGAAACTATTTTCCAACTAAACACATCAATTGTTTCCTTGATCGGTTTTGCTGTATCATGGTACATTATCGTCAGGCAAAATCACTTTGTGTTGACATTGAATCCATTTTTCTATCTTTTGGTACTTTCTCATGGCTTTCAAACGTATGTAGACGGCTTCTCGTGTCACATTTAATTGATCCGCGAGTTATTGTTGAGTTTGCAAACTTTTTCGATAATCTTGCACTTTCTTTGTTTGTCGTTGTAAACAAAAGCATGCTCGTTGTAAGCTTCAACAAGCATTCGATGCGATTTTGCAGTAGTTTTCGTCAAATGGTAACAGAAAATCAATGCTGTCTGCAAATTGTAGCTTCCAGGCACAAAATTCAAGTTCAACGCTATTGAAAACTATGCTGTTTTATGAAACTTGTAAGGTTGTGAATTGAAAATTTGTATCAGATGTCAAAACAAGAGAATGGTGTCAATGACGCGGTTTGGCGGTAATTATTATTGACAGCTAACGTCGCGTATGGGCAAATTCTGATTTCATATTTACAGACCTGGTATACTAAGAATTCAATGTCTAAGATGTCATAGAAACATTGACAACTAAGAGTCTAGACTGCGTACAGAATGAGACTAGAATAGAACTGAGTGTAATGAGTAGTGTCGCGTCTTAAAACCTGCGTATAGCGAGATTCCAAATACCGAGCTTTTCTTATAAATTGCGCGACCACGACATATCAGAACAAATCCGATATTCGATAATATTACCGATTCGAACGACTTCGAGACGCGATATGTGACGACATAGCCGAGTCTGTCTTAGCGTTCGCAATTGCTGAATAAACGAGTTTGTTTCTCCGGAGTTTAACCCTTAAAACCATTCTCCGTAAATTCTGGTTGAATCCGAATCCCTAAACGAAGGTGACC
>CM052096.1:13827753-13848209 GCA_028453745.1 Agapostemon virescens | reverse complement strand
TTCTCCGTAAATTCTGGTTGAATCCGAATCCCTAAACGAAGGTGACCTATTCGCCGTCACAAGTAGAAGGAAGCTGGAATGAGAGCGTCTGAGTATAACATGAGAGCGAATAGCAGCACGTTAGCCCTGACAAAGACGCGGGTGAACCAACGAAAACGTATACTTTTAAACCGGGGCCTACGATTCGCTGGGGGGGGGGGGGGGTACTAACCAATACTATCGGGAACAGATAGTAGGGATGCCACGTCATTTTCAGGGGTAGCCACACTTGCTAATCTAGGAAATGCACCCACGTCTGATTATAATTTTACCCTAAATATGGTAAAAATCCGTACGCGTTGAAACGCAAAATCCGAAACGTGACTTGCACAACCGTCGACATTTTATGGCCTAAGGGTTGTTTTCCGACGCAAAAATCGCAGCCCCTGTACCCTGGGTCAGCCAGCTATGGTTGCCAGATGTGTCGGTGACAGATCCACATCGTAACCTGAGTCGTGGAGCTGAGGCCCAGGGTAAAAATAGCGAAACCGTGCCATAAAACATTGCCCAGCACTGACTACTGTAGATATATTAGATAGCCAGAAAAATATTGAGAGAAATGAATTTTATTCAAGCATATATTGGCGATTATTATCTACAACCCTGTGCCATTTTTGGGGTAGAGCTATAATCCCATCGGAATAGAACTTCTGTGATTTATCGGCTAAAAACTTGGCCAAGTGATTTTTAGTCTTTTTTTTAATTCAATTTTTTACCATCATGGTAGTTTTGCAGAGATCGAAACAAATTGATCCGACGTTGTCATGATGGAACACAACACTTTTTCTGTTGATCAATTCTGGTCTGTTTTTTAAATCGATTGTTGTAATTTAGTTAACTGGTGACAGTAGATATTAGAATCAATCGTTTGACTCGGCGGTAGCACTTCATGATGGACAATTCCCTTCCAATCCCACTAAACACACAGCTTCACCTTTCTTGGCGACAACCCTGGTTTTGCCACCGTTTGTGATGGTTCACCGGCCTTTGTTCATGATCTTCTTCGCACATTGTTGTTGTATGTGATCCATTTTTCATCGCTCGTTATCAATCTTTTAAAGAATGGTTCGATTTTATTGTGTTTGAGCAATGATTCGTAAATGGAAACTCGATCTATCAAATTTTTGTCTGTTAAATCATGATGCACCCAAACATCGAGCTTGTTTTTGTATTCAGCCTTCAGCAAATGATCCAAAACGGTTGAATGGTTAATGTTTAGTTCTACAGCAATCTCATGACTGCTTATATGCCGACCTTGCTCAACCATTTGCATTATTTCATCGACTTTTTCAGTGATTGGTCGACCAGGGCGAGGTTCATTTTTAATATCGAAATTTCCAGAGCGGAAACGAACAAACCATCTACATGCTGTTGCATTGGATAAAGCATCTTGACCGTAAACACTAGAAATTTTTTCCCGGGCTTCTGCCACGTTTTTTACTTTTCCGTAGTAAAATTGCAAAACATAGCGAATTTTTTTCAAAAATATCTCTCATTTTCACACTAATATTATACTAGTTCTGACACGATTGACGAAATACAAAACTGTCTTCATAAATATTATAGACTGAAGTGTCATCTCTCAAATGCGTGTCAGTATAACGTAATCTGATTAGTGTTGCCCGATATATGGCACCAAACAACATCCAGTGAAAAAATCTCTCAATACTTTTCCGACTATCCATTATTTAAAAAAAATATAATTGGTATTAAAATTTATTGTGTTAATTAACCGTAATCGTGCACAATAATTAGAAAAGAAAGGTAACAAATGTTTGTTTCAAGAATATAAATGGAGGCATGCTAAAGGTTGCGAGCCGGAACGCTCCTCTAGTAGACAATGAAAGGTTAGAGTTTCTTACGACAGCTGACGTTAATCCAGTATGCGCAACGCTCCTTTGACAAAGCAGCGGAAGCTCTTAGTGTATTTAACGCTCTTTGTGGGTAGATACTCGTCTAGCCTATGTATATAAATACTTATCCAAACAATTGAGCAACTCTGATTAAGTACTTTCGATTCGGCTAAGCATTTTAAAATTTGAACATAACCTTATTCGCATATTATGGTTCGACTAAATATGGTTGTCATAACATTATTTCGACATTTGTACTCCAGTTTAATAAAGATTTTTAAGTTGAAATCTTAGATTATAACATTTATAACATAACGAACCCACAAACCCATAATGCGAAGGAAAGCCACTCTTCCTCTGTAACTTAACTCTTCCATTTACATGTATTTGTCTTGCTGCCCTGAACATGCTTGGACGTTACGAATGTATAAACATAAATATTTACGATGTACTATAATGGAGAAAACCTTGTTTCAAAAATAAATAATGTTCAAGTTTGATGAGGCACAGATTTATGACGTTAGATTAATCTGACATTTTGGATAGATTATTGTTTTGAAGACTGTCGCCACCTAAGAGTATCTCAGAAAATATCGACAAATGATAAAGAAAGTCTATACTAAAATTGTTAGGATGACTGTAGTAAATTTCATCCATTCACAAAAATTCTAAATCGATTTGTGGGATACGGGAAGTAGGGGATTCGGCTTCTCTCAGCACCTCGACCTCAACAAATCTAACCCAGACTTCTTTTTTAAGAAGAGGTAATCGTTAATTATGGATTGTATGATTGAATGCTGGATACACCCAGCGACTCTTCCACGACTACCTCTCTAGTCTATTTGGAAAGGACCCACGGCACCGCGTCCGCACCCCGCATTGGACACTCTCCCACTAGCAGTAACATGTCTAGAGGAGGAGAGTACTCTTCTCCATGCTGTGCTACAAGAACCCTTTGCAGGTCACCCACACGGTGTCCCCGCCGTAGGTCATTCCGCTAGGCATCGAGATCTGCGGCCCCTGATAACTTCATCGTTCCCCGAGCGTGTAGGAATTCAAATCCAAGCTTAGCCTTTCTCGCCGCCGCTGCCTCTCACCCTCTAATGTAACCTTTTATTTCAATATTAATCCTTCTATTCTACTCCGCATGGAAGAAACCGGTTACCGTTCAGTGGTGTGACTCCCTCGCAGAAGAATCGCTCACCGCGACCTCTCGTTGTCGAACATGTGTTCTACTATGCCGACGGCGAGATATCTTATCCTAAACAGATTGTAAGAACATAGCGGGCCCGAACCACGCTAGGTATCTTCTTCACAGTGGTGGAAGGATCACAGGTGCCATCAGTCCCTTTCTGACTCTACACGAGTACTCCTCAAAGTAGCCATGCCCAGGCAGCACGTATGTCAAACTGTAGGTGAATTTATCCCACCTCCTAGGCGGAATCATCTAGAATGTACAAGACAACTATGCGGCCCGTGGCGGACGCAGAGACTTGTCCCTTCCAGTGGGCCACCGTATCCGTCAGAGTTTCATATCTAAGTACTTTTACCTACGGATGATGCGGATAATGCGATACCCCATCGTATATTCGCCTGCCATCAGCTCGAGAAGAGGCAGGCCCGCAAGCTCTGCGAAGATGGTGCGATAAACCCGTTGGATTCGCGGAGTTAGCCGATCTTCAAATGCCTAATTCAGTGGATCATACGAGAGTCTGTACAAATCCATCTAATGCGCCATCCCTAAGATGACGAATCTGTAAATCAAGACTGTCGTCTTTTATAGTTGAGGTCCATCCGGACGAAATGCGCTTCCAAACACCAGCGGCAGTTGTGGACCAAACCGAAATATCCATTTCCTCCTGCAGCTCGACAGATGCTACTCCAGCCCGAAACCGTAGAGGGGGTGGTCACTGCTACTATAGCAATTCATGCAACATGATCGTCTCAGTCTAATCGGTGGAGATGCTTAACCCCAATCTCTGAATTCGACCAACGGCACGCTCCATTCCTAATTCCTTCAGATAGCTTGCCCTTCTCTAAGTACCCTCTCTCTCCTTTCGGCGATGACCAGAGCAGATGTCATCTGCGTGACAGACATCTGTGCTATGGAGAAAGGTGTCTACAGAACCACGCCATACGCTCAATCCCACAGGAGCTGCCCATGTACCACTGTCGAAATTCGCAGTGCACTTTCCTCCACTGCATAATGTCGTACCGGCTTGCACACTCTATACGCTTGTTGAATGTTTTCCTGCATCAGGAAATATTTCAGTTTCCACTATGTTCTTTATCAAAAAGCGTTGGTGTTCGGTATGTCAAGACTTATTGGTAACAACACCCCGCCATAAGCAACAGTTTGCCGGCTATTGTTGTGGTGAAGAGAGAGACAGACAAACAAACACACACACAGAGCGAGAGAGAGAGAGAGAGAGAGAGAGAGAGAGAGAGAGAGAGAGAGAAAGAGGAAAGAAAGGGGAAACATTTCGTCCTGGGTCCGCTAGAGGACTCGTCAATAAGGCTATCTAGCGGACCCTGCCTTAGATACTGGGATACTGAGGTGGAATTAGAATGTGACTGAGGCCTATCAGCGGGATATTACTAGATCAGATATTGCTAGATCGGATACTAGCGGGAAAGTCTCGTTCTACTGTCCCTCTGTTGGTGAGCGCAGGATGTACAGTCGCTTCAATAGTTTCTTTCTGGAGGAAACAAAATCCGTTATCCCGCCCTACATGTCTGCTCCGTAAAGTAGGAAAGATTAGACCATGAACAGCCAGTGTCTACGCTTTACAGGCTACGGTCCACCTATGTGGATTACTAGTCTGGCCAGCATAGTCGCATCGTCATTCCCTTATCGGAGACCCTTCGGATGTGCTCCTAATAGATAAGACTGACACCAAGCACTAGCGTACCCTCAAGTACCGTACCGAGCTCTGGATCAAAAGAATTAGGATCTCTACCATCATGGATACGGCGGCGATATCTTCATCAGCATTAACATCTCGGTTACCCAGACCGTCAACTGGAAACTATGCTTGTCAATCTCCATTGTGATCAATCGTATAACTTGATTCAGTTTATTATAACAGCGACATCGTTGCATTCGCGACAAGATACGCGACTAGATACACGTTGTTCAGCATCTCCACGCTGAGCAACCTAGCCTACGAGCATTCCAGAGGTTAGCCCCCAGAATGGAGCTTTCCACGACCCCAGCGATGACCTTGCACACTCTCGGCTCTTCCTCTATCTCGTAAGTTAACAAGCAAACGTATGGCCAACAGGTATGTAGGCGCTTGGAAACGCTCCAACACCCTCAGCATATTCGTACATTTCGTCGAATTGAATGCGTTTCGTAAGTTCAGCGTGACGAGAAGGAGGAGGAATGGATTAAGCTGATGGCAAGCTTGGACAGTTCTCCGACGGCTCGTGTTGTCGAGAGAATTCTCATTTTCGGCAGTTTCTCCACCGCCTTCTCTGCCGTGTTTAGTGTGCACAGCGGGCAGAGGGAATTCAGGTTTAAGACTTTTCCGCTTTTCAGCGAACTCAGTGTTGATATCATCATCGCTTCATCGAACATAGGAACGTCCTCAGCACCGAACGATGTATTAGGTAAATCGGAAAGTTCCGTCCGTTTTTTTACAAAAAGTAAAGCTTTATTCATGAAAGAAAATGAAAAAGTACGTTAATCAAAATATTGTCCATCGTTAGCGATGACTTTTTCCCATCTTTCGGGCAGCAAGCGAATTCCGCGTCGAAAGAATGATTCATCTTTGGAGGTTATCCAGGCGGAGATCCATTTTTCGAGATCTTCGTACGAATTAAATCGTTCTTCAGCAAGTGGGTGTGCCATCGACCGAAACAAGTGGTAGTCAGATGGGGCGCAGTCTGGTGAATAAGCCGCATGTGGTAGCACTTCCCAGCGAAGTGCTTCTATCGTTTCCTTGACAATTTTTGAGACGTGACGCCGAGCATTGTCATACAGCAAAATCACCTTACGCTGTCTCGTTTCATATTGTGGTCGTTTTTCGTGCAATGCTCGACTCAAACGGATAATTTGTTGTCGGTAGAGATCTCCTGTGACTGTTTGACCAGTTTTTAGCAGTTCATAGTATACCACACCTTCCTGATCCCACCAAATGCAGAGTAAAGCCTTTTTTCCGTGGATATTCCGCTTTGGCGTCGATGTTGAGGGTTGGCCAGGATCACAAATGATTTTTCGACGTTTAGGATTGTCAAAATAAATCCATTTTTCATCCCCAGTGATCAGACGATGGAGAAACCCCTTTCTTTGTTGCCTAGCAAGCAAAATTTCGCAGATGGTTTTCCGCCTTTCAATGTCTCTTGGCTTGAGTTCATATGGGACCCACTTTCCTTCCTTGTAGACCTTCCCTAAGGCTTTTAAACGGTCGGAAATGACAGATTGAGCACAATTTAACGCTTCTGCAATTTGTTTTTGCGTTTGACATGGATCTTCATCCACCAACGTCTGCAATTCTTCGTCTTCGAATACTCGTGGCCGTCCAGAACGCTCTTTGTCCTCCAAAGAAAAATCACCATTTTTAAAACGTCGAAACCACTCTCTACATGTTTTATCGGAAACAGCATTATCGCCATAAACGTCTACAATCATTCGATGAGCTTCAGCTGCCGTTTTCTTCCAATTGAAACAAAAGACTAACACTTCGCGCAAATGACGCTTATTCGGCTCAAATTCCGACATTTTCAATGTAGAAAAAAACGAAGTTATTGGTGCAAGCGTAAATTGTTGTGTACTGAGTTTTATTAACAGATGTTCAAACTAAAAAGTTAGCCTTACTTTAGAGGTTATAGTTACCCACAGTTCGAGCTACGGCTACTCGACGCTAGATGGACAGAACTTTCCGATTGACCTAATAGTATCTTTCCCTGAAGCGGTTGCTGAAAGTGTGGTGGAGAGAGAGAAAGAAAAGGAAAGAAGAAAGGGGAGCGTTTTGTCCTGGGTCCGTTAGAGGACTCGTCGGTAAGGCTGACTAGCGGGCCCTTCCTTAGACGCTGGGATATCGGAAGGCGGTTAAGGACGGTATATGTATGGATCGGAGGCGGATCAGGTACTAGCGGGAAAGTTTTGTTCTCCTGTTCCTCTGTCGATGAGGGTAGGAGGTACAACCGCCACACCCTCATAGAGAGTGTGGGTAAGAGAACGCTCGCTATGTTCTTCAAGGGTGCTGCGTCCACCGTGCGCTGCGAGCCAGGTAGTCGTTGTTTACCGATGACGTATACTCTGGCGCACACCTCTCCCCGTTAACGGATTTATCGGAGTAATCGTGCTGAAGAACGCCTCTTTGCCACCTTGTACCCCTAGGTTCGGTGTCTTCCGATTTTCTATTGACTCGATGCGCTAAACGCTATAGAGTCAGCCAGTCCCGCCTTAGGGTGACGCCTGTTCCATTCATCAGTAGCTCTGTGCTGTATCTTTTCGGTGCTTTTTGCGAGACATCGATACATCAGAAGACCGGTTGATGAATTACATTTAGCGACATGCCCTCAGCGGATCATCTATCATGCGAACCGCTGGGGGTAGATGATATGCTCCTCTGACTTGCGATGATCTTTTCGTCGAACATTGTTGTGTTTCAGTTAAGTAAACATTGGGAACTCGCGTACCGCATCGGCTCAACAGAGTGTAACTCCAACTCGTGGTTCAACGGGCCAGAACTTTCATATGACTTTATGTGAATTGCATTTCGCGGAGCAGTATTTTATGTATAGGAGATTTCGCGGAAATTACGGTAGTAACTAGTTCTTCCTGCTGTTCGTGGAACGCACCGTGAAATGTCTTGCTGGAATTTCATAACGTGTTCCTGACGCTGACAAATTTTAATACTTAGTAATAGTAGTAGGTTCACTATGGAGTTAAAATTATAAAGTCGATTGATATATGCATATCATATATATATTTATGTATATACAATATTAACGAAAAATATTAGTTTACCAATAATTGATTGTTATGTTTCATTGAGGTAACATAGCAACTTTTATAAACACTTTGCACTATATTTTCATGAAACCTTCCGTTTACATTTCGAAATTTCAATTTCGTTTTGAACATAAGGTTTTGTTAACAGGATAGATTCAGGCTGATCAATGGCGCCATCTATTGGGAAAATGATTTGATTTAGAGACGTTCAGCTTTTATTGCAAGATAGTATTTGTAACATACTATTGAAATGTACAAATTAGGAAGACTGAACTCAATTTATATTAAACTTACTTCCCCTTCAAACATACTAATCTCTTAGATTTAAACAAATAGTATTCCTAAAGGCTAACAATTTCACTTAACACCACTGTTATTGCTCACGTGAACACGAGTCTGGTTCCTTCGTGCACAACTAACTTGTAACGACTGGTTTTGAATCTAATTTTCAAAATTAATGATGCCCGATGGTTGAACTGTATCGAAAAATCACTGTGTCGTGTCAACACTGTTTATGTCATAATGTAATTAGATTTTTATTTTGTCTCACAGATAATACTGGATCAATTCAGTAAAAAATATCTTACTCGTTACAATTATAAGTGTATAAACCAAAACATTGTGCACTAGAATACATATTTCTTAGTTCGTTTTCTTACGTGATGCAGATACAGACTGAAGACTTTTCTCGGTCCCCTCGATATGGGAAATGTCTTCAGGAAAATGAGGGAAATCCTAAGTGGACGTGTTTAAAGCGCATCTTCTCGTTTCGCTTTGCTTAGTCTCTTCGCGAGAAGATATACATTCGTCCGAAACTTTCAAGGATCTCGCGAAGAGGTTAAGTGTGGGAACGTCGAAGTTCTAATCACCTACAATGGAAAGTGACCCCGTTTCAATTTCATAGGCCCTCTTGGAAAATTTATTTGTATCGATCGTCGAATGTATCTCATCTCGAATGCTTCGAGGAGATTAACCCCTTGCCTTTTAACTTGTAAGAATTCAGACCCAATCGAATCCGAAGCGGCGGAGATGCGTTGTCGGAACTTAAAACAAATTATACCTTGCAACTACCTACTAATTGGCCGTGCGCTTACTTACTCCATGCGATCGTACTCTTGTAGAATTCAAATGAACTTGAACCAAAAACTTTATGAACAAACATTTAATTTTGTTTGATACAATATATAAAATCCACAATGTTCCGTCCGGATCGAGGAACAGCATGTTCGAAGGCATTTGTTTGCAATGTTAATGGATTAATTAGAAAATTGCTGCAATATCCATTCGAGTGGCACACAGAAGGCCGTATTGTCCTGCAATCCGTACCGGTCCGAAAGATGACTCTTCGACGCAGCCGTCGACGGTCTCCACCGACGAGCAGGGCAATTAGACCATAAAACCATCCGCGCCATTGTGCGCGGATTTTGGAACACCGTCGCGCTAACCCACAGTGCCGTCCTTTCTTCCAAAACTTGAATTAACATCGACAACCTGAAGAAGATACTCCCCCCCCCCCCCATGGAAGAACGTTTGAGGAGGATTCTCTCTCCTCGAGATGCTGTGTGCATCGTATCGGCCATACCCTCAATTTTGATACACGGACGACATGAAGGGAAGAGAAAACGGACTTCGGAAAAAGCGAGCAGAATCGTTTTGATTATTGAGTAAAGCAGAATCACTTTGACTACCGAATCAACCACATCGAATCGTTTCGACTTGATCGACTATCGTGCGAGTTGATCGAGACTGGAATCTTTGACCATCGTTCGGGTCATATGACAAATAAATTCGACTAACGTTCGTGTTGACTTTAGAATCTCGCGAAATACACCGTCGTTTCGGAATGTATTTTACGTTCTGCTAAAGATCATCCTAACTTTTCATACCCTGTAACATAGTTCACCGGAAAACATTGAACTAACCTGTTGTATCCGAAGGTGTCCCTTCTGTGATACCTTCTTCTCAGCGTATAAAGAATGTCGTTGAGCATCTGGGTGGCGTAATAACTACACGATTACAGTGGTTGTGATTTTCTTTATTTTCAACTTCAGAGTGTTCACGATTTCTATGTTTCGAGTTCTGTTCTGTTCGCGATTTCTGAGTTCGTCTTATGTTCGTGTGCTTCGCGATTTCTGAATTGTCTGACGAGTCTTGTTGCGTCCTGTCCGTCGTCACCTCGGTTTTGTAGTGATTGGTTGAGGGTAGTTTGAGGTGGAGGAGTGTAGCGTTTTTTAATTGGTTGTAGAAATGATGGAAAGAGTGTGCTTGAAGGCATGTGCCTGAAGAAGTATACCTGAAGGAGTGGGAAACGGTTAATGAGGAATTATCGTAATTTATTGCAGGGTTGTCTGGTTTCCTTTTCTTCGAGTGCGTTGCACGTGGTGTCTTCGCTGTCCGCGTGCAGCGCGTGTCGAATGGTCAGCTCCTTCAGAGCGGAATTTCGTACTTTCTTACCTCCTTTTCGTTTATGCGTTATAAATTACCGAGGACAGGGTTAGACACGTTCAACCTTCGGTGTTGCCGTCGCAACATGCGTGAAATTGTAAAAGTTTAATATGGTTTACTATCCATTCATAATCTTACTCTATCGAAACATTATGTCCCTAGTCTGAAATTCAAATCCTACTATCCCGTATAACATGGCTACAACATACTGCTATCTCGGCTGTCCATATGGAGTTGTCATAATGAAAATTACTTCGTGGTTAACAACCCCTGAGGAAAGAATAGAAGATAGGAGTTATCACGGATCTGTTGTACCGACAGACAATCGAAAGTAGTCGAAGTGTACCTGACGAACAGATTAGACAGCGAAGTCGATAAAATTAATCCCACCTGTATTTTACTATAAATAATTAATAACTTGTGAATAAATAGTTATATATAAACGAAATGCTGGCTTGTGCGCCATGTGAAGTGCGCAGAACGCACAACAATACTTTAAGAAAAATAGCTATTTAACTTTAATTAGACGCACAGCGATACCTATGAATTCCGCTGCTTAGCGTAATCAGCTTTTTATCGTTATCGGAGTTTTAGAATTGTGCAATTTGGGTATCGGATGCTCACCTACATGTGTATCGAAACTTCGGTATAACGATGTTTACATAAAACGATAGTGCAAACTTTTAATACAGGTATCAATAGCAAACTGGTGTACCATAAGAGTTTCCAAATGTTATCATCATTGGTCAACACGTTCACGCAAACCTGGTTACATTGCGGACAACCTGCTTATAGCTGGAAGAAACTCACACCCACCATTGCCAAATGTACACCTTGTCGAGCGTCAACCCCTCCTCGAAGAACGCCTAGTAGCTAACAAGTAGAAGGAAGGCACAGGATGTATAAACGGTAGTCCTCTTAGACACAAAGTTCCTTTTTGTTATATTCAAGTCGACAGTATAGACATTGGCCTTTTGGCACTTTCACATGGATAGTTAGAGACACGACACGATTGTATATTTTCCTCGTTATTTGTTTCTCATGTACCTTGTTGTATGTAGAAATATACCAAATTTGTACAATATAGTTTTTTCTATACAAGGAAAGTTTGTTCTTCGAGAAGTAGTTAAAGTTGTTGCGTACCGATTTTCTATTACCAACAATAGTGAAACCCGCACTTCGACGATAATGAGTGGACTAATTAATTACTCTAAACTTTACTTTATTTGAGGTAGAAATCCTATTTAAACTATTCAAGAATGACAACTAATACTCGGAGTCCCGCAGGCTCCTTTCCAAAATTTCGAATACGAATCACGCGCGCCGCTGCTCCGTCTTGCTATTTAGTTACAAAATGTACAAGATTCGCCTGGATGGGGGAAAACTGGAGGGGCTAGAAAACGTTGCACAGGGGTCGTGGAGTAGGAGTAAGGGTGTTTATCGGAAACGAAAAAATTCCGCTTTCTGAGCGCTCGTCCGAGGCGCCTCGCCGAAGGACCCTTGCAGGTACCGGGGCTAATTAGATTCAGGGCCCGAGACTCCGCGCCTGGTGGCCATAAATCGAGCCTTCAGCTGGGACGGCTTGCAGCACATCTGACTCTTTTTGAGCAATAAACCAACTTCGCTGCTGGCAACGGTCTTTTCCGGGCCTTATTGTCTCGAAATGGATTTCGCCACGCGACATGACGCCCCCCTTGAACGGCCACGTTCGGCGAAAACGTCTCGCTACGCGACAAAAGTTGTGAGATTTTATGAATCCTGTATTTGGCTCTACGCGGTGAGGAGATAAATAGTGTGCCATGTAACGCAGTTATCAGAATCGGTCACACAGAACGCAAAGAATACACCACACAGAATAAGAACGAATGCGGAACCACATAGAATCGAATGCGAATGAGATCTCCTCGGGACCTCCTTATATCCTAAACTCACACATATCACACCATTCATTTCCAATCACACACGTGACTTCAAATGCACCGCGTCTCAATCACACTATGCGGACGGTTGACCGTGTCGTCAAATTACTAATAAACACCACGTTTTGCTTGTTTACTACTATTTTGATTTTTACTTTACAATAAACTCGCGGAACGTCGCACCGTCATTTTCAAAATAGACTAATCCGCCTTCCTAACCCTTTGCGATCCGCGCGGCATTCGCAATTTCGTACCAGCTGGTTCGCGCTGCATTCGCAGGTTTGGACCAGCCAGCCCGTACAGTATCTCAGTAACATTCTGCTAATCACTGTTCTGGTCTGTTTCATTATTACTTTCAGATGTATCAACAATTCTGTGTATATGTCCGCTTCGTCTGAGTGTAATTATGTCCTCTGATTCTTCACCACTTTCGATTTCAGATGCACACATTCTTTAAAATTGTTGTTCTACGTCCACGAAACAATCACTCGTACGTCGACTCTATTGTCTAGCCATATTCTTTACAAAAAAAATTATCTTATGGAAATTTAGACTTTGAAAATGCTTTCTAGTTTTGCTACAAATTCGAACTGTACGCCATGATGGGTTTGAAAAGACTAAAATTAAGCCCTCAATTTCAAGAGGCATGGCCTATTCCGGATATGCTATACCGTAACTCTTATCTCATCTCATTTAGAGTAAGATTGAAACATTGTCGAGTGAAACTCGACATAGGACGCGCTACAACGAAAAGCGATGTGGAGCCACACTCGACATAGGACGTGCCAGAACGAAATGCGATGTTAAGTCACACTCGACATAAGACCGTAAAGGGTTAAACTAAGATAAGGAGGTGAGGTTCGTCCTTCGTTCTGATTCAGGACACGGATGACATCACGGGGCAGAGTTTGTCCTTTGCCCTGGCGAGTCATCTATTTTTCGGCACTCCTGAGTCAGAGGAAGTATGAAGTCTTGAGTTTGTTCATTAGACTATCCTTCTGACTAAGGACGCACATGATCGTGCCAGGAGATAAGGGCTACAACCGTTTGTCGTTCGCCGCTTCTTTCATACAATGTAATCTATAATCTATAATCTATCTATCTATCTCTCTATCTATCTATCTCTCTCTCTATCTATCTATCTCTATCTCTTCACGTGTGCACGCTTCTTACATCGTACAAAGTTAATAATAAATTAGTCGACACAGTATGTGCAAACAGCCAAAGTCTCCATTGAAAAATCCATCACAGACTGCAATACAAACAGTTTGAGCAATGATTCAAAGGGGGCTTCTAGTGTAAACGGCAAAGAAGAAGACAATTTCTGAGGTAACATCTGTTAAGAAATCTGTTTATTGAACATATCTGCAAATTTATACAATCATTGATGAATATATGTGGCATGAGCAAGAGAAACGATGCCAAAGTCATGCCGAATGGTTTTCAAAATTATACGTATATGGTATGCACAGGATGCGGCTGAATAATATATACAAACGGGCAGGATGTGATTCCTTGCACAGAAAGACAAGAACCTTCGTTTTCGAGAAAATCGAGTTTGAAAACGCAGCGTATATGCATGCTATTAAATAGCGCCTTGACGTCTAGACGCCTGACGCGTCTGATCATGGCCAACCAATTCCTGCATATACTAAAGCACGCGAACGCGAAGGATCTTTAAACTCGATTTTCTCGAAAACGAGGCGCCAAACGAAAAGATATTATTGCATTTTCTATTTATTTTTACCCTGCCCACGCGTACATGTTATTCGTGCGTACTCTGTATAGGTGTAAGCGTTGTTTCCAAATTGTCCCGAGGAGAACAGCTTAAAACGACAGATAACGTAACTTCGGTTGTAGTTGTTTGAAACAAGAAAACTAGACTTTTTTGTTGTTACACGTGAAACTGAACCTTTTGCATCAGGGAAGGCTACATCGACAAAATAGTATCCATGGAAGGCAAATACGATAAAAGATACAACAACTGTTACCGTGCTGTAAAAGTCATTTAAATTCAGAGTATTGTTCTACAAGTAGGTTCAATGGAAGAAAAATACAATTCTGATAAAGCATACATTGGTTCGACACGATCGATTGAATTTTTATTTACACTTCCCAATAGTGTGAGAAAGATACAACACAAAATAATCGATTTTTAAGGTGATGTAAACAGTTTAGACAAACAATTTCAGATAGACTTTGGAATTAAATGCTCGTGATGATGCAGTGCAATATTTGACCCAGAAAACCGAAGACGACTATTTCAAAAGCAGCTGAATTTCTAACTCCCGTAACTTTGTTCAGATTCATCCAAATTTAATAAACCAAAAACCATTTTACAGTTTATTCTTACTACATTTTAAAGCTTTCAACTATCTTTATCGCGAAAAAATTACTTGATATTAATTGAAAACAATATTCTGCAAGTCTTTATTTACGTATAGATAGGTAAAACAAAACTTTGTTACGTATTAGGTAAATCGGAAAGTTCCGTCCGTTTTTTTACAAAAAGTAAAGCTTTATTCATGAAAGAAAATGAAAAAGTACGTTAATCAAAATATTGTCCATCGTTAGCGATGACTTTTTCCCATCTTTCGGGCAGCAAGCGAATTCCGCGTCGAAAGAATGATTCATCTTTGGAGGTTATCCAGGCGGAGATCCATTTTTCGAGATCTTCGTACGAATTAAATCGTTCTTCAGCAAGTGCGTGTGCCATCGACCGAAACAAGTGGTAGTCAGATGGGGCACAGTCTGGTGAATAAGCCGCATGTGGTAGCACTTCCCAGCGAAGTGCTTCTATCGTTTCCTTGACAATTTTTGAGACGTGAGGCCGAGCATTGTCATGCAGCAAAATCACCTTTCGCTGTCTCGTTTCATATTGTGGTCGTTTTTCGTGCAATGCTCGACTCAAACGGATAATTTGTTGTCGGTAGAGATCTCCTGTGACTGTTTGACCAGTTTTTAGCAGTTCATAGTATACCACACCTTCCTGATCCCACCAAATGCAGAGTAAAGCCTTTTTTCCGTGGATATTCCGCTTTGGCGTCGATGTTGAGGGTTGGCCAGGATCACAAATGGTTTTTCGACGTTTAGGATTGTCAAAATAAATCCATTTTTCATCCCCAGTGATGAGACGATGGAGAAACCCCTTTCTTTGTTGCCTAGCAAGCAAAATTTCGCAGATGGTTTTCCGCCTTTCAATGTCTCTTGGCTTGAGTTCATATGGGACCCACTTTCCTTCCTTGTAGACCTTCCCTAAGGCTTTTAAACGGTCGGAAATGACAGATTGAGCACAATTTAACGCTTCTGCAATTTGTTTTTGCGTTTGACATGGATCTTCATCCACCAATGTCTGCAATTCTTCGTCTTCGAATACTCGTGGCCGTCCAGAACGCTCTTTGTCCTCCAAAGAAAAATCACCATTTTTAAAACGTCGAAACCACTCTCTACATGTTTTATCGGAAACAGCATTATCGCCATAAACGTCTACAATCATTCGATGAGCTTCAGCTGCCGTTTTCTTCCAATTGAAACAAAAGACTAACACTTCGCGCAAATGACGCTTATTCGGCTCAAATTCCGACATCTTCAATGTAGAAAAAAACGAAGTTATTGATGCAAGCGTAAATTGTTGTGTACTGAGTTTTATTAACAGATGTTCAAACTAAAAAGTTAGCCTTACTTTAGAGGTTATAGTTACCCACAGTTGGAGCTACGGCTACGCGACGCTAGATGGACAGATCTTTCCGATTGACCTAATATAACAACTTAGACTTTTTTGAAAGCAAATGTTTTCAACGATATGGATATATAAAAAAATAATTTACATGAATATAAAGAATATTCATTTAGTAAAATAAATAAGTAAATGATGTTTCATTATTAACGAGTCACCGAATAAAAATCGTTTAAATATAAAGTTATTATAACTAATAAATTTATCACTTATAAATGCAGATTCGATATATTATTATATCGACCACATACTCTGAATACACACTAATATCAATGCATACTAAACATAGATTAAAAAGATGAAGCTCAAACTTAACCAGTTAACTGTCACGACCTGTTTTCACAGCGCGCATCTACAGTGAGTAACGAAAGTATTCGAACGGAAAGGATTCGGACGGATGAAAAGTTTGACGTTGAAAAAACATAAGTCTTATTACGAATTACAAAATACTTTTATTTCTGTAATAACACATAAGTATCATGATTATACATGTTAAATTTGAAGTGTCTCTGATAACGTAAACAATACTTATAAAATGTTTCTTGGTAACGGCATCTAAATGAACGCCACAAAAGTATTCGAACGACTAAATTAATAGTACATATTTTAAACAACTATAGTGTTTTAATATTTTGTCGGACCACCGTGAGCACTTATTATGGCTTGCAACCATCGTTGCATGCTATCAACCAAATTTTCAGTAATATCTTTTTTTATATTGTTCCAGACGTCCAAAATTCTGGTCTTTAATGCTTCCTTGGAATTAATACTATGTTTACTAAGTTGTTTGCCAATTTCTGCCCATAAGTGTTCTATGGGGTTAATGTCCGGACTTTGTGGGGGTGTTTCTAAAACGTGGGGTACGTTGTATATGATCCATTCTTTAACAATACGTGCGGTATGTTTTGGATCATTGTCCTGCTGAAAATGAAAATTGTCTACTACCCTTAATTTTTCCGCACTTTGCATCAAATTGTCTTTCAATATTTGCATATATTTATATTTATCTAATATTCCGTCGATAATGACGAGGTTTCCAACACCACTGGCCCCCATACATCCCCATACCATTATCGACCCACCTCCATGTTTCACGGTTGGTCGTAGATTTTTAAGATCCATCTCTCTATTTGCTTTTCTCCAAATTTTATGACATCCATCTGAGCCAAATATGTTAAATTTGCTCTCGTCCGAAAAAATTACGTGTTTCCAAAAGTCCTTATCTTTGTTGACATAATTTTTAGCGAAACTTAATCTCTTCTGTTTATTGACTTTGCTAATAAATGGTTTCTTTCGAGGAATACGACCATGAAAATCATTTTTACGGAGAATTCTTCGACAAAGTTCAGGATGAACTTGTTTTCTGAAGCTATCAGCACCATGTATAGCAAGTTTTGGTGCAGAAATTGTTGGGTCCTTTTTTATTTCACGCACAATTATATTCTCTTCCCTCTTCGTTAATTTCCTAGGCCGGCCAGAACGGACTTCATCCTGAAGGATTCCAGTGGTTTTTAACTTTTTTACTATGTAATAAATGGTAGATTTACTTTTCCCTAACAATTGTGCTATTTCGCCATAGCTCTTGCCTTCATTATGCCACTTAATTATCAATTTTCTATCAGTGATGCTTGTCTCCGATTTTTTTCGATACATTATTAATATGAATTTTACAATCTTATTAACACTTGCAGTACTGAACAAGGGAAGTGTGTAACACCAATTGAGAAAGCCAATCTTTACTGTTTGTCAAATTCAAGGATTGTTTTGTACTACAAGTTTCGTCGTTCGAATACTTTCGTGAGATCTGTTTACTCTACGTTACCAAGAAATCTTTCATAAGTAATGTTTACGTTGTCGGACACACTTCAAATTTAACATGTATAGTTATGACACTTATATATTACTATAGGAACAAGAGTATTTTGTAATTCGCAATATCACTTACATTTTTTAAGCGTCAAACTTTTCATTTCAGAGCGTTCGAATACTTTCGTGATTCACTGTATGTGTGTCGCGAAAATGAAAAGTTCTAGCCAGAACATACGGAGTTGCATGAATCCATCTCAAATTATTTATACTTTCTATTTATTCGTTTTATTTCATCTTGACTTTCGTCTTAGTTTTCGCTAAAATTACAATGTAACTAGCTAATGGTAACTAAATTTTTCGCATGACGAATATACTCGTCAAACACAACTAACTGGTTAATATAATGAAGGAAGAACTACATTACATCATATAAAAATGTAGAGAATGCAGATAATATTTCAATGTGTCGCTTCTGAATATACCATTCCGACAAATCTAAACGCAGACAGAGTGCAGAGGACTTAATCGAAGATTATCTGCAGCGCAAACTTTCTTTCGTCTGTAATCTAAATAATTCCATCGAAGACTTTCTTAGCACAGCATAGCCCGGCGAACGTGGATCTCCAGATGGATGCGTCATTAAATTCGCAATAAAACTTCAATCCGGACGAATCCGGAAATATTTTTTTTTGCGATGTAGTCATAAAACTTTATGGAATAAAGTGACATAAAAATTACTATCAGGATTCGCGCTGAAGTATAACAGAATCGTTAATTAAATTTAATATATTTGATAGATCATAGAATAAACATTTAAATAAAGAGTTCTTGCCAACTATTAATAACAAAAAAAATAAAACAAAATACACTTAGCTAAAAATTGATTATTCAGAAAGAGCTTATACAATTTCCTTAAAATATGTAGAAATCGCTACTATATGTATAATATTTCAAGACATGGATAGAGTTAATCCCGTGCTATAACGTTTTCTTTGCTAGTAAAGTTATTATAACGTCTTCATCGCTAAAAATATTACAGAAGAGAAAAGGCAATTTATATCTTTTATACTGTTACATTTACTTGAAGGCTTAAATATCAATTACAAAAGAATAAAGCTTTATTTCGTCTGAAAAGAAAAGCATGATATTTATACTTGCCAATCTTTGTTTAAAATCGTCAACACGAGTCTGACTCGTTACAATATGGCAAGGGGTTAAGAGAGAAATAAGCTTAGCAAAATCTCTTGACTTTTGATTAAAGATATTGCTTTATAACCACACAAACGCAAAAATAAACATTAATTATCCCCCATATATGTAACTACTTTAAATGGCAAACATTTCACAGTTTACGAAAAAATGTTGAAATCGTCTTATTATCCCGTTTTTCGGGTCAAATATTCATTGTCCTCGCTTCCCGTGGTGGTCGTAATACTCTCAGCACGATGAGAACTATTCGTAGTGTAATAGAGCGATACTTGTATCAATAGGTTTCGCGCCTAAGTACACGTTTGAGTTATTTCGAGTACTCTGACCACCATGGAGACTGAAGTGCGCGGCTGAAGCCAGCGGGAGAAGACTGAAAATCGGCCATCGTGAGTACTTAATTCTGAAGCCAGGTTTAACGCAGAGCTTTAAAGAGATAAGAGTTTAAAAGAGATAACGAAGATTTAACTCGCCAGTCGGATTATAATCAACGCTTCTTTTTATGAATAACTGTTCAATCTCGACGAACAGTCCCTTAGGGTTCATTATAAGACTATGTTTCCGTTAGAGATTAAAATTAATATGAAGAAAGTGACATTTCAGTTTAATCTAATAGAATCGGACATCAACTTATCTACTTGTAACCAATAACACAAACCTGTTATGTGGAAACATAACTGTAGCGGCCAGCGCTGTGGCGACATTTCATAGCAGGGTTTCAGTATCATTTATGTTAGAAAATTGTCTTTAAACTGTACACTATTTTCCAAATGATAACACTTTATATTCTTGATATACTTTAATTGTATTTTGGCGGTTGAAAATGGAGTGGAGGGAAAGAGAGAAAGAGAGAAAGAGAGGGAGAGAGAAAAGAAGGGTCAGGAAGGGGGAGCATTTCGTCCTAGGTCTGCTAGAGGACTCGTCGGTAAGGCTCGCTAGTGGGCCCTGCCTTAGACGCTGGGATATCGGAAAGTGGTTGAAGACGGTATACTGATATGTATACATATATGTAGAAGCGGATCAGGTACTAGCGGAAAACTCGTCTTATTGTCCCTTTATTGGTGAGCGCAGGAGGTATAGTATTACAAAGTGTTGCCTAGAAATAGTGATACAAAGGATTCTGCGTGAGCCGTGTTTAATGTATATAAATGTAAAAAGAAATGTATGACTATATCTTTGTGTAACTATGCGCTCTGGCTAACTGCTGTATGCTAACTGAAAAAGCAGAGCCAACGGTCTCGACTTTACACCCCCGTTTGGGATCTTCTGTCCTTGAAAAGAAACCCGCCCCTTAAGCCTAGCACTTAAAACTAAAGATGCCATGGTTTCGTTGTATGTCAACAATTTAGGTTGGTCTGGCGCTGGAAATTATAATCCTAGGCTATGGAGTGGGCAAGTGTGCAAGTGGAACAGCTGAATCAGAACTTCATGTTTCCAGATGATCGTATTTTCTATCACTTATCAAAAGTGTTAATAGACGCCGGCAC
>CM052096.1:13803052-13816623 GCA_028453745.1 Agapostemon virescens | reverse complement strand
TGGTTTGGTAGGAGAGTCGTGGACTAACCGAAACGTCTTTCAGAACCAGGTCGCCACATTAGGTGTATGGTAGGAGAGTTGTGGACTAGCCGAAACGTTTTTGAGAACCGGGTCGCCACATTAGGTTTGGTAGGATGAGTCGTGGACTAGCCGGAACGTTTTTCGGAACCGAGTCGCCACATTAGGTATATAGGGATAGGGTTGAAAAGGTTTTTGGTTGCCTCGTAACTTTATGAATTTAAATGAAGATACACCTCGAGCGGCAAAGATATATCCTCGGGGGTTTTACCAACTACTAGTTATGAATTAGGAGGTGGAACAATTGAATTGAGAAACAAAGGCTGGTAAAAGATAGTATATTACAAACTAAGTTCTATACAATTGTGTAAGTGAGTGTGTGTGTTGCGTAGACGCTAAGTCCAGCTCTCAGTTTGTCGCACTGAGTGTACGGGGGGCTGCTTAACCTCGTTACAATACGTACTCGGTTTATTTCTGCTCGAAAGAGAATTTAACTCGATCTTGCTATAACGTTTCTAGTCGAAGGTTGACGTGAAACTAGCCCCGATTTCTGGGTCCGTCCGAGCCCTTTATATACCCGGATTTTCCTCAAAAATCGGTAGTGGGGGTAGCCGTATGTGCGGTGGTTTCCAAAAATTTGTGGGAAAGAATTGGTAGTGGGGGTGGCCACATGTGCCGTGGTCTCCGGGAAACTCGTCTGAGTAACCCCTTCGATGCGTCAGACTTACAATAAACGGACCCACCGTATGGGGCCAGCTGGCGTACAATCTCGGGAAGAGCAAGAAAATACGTCGGAGAAAACTCCGTACGTTACAGGTACATTAACTGCTATTGAGCGCAACATTTAAAGTCTCGGAGGCGCAAGTGTCTACAAAGGACGACCCCTAATAAACCGGCGTCCCAAGCTCTGACAAAAATACTAATTAAAACATCTAGCGTTTCAGATAGACGGTTCCTCAAAAATAGCGGAACACAGGCGTCCGTACCACAAACTGCTTTATGCATTTAAAAATATTATTAAGTCCTCGGTAGACGAGCTGTGTCCTCGATGGACCCCACAAGAATTTTGATTTTAAAAACTACAACCAAAAGAAGTCTCTAGGGTGGGGTCGTATCCCCCACCCTCACAGTGCGCCCTTGGCGCGTTTCCTCTTGGGAGTGGGGTGACAAAGTACATCAGGGTAGACGGCAATTTGACAACGTTGAGGACCTTTTCGCAGGTAACGTCTCTAAGGTGGCTGTGAACTGATTCATGACACGGGAGGCTTTTAATTAGAATAAGAATGCTTATCACCTGCTTGGTCTTGCAGCTTGTTTTTATTCCGTGCACATTTGGCGACTAAATGTGCCGAACGATGGTCTTCGATCAACAGTTCCTTGCGACCGTACCATAAACGCCCTTACCTTGAACATGGTATTCTAGAACAAACAATCTTTGGCGGTTGCTGAAATAGATATATGGCGGGGGGGGGGGGGATTTGTTGGAGAATGTACAAGTCAAAACGACTGGAAACTCAAGGGAAAGTATTCACAATGTTGACAGAGGTGTCCAAAAATTCTATCAACTTGAGGAAACTGCTGGCATCTGGCAACGATTCTGCGCGAGAAATGTAAATTACCTGGCTGCTTCGAACCGACAAATACGAAACTAAAAATTGTACAGCCTTGGACATTTTATGGCCGGCAATGCTGTTGCCAAACGTGATGATAACAGGTCCATACCGTAGCCTCAAATTCTAAAGTCGCGTACCAAGGTCCAAGGCAACAATTATATTTTTTTTATAAACGGAAGCCCAATGCTGACCACTAAAGTGATGTTCTTAAATCTTTCTAATATCCTTATTATTAATAATACTGCTTTAAATTGTGCGTACTTATTTTTATTATAAATGTATGAAATCCGCAGTCTAATTATAAAATCACTTAACCTTTCGTCAGCAAACTCCGGTCGCTGGGTTTCAGACGAACTTTAGCAGATTACACTGCAACGATTCAAGCTGTAACTTTCAAAGAACCTATTAAATTTTAGACGTCGCTACAATTGATTAATTAATGGTGAGACCGCAGCCAACTTCCAGCTGACCGTACAATATTTCGATTCGAAGTCGTCTGACGCCGGAAACGCTGGCGTCGAAGATATGTTCATTGAACAAAAGAGTTTATTGCTGCGTAACATTATTAAGCGGTTGATAAGACATCTCCAAAGACTCAATAAACTTAGCAAATAAAATTTTATTCGAATAACTTTCTGAATTAATTCTTTGGATAAAAGTTACGAGTAAAATGAAGTTACTCGAGAATAGCGAATACATTTTTATTCAAATAAATCGTATGAACGCATTACAGAGATTTTTTTAAGTCCACACTCTGTGTACAGTGAATCTAAAAGCTTCGTGAACACTACAGTTTTGATTCTCGAAAAATTGCCGATATATAAACTATAGTAGTTTCATAAGAAATGGTATTAGTATCGTAGTACATCGTTCAATATCATCTCATATATTTTTCTACGATATAACAAGTGAGAAAATGAAGACAAATTTTTTCTCAAAGATGCTACAAGCTGACACGTTTGTAAAAACATTAAACAATTTTTCTAAAAATGTATCAATCATACATTTAAATATTCAATCTTCCCCTTTATAACAACTCAATTTTTCACTGTTTCGTTGTCACGCAGCACAATCAAGAGAAAAGGAAAAACTAGCGTATAGTTATTCGTACCTTGCCGCGAACGAAGTAAAGAAACGGTAACTCGCGAACTATAATTATTGTAGTGATGAGATGAGGTTAAACGAACTAACACATGAACATATTCAGATGTGAAAATCCGATTTTGATGAAACTTATGGGAGCTTATAGTTCTTTGAAAAATATTTGACAAGTGTTTTTTATCGGCAACCATCCACTTTGAAAGGGTGAAAACAGCCCTCAAAGTTGGGGAATTTTTTAGATATTTCGGTAACCAGAGGTCGAAAAAATTTGAATTTCTTTTGAAATTGTGTGTTTTTCAATGGGAAATGTAGTCGCGCAATAAAATTTTAACAAAAGTTTTGTATTTAAACAATAAAGCTATAAGCTCCTATAAGTTTCATCAAAATCGGATTTTTGCATCTGAATATGTTCCCTTGTAAGATATGCCCTTGGCCAAAGACAATTTTTGATTGGCAATGTTACAGTGGCTCATCGGGTATATATACTGGGTATTATCGGCGCATCGTGGGGGGTATCGCTTGGGCCTCAGGTGAATCGAATGGAATGTCTTATCGGCGTGTCGGCCGACATACCTAAGAATATTGATTCAGTTTCGGATGTTTCACCTATCGCATGATTACAGTCGACATACCTAAGAATATTGATTAAGTTTCGGATGTTTCACTTATCGCATGGTTACATCTTGGAACAAGCATAACAAGCAAGTTTTGTCGTGTAAAACGTTCACGATGCAACTTATATTATTGTAATGTTGACAGTACACCTTTCATCCAAAGCTAAATAAATCATGCAAAAGAATTGTTTATCAGGTTTTACAGGGCCGTTTTTCACGATGTTTTCCAGAACATTTCAATATTTACCATTTTCAAAATAACATGTCTTTAACTTTGCATTCGCTACGTCGTGCAAAAGTATCTTTATTATACAAAAATGAATGATAAATTAGGAAAGTGGAGGTTTTAAAATGCGTCCAGATTTACGCACTGAGGTACAATTTTCTTCAATGAAAATATCATAGGTTAACCCTTTTCTCTACGACCTACTTTATAGTTACAGTGATTGGTATTTCTTTGTAATTCGTAATTTGCTAAAAGAAAAGGAACATTTATAACTATTATATACCTATATGTTCTCAAAGGAACATTTCAACTTAAGGGAAATTAACATATGTATTGATGACTATTGAAAATGTATATCACAAATCTGACACGATATTGCAAGGCAAAAGATTAAATATCGATAAATGTTATGAATACGAAATTTAGTATTCACGTATTTCTTGTGTCCATTTCTTGTGTATTATCATCTACATAATTACTTTTCTATCGATGGTCGAAAATTAAATATAATGATATGTAAATTACGGAAATATTCTCACAAATGTGAAAAAAAACAAAGAATGCGATCAAATCGGTTATAAAATACATGTAAAGAAAGGTGAATTTTCAATATTTCAAATTTGATTTTATATTACTTGATTTTCAACATAAATTTGATCGTATTCCATATATAGACGAAGAACAGCATCGTATAACCGTAAAGGAAATACGAAGAAAGATATCGAATGCTAGGTGTAGTCATTCAAGTCAGTCGATGCGTAAAATAACCCACGTTGCTCTAATTGAACTCTGCGGTGTTGAATTGCCTGGAATGCTACGTGGCGCTTCGAGAACGAAATAAAATTGAAATAAAATACGTTGCTTGATATAGTAGACTGCAGTATTCCTTTACTTAATCATAAAATATAGACACCATACTGTTATTGCCTCTTGATAGGGCTCAACAATATTAGTGAGCTATAGTCTAACACACGTCTTACCACAGTTGTAAGGTGGTGTGAGGAAAAGAAAGGCCTATGATCAAATGACCTGTACACGAACTTTGTTACGAACTTGTGAACTTTAATAAATATATACACTCCTGACTAGACCGTTACAGTATGTTACAATGTTACTTTCAATTAAAGTTGTAAATAGACAGCATAGAAATAAAATATTGGAGAAACAGCTCCTAAAAATGAAAAGGAAAAACAGCCTTACAATAAAAAAGCAAATGTAGAAAACGACCTGTAAATATGTAGTATCGTAGCTAAAGTGTCGTTGAGGCCTGACAAAAGCCAGGCCCAAGGAAAGAGAGCCATTAAAAGAAAGAGAGAGTGAGAGAGAGAGAGAGAGAGAGAGAGAGAGAGAGAGAGAGAGAGAAAGAGAGAATGATCGAAGCTTGGTGTGACTGAAACCTTGTATAAAAGAAGCAGCGTGCGACAAATGGTCAAGTGTCCGCGTTGCGTGATTGAGACGCGGTGTGTTAGATGTGCGGTGCCTTTGAAGTCACCTGTGCGATTGGGAATGAGTGTTTGTGTATGTGTGTGTGATTTAGGACATAAGGATTTTCCAAGGAGGCCTCGTTCTCATTCGGCGCTCATTCGCTCATTCGTTGCTTGTTCTTATCCGATTCCTTCCAGTCTGGTTGTCCTGTGTGGTTGTTCTGTGTGGTTATCCTGTGTGGTTATCCTCTGTGGTGGCTCGCATTGCGGATCCGTTAATAAAGGATAATAGTACGTCAAGAGTACAATTGCGTGGTGCGTTGCGTGACACTGTCTATCTCCCCAACGCATTGAGCCAAAATATATAACGTTTAGAAAAATCCTAAATTAGTACTCACTATTAAATTAATGCTCGTATGCACTTTTGTAGGTTTTTTATTAATAAAGATAACGACTTTATGTATTTCGAAGCAAGTCTCTTCGTCAACTGCGATCTCTTTCTCCTTAAGATAGACGAAAGAAAAACGATTATCGGTCGAATGAAAACAATTAGCGCGAATAGCGCATGAATTATTCGTACAGTTTCAATAAACTATTAGCGCACGCTGAACATTTGTAGTTAACTGTAATACTCACCCCGTACATAGGAGGGAAGTAAGAGCGCCTTTGAAAAGTCCTCAAGACGGTATGTATCAGGTACCGACCTGAGGGTGGTCGCGCTCTTGGCGTTTGTAGCAGTGTCACAGCTGGATGTTTATGATACGTCTATTGCCATTGAGTGAGGAGCCGGAAACCTTCAAATGGTACGTTTCTCACGGAGAAACCGTACCTGATATCTAAACTTGAATTATTTGGATTCTAAAATAAATGAAAACACGGCCGAAATCGCCATTTTTTAAAATCCCTCAAAAATAGCAGAGTTCAGTTGTCCGCATCGTAAACATTCCTACGTCTGTTTAAAATTCACCGTTCGCGTCTTAACAGTCTATTATATTTCCAGTGTAATGGCACAGGGCTTGTAACTGGAAAATCAACGGAACCGCTTGTAGACGTCAAGGTTAAGGTTGAAAACCTTCCTTTGATTTTTTTCAAGCTAAGTATGGAAAATTGATTTACCACGAGGGCAGAATTAACCGGGGATATTTTTCCCTGCAGTTAAACGCTATAAGTCGTTGACCTTTCGAGCCCTTTCACGCGAAGATATCGATATGCAACGCGCCGTTAAGGTTTATTTTCATATATTATACACATATACGGGAATCGCTATAAGTATAAGCCACAATACGGGATGTCAGCGATCTAAGGGTACAATCTACGGTGAACATATCGACAATATGTCAAAAGAACTTTATTAAGTCGCTTTCTTTTTTGGCTTACGAAAAATTGAAAAAATAAAAACATTTTCATTTGACCTAACAAACCTTGAGAAAATACGAAACACTGTAAAAACTAATGAAAAAGCTTATGGGTTGCAACAGAATTTTATCTACTCGTGTATATGAATTAAGCAAGATGTCTATTGCTGTCGCTCAGTATAAACTGAATGAAATTAAGCAGCTTTTTGTGCAATAAACAACATTGTATTACAAAAGTGTTGTCTAGAAATAGCGATACAATAGATTGTGCATGAGCGGCGTTTAATATACAGGGTGGTTGGTAACTGGTGGTACAAGCAAAAAGGGGATGATTCTACATGATAAAGTAAGTCGAAAATATAGAATAAAAATTTTTCGTTTGAGGCTTTGTTTTCGAGAAAATCGACTTTGAATTTTCGCAAAGTACGCGTACACTTGATCATGTCTCGTTATAACGGATCTCACTGTAGATCGTTGTCTCGATGGGACACGTAAATTACAAAGTAATCACAAAGTTTATTATTACAAAAATTGTTGAAAATGTTGCCCATTCTACCGAACACATACTTCTGCTCTTCTAATTAAATTTCTATGAACACTTTTTAACGTATTCGATTGTTTTAAAGTCAAAAAATTTTTAATTCAAAGTCGATTTTCTCGAAAACAAAGCCTCAAATGAAAAATTTTTATTATATATTTTCGACTTATTTTTTCATATAGAATCACCCCCTTTTCGCTTGTACCACCAGTTACCAACCACCCTGTATATAAATGTAAAAAGAAATATGTGAATATAACTTTGTGTGACTATGCGCTCTGGCTAACTTCAGTATGCTGACTGACAAATATGGAGCCAACGGTCTCGACTTTACGCCCCCGTGTGGATCCTTCTGCCCTTGAAAAAAACCTGCCCCTTAAACGTAAGCACTTGAAACTAAAGATGTTATGGTTTCTTTGCATTCCAAAAATTTTTATTTCTGACTAATTTTCATCGTGTTCTGTTCATTGTCACCTCGGTTTTATTGTGATTGGTTGAGGGTAATTTTAGGTGGAGGAATGTAGTGCTTTTTAATTTTAATTGGATATGGGTGCGTTGAAAGGACAGTTCAATGGCTCACGAAAGTATTCCGACAATGTTTAAATCTAAATAACTTTTTGAAAATTAAACCAAACATTGATTGAAGCATTGATTTAGTAAACGATAAGTTATAATAATTTCGAAACAATTCTAAATGGTAGAAATTATATGAAAAAATAAAAGAAGACATTTTTTTAAATATTTTTATTTCAACTCATAATGAAAATTGATGCAGAAAAAACTACTAACAAATGCATAACTATCATAGGTCTACAAAATGTCTTTAAAATGTTTAACACGTGGCTCAAATAAAAAATATTTAAAAAGTTCCTTTCTTATTTGTCACGTAATCCACATCAATTTCAACTTTTGCAACATCTTTTTAGCATACTATTTAATAAATCAATTCATCTAAATGCTCAAGAAAAGTCAAGACGTTTGGTTCAATCTTAAAAGTTATTTAGATTTAAAGTCCTTTAAAAATATGGAATCAAAGAGTTTTTTTGTTCATCACATAGAAAATTACTATATTAGATTCTTCAATTTTTAAAAATTAATATTTTCTACTATATGTTAATGAAATTAGCAACGCTCCTAATATTTACCAATTTGTTTCGATTTAATACCAGGAATTAAGATATTTTTCGTTTCTTACCATATTCATATCCGATTCCATATTATTAGATTAATCAAATTCGTTCATAAGTTCGTTCGTACCTCACTCGATTATATGATTAACCTAGACCCTCCATAATTCTCCATTACTTTTTAAATTAAATCATATCAAATCGTATTAATGTATACTCGATTACTCAACGTTTAGCGAAACCTGTCGCAGAATCGAAAGACCGTTGTACCCGCGTTCTTCTTGGGTTCGTTAATAATTCCCAAACAAACCGTTTCAACGCAAATTAGCAAAGGAAAAGGGTGATTGGACTCATCTCAAGAATCACTTCTTGTTCTGATACTATGTCTGAGACATTCTGCATAAATTGAGTTAATTTTGGTTACTGTTATTACATACTAAAAATCACAAACATTCCTAATCACTGAAAATCTCTACACACGCGTAAAAGATTCATAATATAAGTGTCATAAACAACCTTTTCGCATATCATTTAGTAAATCAATGCATCTAATTACTCAAGGAAAGTCAAGGTCCAATTTTAACCCTTAGCACTCCTATGGCTCCTCTGAGGCGACACTGAAAGTTTTCAGGCTATTATTCAAAACAATTTATACATTGGAAATGTTTGTAATTAAGAAGTTAGTAAAAATCGAAGTGTTGCTGTACGATTAACGGTAACAAATTTGATATGCACGAAAGGAAATTGACCACTGGCAATGGAATTATTCTAAGACAGAAAGTTGTCTCGAATTAGGAATTAAAATTGCGTGGAGTGCAAAGGGTTAAAATAGTTATTCAGACGTAAAAAGTGTTCGAATACTTCCGTGAGCCACTGTACATTATGAAGTAGGAAATTGACAAGGAAAAATATTCTTTTCGGTTGTCAATGGCGTGATTTATAATTTTCCGCGTGTTCGTCGTTTTGATGGAGCTTCAGCACGTGTTGTCCATCCGTCGAAGATAAAGTTGTCGGAGTAAGGTAGTTGTAAAGTAATTGGCTAGTTCGGAGCGGACTTTTATGTTATTCTGTCGTTTACAAGTAAATATATAACGCTACCGAATCTTTTGCATAAGCGGCGTGGTGCATTTGAACTTTTGTGTTGCTTTCGCAACGATTCATATTTTGTGATTTTATACAACAAATGTAATGTATACAACAAAACTTGTATAACAAACTTGTAACAAACGATGTATACCAATTTGTACCTGTATGGGATTAGGTTTGCGGAGGAGTAGAGGGACTTGGTCCTATTATATACACAAAAATCTGTGCGAAACATAGGCTATTTCGTGTGAATTCAGGCCAAACTAAAACTGATCTTTTTCGTCTCTAATGCATAATCGTTATTAATGTTATATGTAGATCATACCTTCGTGTCGCTAGGCTTACAGATATTTTTTGGTTATACAGATTATTCGTTCGTATCGCGTTGTGAATATGTTTATTACTAAAAAATTCCTTTTGCCTAGACGAGATAACACCTTTAATTCGTCAACGAACGGTATACATTTATTTAAAAGTTCCATCCGTTAGGTTTACAAGTTTTCGTGTCTTGTTAGCTCGTTCCTTTGGTCACCCACTCAAGATTTCTTGCTACTTGCGCCACTGTGCGCTGCGTGTCTAACTTTCCTATCCATCTTACCACTAGCCAATCTGCTTCTATTTTTCCGTTTTAGAAGAATAGAAAACCCAGAAATCACGCGTGTGTTTTAAGTGTGTTCGTCATAGAAGTGTGTTCCTCTTAGTCGCTGGCAAGGAGTCTTTTAACCTAGACCATTGAGTTTACATTACCATAACTTCAAACTTCGTCTTCAAGGTTAAGACACACAAAACATTAAATTTCAATTCAACTATCTAAACTCATCGAGTCTCTCAACCTCTGCCGATCAAGTTTAAGCTATTGTAGATTCAATCTCAGTTTTCAAGGTTAAGACAGGCAAAATAATAAGTTTCAATTCAACTACTCATACTGATCAAGCACAAATATTCTTGTCAAATAAATATTGTCCAGTTTATCGGTAAATATTTATAAATGTACATTCTTCAAGAAAAATAACTCTTTATCTTTAATTAGACAAATAGCAATATCTATCGATTCCGTCCTTCAACGTAATCGGATTTACGACACGAGAGATTTTTTAGAATCGAAGAATTTGGATATTGGGAATTCATGCAAGTCACCTACAAGCTACCTTTTCGAGAAAATAAAAATTACAAATATAGCAAATGTTATTACACGTATTATTAGGAATTAGTAGGATTCGTTTGAGATATCTGATTATAACTAACCAAATTTACTTCCGGTACATACTAAAACATGTGAATCCGAAGGATCTTCACACTCCATTTTTCAATAACGAGTCGTTGAACGAAACTTTGTAGCTTTTTATAGATTTGTTTTACACGTAGAAGCATCCTCTATCCATCCGTATATATCTTCAAGCTGCACCCTATATATCTCATACATAGAGTGTCCTATAAATAGTGTCAGGAATAGAAAGGATTTGTTCCTGAGGTGATTCTAAATACCTTTCTTTTACGCGAAATCGTGCCAAAACAATTTCTGTTTGAATTGTTAACGAAAAACACGAACCAATCAGAGCAGGGTAAAAGCTGATGTAGTCAGGCTCCGCGCCAGGTCACGAGGAGTGTAGCGTCAGCGTGGCGACGTATTTGAGTCGTGAACAAGAGAAGGAGAAGACATTAAGTTAATTATAACTCGCTTATCAAGTTGTAAATGCTTCAAAATGTGCGTCATTGTGATAATTCGGCGACGAATTGCACAGATGATCACAAGTATTCGACACTACTGAAAACTACTGGACTTACTAGTCAGATCAACGAACTGCACACCTGATGATAGGTATTATTAGAAGCTGAAAAGAAATTTCGTCTCGAAAAGTCTCGAGACTGATCATTGTGGTTCGATTGAAAATCGTTTTATTTTTTCTGTTCTAAATTGTATCAGAAGAAGTTGGCTATCATTCGAGTCAAGTCATTGTTGAGTTCACCCAAGATACAAGGTGGTATATCTACTTGAAAAAATAAGTCGAAACAAAAGAGTACTATTTCATAATTTAAGGTTTCGTTTAGGGAAAATTGAATTAGAAAATTTAACGAATATCTGTAGTACTAAATACCGATTCTATTTTTTGCAAATATTAGGGTACGTAAACCCAACGAACCTTCAAACTCTTTTTTCTTGGAAATTAACGGTTTCTTTCATTCCGCCTTATTGTTTTATGTAGATTCACCTTTCTGCGGTATGAACCATCAGATCGGTAACACCCGGTATATACGAACAAATGAACGATTCAAACACGGAAGTGCACATCTAACTTTGTAAATTATAGGATCAGGAAGCCAAATTCTTGCGTTAGAGGGTAGTGTTTCTCCTCACTAAATTGGCTCCAGTACAGCTCGGCAAACTAAGAGAAGTTTCCTTTCTAACACATTTGTACACCAACGGTCTCTTCGGTCAGCCGAAATTGTTTTTGAGAATGTGCTAACAAGAAATTTAAGTAGCTTTACCCACATATCTTCATGCAATCACCGACCCTCTGTAGCAAAAATGTACAAAATAAAACGAACTTACAAATTCTGCACATTTTTTAGTAATCAAAAATCAACCAAATAAAGTACCAATAAATTTCATTGTTAGTTTCACCTCCATCCTAAATCTTCAACATTACATGTCCAAGTTTATACATCCAATTCTGTTCTACACAGGTACTTTCATTTATCCTTTGTCTGCTTTTCGTCGAATCAATTTGGTTTCCCTTTCTGGAAATATTTTAATTGTCAAAGAATACCGTTGTATTTAGCGAAATTATATCTCTATTTCTTCAACGAACAATATTTACTTACAGTGGCCCGCATTAATATTTGGACACCATGATACTCGAGAAGTTTTTGCCGTATATTTCCACTGTTAATGAACTTAAAGAATTCGTCGTTTTGTAACGACAAAAAACACTTATTTTAAATGCCAGAAACATAGTTTTTATTTAATTAATTTCTATTGTAATTTGAGTAACTTTTCGCGTTAATCAATGTTAAACAAAATAATGCTCTATTTTGACATCGCAAAAATATTCGGACATTCCATACGCTTCGCAGTTTGAACGTCCGGTTACACCAGATACTGTGTTCGGTGGCAATGTTTGTAAACACAATCTGGTAAAGTTAGTTTCATTTCGAACTTCGTTCATATCGTACGTATTAGTTGTGAAAATGCCACGTAATAAATAATTATACCGAGAAATCGGTACATTATTACAATTGAGTAAGCGGACATCGTACGAAGATATAATCTTGAGGATACAATCGAATCTATTCCTCAGTGTTGTTGTCTAAAACTCCTTGACGTTAGTGACAGACGTAATATGATTAGAAAAGTGAAAAAAGATCCTAATTTAATTATTTGAAGAAACTGGAAAGAAAGTTCATTCCGTATCTCGGCTGCTGGAATGGGCGAATTAGTTTTCTTGATGGAATTCTGGATAAGAATAAATATTCACATATTTTGAAACAAAATTTAATAAAAAATACCACTGATATGGACATTCGCCAGAGTTTTAAATTTTATGAAAATAATGAATATTTATTGTATAATTCTCCAAAAGTATTGCAACCTCTTTCACAGTTGCCTGATCTAAGTCCAATCGAAAATTTAGAGGATTATTTAAATCGTCGAATCAGAACATCACCGATGAGGTCCAAGGAAGAATTAAAATTACGATTGAGTGAAGAATGATCACGTATACCGCTAGAATATTTAAATAAAGTTATTTCTAGTATGCCCAAACGATTAAGCCATGTAATTAAACAATAGGGCAGTCCAACAAAATACTAAAATCGATATCCTTATGTTAAAGTATATGTACATTTTTAATTACAAAATTATAATTCGCGAAGGGTCCAAATATTTTTGCGATGTCAATATTGAGCATTATTTTATTTAACATCTATTAACGTAAAAAGTGTACAAATAATATAAATAGATATTATGTTTCTAGCAATTAAAATAAGTGTGTTTTATCATTACAAAACGACGAATTCTTTATGTCTATTAACAATGGAGATATACAGTAAGAACTTTTCGAGTATCATAGTGTCCGAATATTAACGCCGGCCACTGTAATTAAAAGTCCCGTCCATTAGGTTCACAAGTTCTTAGAAACATTACCGACCCTCTTTTTCATCGACAGCATACAGGGTGTCCCAAAAGTAAATTAACAGCGTTAAATGAGGGGTTTCTGAGGTCATTTGAAGCAACTTTTTCCTTAGCGAAAATTCAATCTGCGGTTTTGTTAACGAATTATGGTCGAAAAATGACTGACCAATGAGAGCGAAGCGCGCGACCCAGCACGCGCTCGAACGAGAGCGTTCGACTGTCCGCCGGCCAAGCGCGCGAGCAGAAGCGAGGCATCGAGCTACGTTCAAGTGAAAGAACAAGTCAGAGAGTTGTTAAAGAATGTCATTAACAGTAAACTCACCCATTCAGTTGTAAA
>CM052096.1:13770599-13798052 GCA_028453745.1 Agapostemon virescens | reverse complement strand
AAAAATCAAAATTTTTCGAAAACGTTGCGTGATGGAGCAATTCTACCTGCGGATTTGGTTTTAGGATGACAATGTGTATAAGAATCACCCAACAGGTATTGCAAAATTTTTTTGGTGTTGGACAGTGTTATTATTGTATTTGTTTTGATCAAAGATGCATGGCCTGTATGAACAGCACTTCACATCATATGAAGATACAAAAAATTGAGTCGATTCATGGATTGTGTGAGAAGAAGAAGCGTTCTTTCGACGCGATATCCGGATGCTGCCAGGAAGATGGGAAAAAGTAGTGGTCGGTGATGGACAATAATTTGGATAAAACATTAGGTATCGTTCTTTCGCAATAAATGCCCAATTTAACATGAAAAACGGCGGAGGCTTATTTTTACTCCAAATATAAATTATTTTAAGTCCTTGTACATCAGAGTTACATAAGAAGAAACTACTACGAAGAAGATAACAGTACTTCTCTTTAAGAATCTTCAATTCTATTGTAGAATATTATGTTCGTTTTGCTGTTGCTCACTGCTGAATACTGTTGATCGTAAAATGTGTACTAGCTAATGAAGCTATTAAATTATAATGGTCGTAACGGCATCTATTAACAAAAATTACAAAATTTCTTTAAGCTCCAAATCCAGTATACCACGGCCTACCTTCATCCTTGTGATAAAATCTCAAGTGGTTCATATCTTCAACTAGATCTTATTCTTTGATCACAGCCTTGTTATCTGACGTTCTTTGTCGACTTTCTTTGTCCGCCTTTTACAGCTTTATCCACTTTGTCGTTGCACACTATTTTTGCATGGACTGCATATAGACTTAATAAAATTTTGGTTTTTATTATTTGATGTAAACTATGAGTATTTAGGTTTAATTTTAATAATTTGAAGTTTAACCTCACCCGTTGTATTCACCAGACATTGCTCCTTCTGATTATTATTGTACTTGTTTCGATTGAAGACGCACGGCCTGCACGATTGATTCATGGATAGCGTCCAAAGATGAAGCGTTCTTTCGACGCGGTATCCGTATGCTGCCAGAAAGATGGGAAAAAGTAGTGGTTAGTGATGGACAATATTTTGAATAAAACATAAGATACCATTATTTCGCAATAAATGCCCAATTTAAGATAAAAACGGCGGAGACTTCCGTGTATTCCCAGAGTAGACAAGTCATGACAGTTTCACAGCAACTTGTCTGTAACATTTTCTTTCTCTTTTTGGACATTCGATTTTAATTATTCCATTTTATTCTACCCAAAAATACGTAAAGTATGTAAAAATATTGTTACGACAATATGAAATTATGACAGCAGAGAATACTGCCTCCCGCCGCAAAGATTTGAATTAGAACAAGAAATTTGATGAAGAGAAGTCGACTTCCGAATCGAGATTGCGGTTTACAGTCATCAGAGTAGTCGCCGATGAGAGGAAGAACGACAGATCGATCCGAGACGTTAGAAGGTGAAGACATAAAAAGATCTTTTACATACTAAAGACTGCTAGTTGATTATTATTGTAAATAAGTGTAGGTTTCGAACTAGGAAGCCAACGAACTTGTTTCTTAATCTTGTAAACTTCGTTCAACAACGGTTACGTGCGGATATCCTCGGTGAAGGCACTTCGGTGCATCGCGATTTTTGCACACCGAATTAATCTAGTGTGAATATTTGAAATTAGTGGATTCTATGTATATATACAAGTGATACAGGTTTGCAAAATACATATTTTAAATTTTCATTATGAATTGAAATAAAAATATTTTAAACAATCTCTTCTTTTATTTTTTCATGTACTTTCTACCCAATTAAAGTAGAATGATGCAGATGATACACAGAAAACACCCATTCGATGACGTTGCCATTTTGATGAAGGTAGTTTCTTGCTAATTCCCATATTTGCTAATTCGACTGAAGGGGTTCCCCATTAAAAAAATTGCCAATATTGGCGGAGCTACCCCGGCCATACTATCAACGCTATCGACAGGGTTCAAACGCCAAAAGCTGCCGCAAACGATCCTCTATTGGCATGCACCACGTACCGTGGCTAGCATTTCAGGGGACTCCAGAAAAACTCATTTTATCCATTTATTTGAAATTCTTGTGTTGCTGTAGGTTTCGGATCATTGTGCGTACGATGTTGAACGTCCTCGTGATTGCACGGTGAGGAGTTATCGTAGCTTTTTTTTATCATCGTTTGAGCGAAAAGGCAGTTCTCGCGATGAGATAATGAGTTGTCTGCATGCCTTCTCGCGCCACAGATGCTGCTGTCGTAGAATATTCCTTTGAAAAGGATAGAGATTCGTTGCCGTTGATCCTCCGTGAATGCGCCAATTTGTTGACGTCTTCGTAAGTTCAGGAACTTGTCTTCGGGTTGCCTGGCGTTTGCCGCATATTGACGGGTGGCCACCACACTGGAAGGGGAATTACATATTCTCGACAATCTTCAATAGCACCCATTCTTCTGATATTGATAGAACCGTAAATTATTGTTGCTGTTGGCTTCTGTCTACAATAGCCGTCGTGTTGCGTTGTGTTGATCACGTCAGAGTCACCAATTTGGCTGCTATCGCAAAAAGTGTGGTGAATGTATGGAGAAAAAATAAAGCGAGCGATTCGTTTGGGCCTGCTAGGGGACTCTTTCGGTAAAGCCCTAGCGGGCTATGGCTTGGTCGCTAAGATATTGGAGGTAGTTGAAAGCAGTATGTATAGGGACCGGTGTGACAGATCAAGTAGCAGCGCGAAAAGGCTACCAATTGATAATCTGTGGCGGTCTTAAGAGATAAACGCCATGTCTCCTTCATTAATATTTAAAAAGTTGAAAAATAAAGATGAAACTTCGACTTTTATTCTCCTTTCAACCATGTTAGGTCATGATTCGTCGCATCAAAAGAGTTATTATAAATGTGCTGCTAATGAATTTACAATGATGATCACTTTCTGAACAAACGCTCGTTACAAGGACCTTTGAACTTTTCTTTCTCTTTTCAGTCGATAAATTACCAAGTGTTACGATAAACGTTTGTAACAAAGTTGTGTGATTTTGATATAGGTGGATCGCGCGGAGAACGAGGAGGGCCAGGGAGGGGGTGGTCTGTCGGCGTCTTCGGCGGGCTGCAGCGGTGCTTCCGGTTCGAGGATGGGCCCAGGGCCCGATTCCGGTAGCAGTGCTCCCTCTTCTGTTCCCCATTCATTGGCCACCTCGAGGGACGACGAAGACGACGAGGACGAGGAAAGCAGTGGCAGGCGATCTAATGGCCACTCGGGAACGCGGTGAGTTCATTCGATTTCTTTCCCTTCATCCTATACACGTACGTGTACATTGTTTGATATAAAACAGTAGGTTACTTCGTATCGTACGTCATAATTCCCTGTACGTCGAACGATGAGCTTTCCAATGCAGCAGTATCTTTCTCATTTTTGTCGTTTAATAAGACATCAACGAGTCGAGGTTGCGACAGTGTGGATACGACGTGTACAGATACTAGAAATCTATAACTTGCAAAATTAGTCATTGATTCGCAGTTAGAATATAAGTTACTTAAACGATCATAGATAGACTCAACCCAAACCTTTCGATTTTCAACGATCGTACTACACTTTTTTCCGAATTTAACCCGCGGAATACTTCTTCCATATTTATTTAGCATTTATCCTGATTATACAGTGTTTTAGACACAGACGAATTAATAAATCGAAATGATAAAAAACTCTTTAAAACTTTTAAATCGTTATGATAATAACAAGAAACCAAATTTCGTACTATAACGCGACGCGTTAGTAGTCCTAGTATCTACAGTGGCCCGCATTAATATTTGGACACCATGATACGCGAGAAGTTTTTACTGTTCCTTATATTTTCCCATATTTTGTGTTAAAAGCTGATTAAGATACATATTTTCTTGTGTGTACAGTGAACGAAATATCATCCACAATATATACTTCGACAGGATTCTAACACAAAAAATGTAAATATTATTGTTCGCAAGCGGGACAAAATGATACTACCTGTAGTAAATCTATGCCTTTCAGTTACACCTGTTGTATGCGAAGGTGTCACGTCGGTGATACCTTCTTCTCAGTGTACGGTATCGTCACTGAGCACCTTTGTTCGCGTAATAATTACACGATGGTATTTGGTTGCGGTTTTCTTTATTTTTACTTTGTACAGTGTCGCGATTTCTGTTCTGTTCGTGATGTCTGTATTCGTCTGTTTGCGATTTCTTGTTCGTGTTGTCTCTGAGATCTAGTTTATATCTTCGTGTTATCTCTGTGTTCTCTTTTGTATCTGTCGATTCTTGTCGCGTTCTGTCCGTTGTCACCTCGGTTTTGTCGTTATTGGTTGAGGGTAGTTTTTGGTGGAGGAATTTAGCGTTTTTTAATTGGTTGTAGGAATGATGGAAAGAGCGTGCTTGTGGGGGTATATCTGAAGGAGTGGGAAATTGTTGGTGCTTGACGGAGTGTCTCGGAAGGACTAGGAAATGGTGTCGATAAGGGATTAACGTCGTTTATTGCAGGGTTTGTCCACTGGTCTTCACGTGCGTTGCACGTGGGTCTGTTCACGTGCGTCGCACGTGGGGTCCGTTCGTCGGAGTCAAAATTGTCCGTGTTCGGCGCGGTCGAAAGTCGCGCCTTCTACCTGCCCTTTTATTGTATGTCTTTACAAAATTCTGACTGCGGGGTTAGGCACGGACAACCTTCGGTGTTGCCGTCGCAACAACACCGAAGCTCGCGAATTGCAAACATCAACCTCGGAATATAGTTAATAAAGCCCGTGACACTATTTCGTGTTGTATATTTGTTCAAAAGAGGCGAAATATTATAAAAAATGGGTCGCTGAAAGAGATTGAACGCGTGTGAAATTGACGCTATAATAAAATTGAAAGAAGAACAAAATTCGGTGACAAAAATAGTAAAAATTATGAATAGAAGTCGAAAAGTAATAATAAATTTCTTGAAAAATCTGGTAAACTATGATAAAAATAATAATAATCCTGGACGTCCACAAAGACGAAATCCTCGGGAACGACGTGCAATACTAAGAACACCATCAAATTCAAAGATGACTGCAAGGCAAATTGCTCAAAGTGTTGGTGTAGACACAAATATAAAGAATGTGAGACGTATTTTACAAAAATGCAAATACGTAATACGAAGAAAATTGAAGAAAAAGCCTTGGTTAACTGTGCAACATAAGATCAATCGATTACACTTTAGGGAAAAGAATATTCATATACGAAAGAAATGGCGAAGAATAATATGTAGGGATGAAAAAAGGTTTAACTTAGATGAACCTGATGGTCCGAGTTACTATTTTCACGACATGCGAAAAGCGGAACAGTTTTTGAGTCGTCGGCAAATGGGAGATGGTGGTACGATGATTTGGTGCGATATCGGGTACTATGGTAAAATGGAAATCAAATTTATAAGAGGAACAATAAGTAGCAAAATGTATTTGGAAATGATAAGGTACAAATAAACACGCACGTCACCAGAATTGTTGGAGAGAAGTATATTTTTTAGCAGGATAATGCCACAGTACACACTGCAAAATTAGTAAAAAGAGTACTTTTCTCGAGAAAAAATTTGCGTTTCGGATTGGCCAGCAAGGTCACCCAATCTTAACATTATTGAAAATTGTTGGGGAAATCTTGCCCGAGCTGTTTATGGAAATGACAGATGTTGCGACGGTAACACAGAAGGTTGTCCGTGCCTAACCCTGCGTTCAGAAATGTGTAAGTCATAAAATAAAAGGCAGGTAGAAGGTGCGAAATACGACCCTCGCCGCACGCGGACAGTTTTACCGACGAACGAACACCACGTGCGACGTACGTGAAGACACGAAGAAAACCAGATAACTCTATAATAAATCACGATAATCTCTCATTGACCATTACCCACTCCTTCAGAGATACTCAGAATCATCAGATCATAGAAAGAACTCACAGAAAACGCGAACTAGATCTCAGAGAAAACAAGAAATCGCAAATAGAGTAGTACAGACATCACGAACAGAACAAAACTCGAACATAGAAATCGCGAACGTTACGAAGTGAAAATAAAGAAAACCCGCAACCAATACAATCGTGTAATTATTACGAGACTCAAGGTGCGCAGTGACAATTCTAGTACACTGAGAAGAAGGTATCACAGACGTGACACCTTCGCATACAACAGCAGACAAATTGGCAATATTGCCGAATTACAAAAATGTATTCAAGATGAGTGGGAGCAATTAAAGCAAAAACCTGTTAAAAAATTGTACGAATCTTTGCCAAAGAGAAAGATCGCTGTTACTAAATGTAAAGGAGGAGCCACAAGTTTTAAAGCATTAAATATGATTCGTTGATTTATTGATATACATAATTTTATGTTAAATATGCTATCATTTTGTCCCACTGTATTTCCCTAAAAGTTCTTTTTTTTAATAAAATTGTATGGATTAGCGAAATTTAATTCAATATTGTTGGTTTATGTTTATAGAGGTATTTTGCATGAATGGGTAAAAACAAAACCTTGGTTCTAATGTTAAATAAATAAAAATTACGTTAATTTAAAAGTATGATATCTTTTTGTCCCGGAGTGTAGTCCGTCGAATACTTCATGAAAATGAATACCATGGCAGAATTCTATGAGAAAAACCATATATTAATGATGCGAATCGAAAGAAAAGATTACTGTTCACCAAGGAATACATTTCTAAAAAAGAAATAAGGTGGAAAGATGTCATTTTTGTAGATGAAAGCATGAATAATATTTTTGGGTCCGATGGACACGTATGGCGTAAAGTCAACGAAGAGTTTCATACTAATCATTTCAAACCCACCCTGAGACACGACAGAGGAAGCGTAATGGTTTGCGGTTGTATCTCGGCTGCTGGAATTGGCGAATTAGTTTTCATTGATGGAATTCTGCATAAGAATAAATATTTACATATTTTGAAACAACATTTAATAAAAAGTGCCACTAATGTGAACATTCACCACAGTTTTAAATTTTATGAAGATAATGATCCAAAACACACATCACGTGTAGTTCAAGAATATTTATTGTATATCTGTCCAAAAGTATTGCAACCTCCTCCACAGTCGCCTCATGTAAATCCAATCGAAAATTAAGGGGATTATTTAAATAGTTGAAAATTACGAATGAGTGAAGAATGGTCACGTATTTCGCTAGAATATTTAAATAAAGTTATTTCTAGTATGCCCAAACGATTAAGCCATGTAATTAAACAACAGGGCAGTCCAACAAAATACGAAAATCGATATTCTTATGTTAAAGTATATGTACATTTTTAATTACAAAATTATAATTCGCGAAGGGTCCAAATATTTTTGCGATGTCAAAATTGAGCATTATTTTGTTTAACATCGATTAACGTGAAAAGTGTACAAATTAAATAGATAGAAACTATGTTTCTAACATTTAAAATAAGTGTTTTTCATCATTACAAAACGATAAATTCTTTAAGTCCATTAACAGTGGAGATGTACAAGAAGAACTTCTCGAGTATCATGGTGTCCGAATATTAACGCCGACCACTGTAAGAACATTTTCCATGGTCCGCGACGTCCTCGACCGTGGATTAGTCAGCGGTTGTGTCCCAAAATAGGTATATATGATAAGACTCCCGTTTCATCTACCAAATTAGTTAGTTCATCTCGACACTTTCGAGTAAGTAATGCTCTCTGATTTGAAAACCGTAACGCTTTGGACGGTACTGCAGTCAGCATGCTATTCGCTTCTGACTTGAGGAACTGTAAACCTGACGTACTTCTGCCAGTATCCTGACCAACATGCAAAACATCGAGAAATCGTGATTCTCTGGCGCCTACGCTACTTGCTGACATAGTAACGTGTCGGCCCTATCTTCTCTACTTTTTCACCTCCTTTCTCAAAGACGTGGTCTACTCGAACTGCGTTTTTACCTCGACCGAAACTCTACGAACAAACGCGATACTTCCGATTATATTTTCTTGTAAAACTCTCGAAAATCAATCGCGCTGCAATACCATTTTCATTAATTATTTTCCACTGTCATGTGAATGTCAGAAGTTGATAGAATTAAAACAGTTTCAAATCATTTCATTACCCCAGTATTTTTTACATTGAATCATCAAATGTTTAATTGAAGAAGTACTCTGTTATTAGCTTTTACGAATAAAAGTGGTTGGGACAACCATAAATCACAATAATTACCAAGAAGAAACATTCTTATCGTAACTGCACCCCTTTCTTTATCGATTGCTTTAATTACATTCGCACATAAAATTAAAAACTGGTTTGACTCAGTGGTTAGAAGGGATAATTATATAAATAAATAATTAAATATCATTTCATTTTATTGCATTCAAATGGTATGAAGTGTGTAGATAAAAAACAAAAAATATCAAACATCGCATATACTTTTTCATAAGAAAGAGAAATTATTATATTTTAACATGTTAGTCCATAATAGCGTATTAACGAAAGTAATATTTGAATACCTTAAGGTTTAGGATAACATAATTTGAAATATAAATTACTTTATCTCATTATCATCAACAAGACAACATTGTTAAGCAATGAACACACGTTTGTAACACAATCCCTTGCCGGTTTCTGCTCTAATAAAGTACATCGATTCTTGAGTGCCATGATCGAAAGACGATAAATATTAAATAATATGAGGTATTTGTGGGTATATTGGTAGAATGTTTATGTGCTGAATAGGATAATTACAACGATGCTGTGGCAGAATGTAATATGCCTACCGAACTGATGCTAGTGTTACAATGCTTATATACAGTGCCTGACAAAAGTATTCGGACACTTTAAATCTAAATAACATTTTTTAGATTGCATCAAACGTCTTCATTTTTCAATCGCAATTGATATCTTCTATATCGCTATATTTGATTGCTGGTGTCAAATGTTAAATACCCAGCTCGCCTTTCATTGCCACTGACAAGTTCAAAAACTTTCGATCATTGTTGTTTCCATTTAATCGATGTGTTCTCACCTTCGTATACTTTGTAATGTAAGGTACTCCAATACTATTGGAAATTGGAGTAATCAAATAAAACACTTTGAGATATTTTTCAATATAACCGTGACTTAATTTTAACCCTTTTAGTGCCGCACGATAAGATATCGTCGTTCGCAACACTTGCGGAAAGTGCCAACGACTATATATTGTTGCGTATCCGATGGCGCGTTACTATTCGCATTGCAAGCGAACGCTATCTCAAAATAAATTTAGAAAACGTTATAAATGGTCTGATTTCATTGCAAAAGAATTAAAAAAATTGTTTTTAGGATTTAACTTGTTAGGAAATCAGGTTCGCTCTGCAAAGGTTCTGGGGTTCGACATAGTCCGCTTACCAGCAGTCATTCTGGCTGTCCCACTCCGTGGCCTGATCCTCAAGCAACCGAATTTCTAAATTTTGGCAATGCAAATCACGAAAATGTAATATTTATACTTCATACTACGTGATCTACACAAAGCTGTAATGAAACGATGATTATTCATATGTGCAAATATTGTTTGTAGATTAGAAACTCAATTATATGTTTTTCATAATGTTTTATATTGGTATTATTCGTATGGTTTTCAACAAATATCAAAATACAATTGATATTACTTTATTCTTTCTTTATTTCGTAATATGCTGCTTTTTGAATTTTATAAATGTCATTCTTGGTTTTTTCATATCATTCTTTTCGTTCAATTATCCCAGCATTCTTCGCATAGGTACGATACCTTCGCTCGGCATTAAAAGGGTTAAAAAAGCGAATGAGGTACGTATCGAATGAAAAGTCTGGAATGAGAGTCAAATGACGAACTCCAACCGGACATCTGCAAACCCTACGGATCTTAACATAAGCACCCGCTTGAGTGCTGCAAAGATGCATTTTTGTAAGAATTTGACGAAGACGTTTAGGAGATAATCTTTATATGCTTAGGAGATAAAATGCAACAAATACAATAGTTTTAAAAAAATTCATTTTAACAATACTTGAATATAAAAATGTTAATCATAAATACAGTGGATCACGAAAGTATTCGGACCCTCTTTAAATCTAAATAACTTTTTTAATATTGGACCAAACGTCTTGACTTTTCTTGAGCAATTAGGTGATTCAAGAATTTTGAAAAAGTTGCTAATGGTATGAATTACATGACCAATAAAAAGGGATCTTTTTAAATATTTTTTAATTTAGACACGTACTAAAAATTTTAAAGACGCATCCTGTAGATCTATGATAGTTATACACATGCAGTAAAATTCATTGAAATTGATAGACGTACACACGAGCTACATTCCATAAAAAATGGTGAAAATCGCAATTTTTCACTGTTATTGATCAGTTTCTGTTTAAACTCCACAAATTTTTACATCTTTCTATGCGTATTGTTTTTTATTGCGTCAATCGATTTCGATGCAATTTTCTGTATGTGTGTAATTATCATAGGTCTACAAGATCCGTCTTTAAAATCTTTAATATGTAGGCATTTTTCAGGTAGAAGGGGTGATCCGAGCAGAGGGGGTAAGTTTATGATGCAGACGTGACACTTACAAGGGAACATATTCAGGTGCGAAAATCCGATGAAACTTATGGAAGCTTATAGCTTTATTGTTTAAACAAAAAACTTTTGTTAAAATTTTCTTACGCAACTACATTTCCCATTGAAAAACACAATTAAAAAAAAATTCAAATTTTCTCGACCTCTGGTTTCCGGGATATCTCAAAAATATTCCAACTTTGACGGCTGTTTTCAGCACTTTAAAGTGGACGGTTGCCAAATATTAAATATTTTTCAAAGAACTATAAGCTGCCATAAGTTTCATCAAAATCAGATTTTCGTATTTGAATATGTTCTCGTATTAGTCAATTGGGGGGTTTAAAGAAACTGCAACAAGTTTCTAATTTGATGAGGAATCCTCCGAATTTCTCGGTAATGGTCGCATCATAAAACTCGTGTATCCTAAACGATGCACTCCCTGGGTCTTGACCTTCCCTTACTCTGCTGACTTCGGAAGGCGTGTATTTTTCGAAAAATCTAGCGATTGGGTGACATAGAGAAAACGCCCACTGAAGAATATCTATAAGACAACGCGCGTGTCCGCGGAGAGTGTTCAGTAAGAGTGTTAGTGTAAAAAGAGAGTTCATGTAAAGATAAAGTCAGAGTGTGATCTGATGTTATAACGTTTGCGAAGAATCCGGTTACAAGTCAAGTCTCAGCGTAGCAAATCGATCGTAACTGATTCCTGTAACCATGCCTAATATATATTTATTTTCTCTTGTTTTGTTAACCTGACAACTGTTTAATTTTAAACCTCTCGACTTTCGTGGCTCAAACAACAATTATTCAAAAAGTTTCTGTTTTATTTCTTCATGTAATTTGTACCAAATAGAATTATTTTTAAATTACTCTTGTATATCTGTTGAGGCGTGCGTTCCGCGGTTCGGGGAGGCAGTCGCTCAAGTAGAGGAGGACCGTAAAATTGAAATGTGAGACCCTATTTTGGGTGACCAAGTATTGGCCTGTGGTGGTGCTTCCTTTTTCTCTATTATCTGGAGCGTGACATAGGCTCGACGGCGGGCATCGGCAGGTAAAATCTGTACGGTCGAAATTAGTACAACGTTTGAAGTTACGCTAGATAAAAAAGGCGAGCTTCAACAATATCATTTAGTAAATCAATGCTTCTAGTTGCTCCCGAAACGTCAAGTCGTTTGGCTTAATTTTTAAAAAGTTGCTGCATTGAAAAAGTGTCCAAATAATTTCGTTAGCCACTGTAGGTAGTACAGGTCTCTGCGACTATTCCCCGTCAAAACGATGGTCCAGGTGCGTTACCTTCAATCTCTCACTTACGTATGTATAATTTTCCTTTAATGACGAATAATGTACAAAGATTATGTTTATTAATGTATTTATTAGAAATAAATCACAATATCGAAAGGTTTTGTATACAACATGTAAAATCTGTTCCATGCCATGATCGGAATGGTAGTCCGTATGCTCTAAATTGTTTTCTATTACGTGTTCTATCAACAAGTGAAGATATTACAGTGCAGAAAAAATTAAACGAATCAGTACAAAACCGTATTCTAGAACTCAAAGCGCAACAGTTATGAATAACATAGATATCGAAAATAATAAAAAGAAGCTGTAAAGTAATTCACGATTTCCTGAAAAATGTTGAATAACATTACAAGAAGAAAAGTATCGACCGTCATCGATATCTGATCGTGATAAACGAACAACTTTACGTCCAGCTTCCAACTCGCAGTTAAGAATGAAGCAAATAATTGAAAATCTGGTGTTAATCCTATTGTTCTAAGTATTCGGTGAGTGTTGATATCATGCAAAACTCGTTCTCGAACCTCAAAATTAGTAAATAATTGTTAGGGCAACTGTTAGTGACGTAAACAGAAATTATACCTAATATCAAAGCGTACATAAATTGAAATATGTTAAGGTACGCGAACGATCAAACTTTGATAAAAAATGCACCAATACTAATACACAAAAATACGCAAAAACAATCAAATCGCACACTACAGCTAATAAACAACTGTAAGAGGTTAGGGCGTTTAATAATACAAGATAATTATGAAAAAATGTGCTCTGTATTAAACGTTATTTACCCTCTATGGGGCCGTGTAACTTTCAAGTCACATGTTAATATCTCGACATTTTACCAAATGATTTTAGTTTTTTATAAGGTAACGTATACGTTTAAATTATATTTATATAATGTCCCTGAGGTAACAAATAACAATATTGATAACGGTTGGCAGCACCGTCAACCTGAAATATCAAAGTAAATGCCATGCAAGTTGTCTGCAGATAGAAACCAACGAAACCATCTTGTGCAATTTACATTATTTGTGCTTCCATCTAATCTATTATATTCTATTGATTGAACAAAACAAAGCGTACATAAGAATTTTCGATTTGCATATCAATAACAACTTATTTGTTTGCAATTTCAATAATCATATTGTTACTATTTGTGTTTGTTGCTTTCTTCTATTTTCAGAGTTACATATCATATACCCAAAATATGGATACATAATCACATAAAAGTAATAGAGGAATTAGAATTAGACGCATCAGCGGTAATAGATCCGAAGATTTTTTATTAGATTCTGAGTCCGATGAAGATCATCCAGTAATATTTATCCGACGACGCATAAATATTATTGACAGTGATGATAAATTTAGTACCGAATCATCATTCGATAAGGAAAATTCAGGATCACAAAAAATTGTTTAGCAATGAGTATCCCAGATGAATAATAGTTGTCACTGCCCTTAGAAAGGAGATTGCCCTGAAGACCCCGAAAACTATTTGGCAGTGAAATTATAAGTGTTATAGTTGACTACACTAATACATATACACTGCAGTGTGATCCAACAAAGGGGTTCCAAAAATAAAATGTTTAACGTACATGTATGTTTAACGCCAAGTGCAAACTGTTTTATGGAATTTCACGTTTAAGTTTTTATGCACAGAAGTGCAAACATTGTACGCCGTTGTTACTGCAAATTTACAAAGTTACAAATTATATATAACTGTTTTAACTGGTAAATCGTTTTAATCTGCATATGTAGGTCTGTAATTGTTGATTTTCCGTTGCATACGTTTTTTTATACTTAAGAAAAAAATTCGGCCCATAGAGGGTTAAACTTTATTAAAGCTTAGATGAGATTGTCCTCATGTCGGCATCGGACGACTTCACAGGGTCATCGACTGGATTCCACTCGGTGTTTTCTAATCGTTCATTTGTCACACTCATACAATCATGCCTTCACACTAGTTTCATTACCACTTAACTCATACGTCTACAGTAAAGTGGACCTTATTTGTTGACTAACGAATTTTGTTCACACCATCTTTCAACTCGTTCTTTTGGTAAAAATATGTAAATATAAGTTCTCTGAAATATAAGAAGTAGATCCTTATTATTGTCTTGTAGAATATATTCATTTAGAATACTTAGTAACTGCTAATATATTTGAATGACAATACTTAAATATTTCTGTTATTTGCAATTCTAAATTCTGTGTGAAGTGAACGCGTCGATTCTTAAACTTTTAGGCACGATGCGCCATTATTGTGGCCTGAGCACGCTCGATTGCATTACTAATTATTAAAGTAAATTATTAAAGTTAAAGTATATGTATTATATCTTTAAGAAAATTATAATTTGGTTACCGAAAACTTCATTCCAAAATTATTAAAGTATATGCATCATATCATTAAGAAAAATTATAATTTAGTTCTCAAAAACTTCGTTTCAATGTGTTCTGTCGTACAAAGAAACAGTCCCGCGCAAAACTCAGCTGTGCTAAGAGGTTAGAATTGTCGATGTAATGGCCACCAAATTAGTATTGAACAATTATTAGAGAGTTAAATGTTTGAATAATAGATCCCTTGCATAGATAGAAAACACGAAACATTTTTATTGTATTGAATAATTAATTTTGGCAAACTGTATAAATAAAATGTAATAAATGGAAATGTTTAAATATGCATGCTATTTACAATTCTATTAAAAAAACGTCACAGGAGAAAGTTGCATTGTACGAGAAGGCAAATGTAATGGTATAATAAAAAATATTCTTAAAAATCAAATTTTCGAAATTTCAAAGTTAACGTTATTTTATTCAAACGAAGTTACAAATATTTTTCCATATTCTTATTTTAAAAAAAGAGAGGAATTCAACGATATATAATAAGTTATAGTCAGGGTGACATTAAAAATTTTTTATTTAAATGAGTCATGTAATTCTTTTATCCGATTGATCCCAAATTTGGCACAAGATTTTTCTTTAATAAAGGGACAATCCTGAAGGGTGGCTTGTACTGTATCTCGAGAAACTAAAATTTGGTTCAAATGGAGCTCTGGTCTCTCTCTCTCTCTTTCTCTCTTTCTCTCTTTCTCTCTTTCTCTCTGTCTCTCTTTCTCTCTTTCTCTCTCTCTCTCTCTCTCTCTCTTTCTCTCTTTCTCTCTCTCTCTCTCTCTCTCTCTCTCTCTCTCTCTCTCTCTCTCTCTATCTCTCTCTCTTTCTCTTTCACTGACCTAACAGAACAAAGGGAGATGTATTCGCCATTATTTATCAGTATATAATATTATAGATTACAATATATGTTTATTATTATGTTCCTTATTATACATGCGCTGTCATTTACCGCATATCCCGAGTTCGCAATCTTTGGATAATATTCGTTATTAAAGGAAAACTACATATGCTTCATTTAGAAATTAAAGATAGCACACTTGGACGAGGATCGTACTTGTCATTCTGAGCTGTTCTGCTACGATGTCGCAATTAAGATGATATTCTGATTTTAAACTTATAAAACGATTCATTTGAATTCGTCAGATTAATTTAATTATAGATGTTTCAAGAATACATCGCAGTTACGACGTTCGTTCGCTTAGTTTAATTTGTAATTACTGTTATTTTAATTGTAAGGTATTGTATTAAACGCGTTTTTCTCGAAATAACATGTATCAGGCCTGTTACCATGATCTCAACTCTTAGTTAATCAATTAACTTTAAAATGTGACAGGATTTTCAGTACTTTGTATCGCATGGACTAAAACGGTTTAGATCTCTTGTTTCTTTTTCTTATTTTTTAAAGTGCATCTGACAGAAAAATATTACAAAGCTCATTGATCTCATTTTATTTTCATTCAGAGTATAACTATATTTGTACTGATTAACACTTTATCCACCGGAAGCCTATTATTAGGACCTTCAATAGTTACACTGTAACAAAATGAAGCCTAACAAACTGTTTCTACATTATAATTTGTAACTAAATGAGTAGATAACGTTACTGAGGATGGCATATTGATTTGCAATAAAAATTGCTGTAAGTGTTGAGAGATCTATTGAAAAGTTTCCAATAAAAAACAATGGACCTTGAAAAATTCTGAAATACTCGCCGGTCGGTAATAGCAAACACTTCTATTTATAAATGTATGCTATAAAAAAATATGTAATTCCTAATTTTTACAGTTTTGGCTTTAAAAAAATAATTCTCGTACTCCAAATATGCATAAATATGTATACGACAAAATCTTAATGCAAGAGGTTCAATGGTTCTTCTGAAAATTTCTTAAAAATTGGTATAAAAAATGCATTCAGAATCAGAATACCATCTTCATTCCGCAGTAACCATGTGGGAGTTCTGCGGATCTCCACCGCTGAGATATCGTATATACATTTTGTATTTATTTCGCTATCGTTTTGCAATTTGGTTTAGCTTCTTACAAACCGATATCGCTTATATCGATGTGATGCCACCTTTGTTTTGTTCGCTAGAAATGCTTTTAGCAATTATATACATTCGCAATTTCGCATGAAATATGTTGTCAAGGCGGAAACCCCTCGATAATCCTCGATAAGATTTTATCGAGAGTTATGCGTTCTTTGGATAGAGCAGCATTCGGTCCATATCAGTGAATGCGACACAATTGATAGAAATTAATCAGGAAGAATTGAAAAACGTAAATATAAGACAGTACAGCTGATTACACGATAATTTTTGGAGAACCTGAACGTAGATCTAATCATTTATTCACTGAACCAATTCCAAATCAATCATCTAAAACGTTGCTATGCGTAATTTGTGAGTGGATTAAACCAGGTTCTACGATTATAAATGATCGGTGAAAATCATATGTTTGCTTCCATGAAGAAGGACTCAAGCCTGTAACTATAAATCGAAAGACCAAGGAATATTACGTCTGTTACACAGTATAATGTTTATTTCAACGACAATACGACTTTCAAATCAGAATAAATAAATTTTTTGTATAAAATAGGTGAAATTTTTCGAATTCCTATTAATAATAATTCAGAATGTTGTGCTGGTACAACACAGTCGGAGAGTTTCCCAAACATATGTGGGTTCTTGTTCCAATTGGAGAACTTTGCAAGATTTATTTTTTTAACATGTTCCGTGCCGGACGTTTTTTGACGACTTTCTTATTCAGGCGGCGTGAGGCGTATACGACCCCTTCTTTTACGATTAAATAAGAAATAAAATCTCTTCTATTTCAACAAAAAGCAGTCGAAAAAAATGATCGCTACGCCGCGTCGGGCGTGAAAACCCTATGCTATAATAAATACTGCATATGTGATATTAATCCTTTGCGGTCACCGGATTTCGCTCTTGAGAGTACCAGCAGGTCGGAAGAAATCTAGCATTTTACAGTTACTTTTCCGTACAGAATTGAGTCCTCTATTTGTTCTAAATGTTTTTCATCATTACCTTCGCTATTCTCCACGTCACTGTCAATTCTTAGTACATTCTGTCTCTTAGGAGGAACTATGTAATCGTCACTATCGTTACTGTCATTGTCAGGTACTGAATCGTACATTGAATTGTTCATATTTTCATTATATGCTTCAAGTTTCAACCCATCATCACTACTCTCATTACCTTGCGGATCATTTCTAAACCCTTTCATTTTTGGGAATTACACTGTATTTTAAAAATTTTGAACAAATTTTATGATATACGCGGTACTTTTTGATAGTAAAATAGCGTGTATGAAGTACACAGTGACTAGCTTCTTAGCGATCTCAAAGTTTCTTGAGAGCTCATTCGAAAAAGACTGTCTGGAAATTTCTCTGAACAATCATACATTGTTATCTAGTAAGTCGACCGAAACATTTGAATCACGAGGCATAGGGGATTATAGTATTTTGTCATTGTTACGATTTTCGAAGGTTCACGCTACGGGGACTTCGATTTCTACGATGATTTAAAAATGTCCCCGCTATGGTGACACCGACTGCAAAGAATTAAGACGCCTATATTTGACTCTACGATAAATTTTTTAAAAAATCTTCGCTCTTCAATAAAAATTGCAATCTTCAAGCAAATGGCTTGAACGGAAAATTCAGCGGGGGTCGTATACGCTCCACGCGGCACGGAACGTAAGTTCCTTTATTATTTTGTATAAATGTATTTATTGGTGAGAATCGTTGTATTATACTTTCACTATATTAACGATACTCATTATTTATGATTCTTTCTCTTACTGATATGTGTCTTTATATTATTCCTATTTATTTGTAACTATACTTTGTTTCTTACATTCTGTTATATTCTGTTAACTATTGACTCTGTTATGCTCATACTGTTTCTTTTCTATACACCAACTTTCGACAGAAACATGAGGTACATGTATAGTTTGTTACTTAAGTTGTAGGGGTTTTGGAATGGTAATGATGAGATCAGAGTTTTGGGAAAAACATAATCAGATAAAGGTTCAAGTATGACGCTGCAAGGACAGAGGTTAAGGAAGAGGCAAGGGTGAAATCATAGTTTGTGGAAGATCCTGGGATGTTTGATAAGAAGGAGATGGAATGACGTTGGTTAATAGTACCAAGCGATGGTCGCGGGAAGACTCTGGTTTAAGATATAACATTAACAATAATAGTAATGGTAATGATGATAGCAATGATATTAATGATAATAATAGTAGATCTTATTAGAAGTAAGGTGAAATGGTAGGATGTAACAAGAATAATATTTAACGAAAGTGCAGTTATATTTTTTAATACTAAACCAACCCCAGATCTAATCCAGACAACATATTTCAAGCTCATCAAAGTCGGGAAGCAATCCTATTTATAAATTGTAAATGGAGGGCTAAATTTTTACACTTTTTAAATAAATTTTTATTAGATCTGGTTAGGTTTTTTGAGGAGATGCCATAGGGCGAAGTTTCTCCCCTGTCGTTATCCAAAAAGGTTTTAGCTACATTTAGAAAACTGAGACCAAGCGACGATAACATGTATTAGATAAAGTTACTCACAGTGATAGCCTCGAGAGCATATTTGAAGGTCATCCAAATTGGTGAGAAATCGCTCAGTTGTATGATTATTATGTCTTTTCGCAGTTTGGTAACTTTGTGAACTCGAAACCTTTGTATATCTCGAAAAGGGAAAGAAATGTGTTAATTATTTCAACTATAGACATTATCAGACATTATATCGTTCTACAATAGAACAATAGTAGGAGTTTTACTTCAAAGACAAACCAATTGTTTGCCATTTGTAGTATTTTTCAGAATGCTAAACGTTACAAAGTATCAATAGACAGTATTATAAGTCATTTTCGAAAGAAATAATCAAACGATACGTATAAAAAGAAGTTGATATGTATAAAATTTTGAACTGTCTTTACTTGTAAACCAATTGAAAAAACGAACACGTAATTTCCACGCGAAATATTGGGTGTCTCTCATATTGGGTGTCTCGCTCAACGAAGCAGAATTATATTTCTAAAACTGATAGAAGTAGAAAAAAATGACAAAGAAAAAAGTAAGTGGAGACATATGTTCTACATTCTTGTGCCACTTTTATACATTCTTGTTTGCTGATGCAGTTATAACGTGCAGCTTCATCTTTTTTCTTAAATAGAACCGCATAATTTATTTTTCCATAAATCGACTCTCTGGATCATTCTGTGTATGAAACATTTTTTATGATACGATCGCAAAATAAACTGTTTACTACATATTTCAACTTTTTTAATTATACATGTAGGATTTCTTTGGTTGATAGTTAGCGGGATACTGTCTCTGACGTTTATTTATCAAAATCGAAACGTAGTAACGTGAACAAAACATAGTAGTACGCAAATCGATAAAAACATATTCTCAGTCACTCGAGTTTTCTAAACACACCGGCGGCGCTCCGGTCCGTCACAAGATGACCCGGTCGCCCACACGCCTGCAGGAAGTACCATTCATCCTACATACGTACCTTTATGCCTTTTGGACGTCTACAACCTTATCCATGCTCTTGCGCAGTGTGTGAATCGTAGCTAATATTCGATGAGTTATTGATCACATTTTAAACACTTACTTTAGATGGACTTTACCTTTTAAAAAGCCTCAAGGGAACAAGTTCAAAGGCGTCAGATCTGGTAATCGTGCTGGTCAAACTAGTGTTCCTCGTGTCACAATCGTACTGTATTGTAAGAAGTATGTTGTGAAGAGACGAACAACGTCTTTAGACGTTTCAGATAAATAAAGAAGTCTATGATGCGAACGGCAGAGTTCTGCTATGTTTTTAGGAAATGTGCATCTGAAATGCCAAATGTTTTAATCAGTTAAGCGCAGAATTTAATTTTAGAAATCCCACACAGGGTGCGGAATTAAAATCAAGTAATGGTGTGTATACACGTCGAACGCAGGGCAAATGGTCCTATTATAAGTTTTACGAAAAACGAGGAAGGAATACACTTTTATTTAATAAGAAATTAACAATTCTATTGGTAATATAAAAGAAAACATACTGTCAAATAATATTCTTTTTATATTTTACTGAAATTTCGAGTTTTGATAGTCAATGATAATTTTATATTTTACACGACTAGTACACACGTTGCACACACAGCAATAGTTAACTAACTAGTTATAGTTAATTAATAGTAAATAGTTATTTAACTAGTTAAAATCTTCAACACGAGTCTGATTTGTCATAATATGGCAAGGGGTTAACGGGAATAATCAAATTCTCTTTATAAAATATGTAACAAGTTTGTTGATAATTTAAACTATCACATGACATTTGTATTACATCTTATAGAAATTTCAATTTTTTATGGCGAATGCTAATTTTTTATTTTACGCGACGTGTATACACGTCAAACGCGCTTAACTAGTTATTTAGCATTTTAGCCAGATCTTGGGACGCCGGTTTATTAGGGGTTGCTCTTTGTAGACACGTGCGCCTCCAGGACTCTGACTTTTTTGTTCAATGGCAATTGACGTACCATAAACCTCTAGGTGTGAAACGCCAGGTATTAGCGAGGGCGTGACCACTCTTGGGCCGGTACCTGAGACGCTACTTTCGGAAGTTACTCATACCCCACCAGTGCGAGTTGAGCGGCGAATTAAATAGCCAACAAGAATATACAAATATTGCAAGTGTTCTGTTGTGTGCGAAGGTACCTTCTTCTCAGCGTACAAGGAATGTCGCTGAGCACCTGGGTCGCGTAATAACTATACGATTATAGTGGTTGTAATTTTCTTTATTTTCACTTCGGAATATTCTCGATTTCTATGGTTCGAGTTCTGTTCTGTTCGCGGTGTCTGTATTTGTCTGATGTTCGTGTTCTTCGCAATTTCTGTATTGTTTGTTTGCGATTTCTTGTTGGTCTTGTTCGCGACTTCTATTAGGTAAATCGGAATGTTCCGTCCGTTTTTTTACAAAAAGTATAGCTTTATTCATGAAAGAAAATGAAAAAGTACGTTAATCAAAATATTGTCCATCGTTAGCGATGACTTTTTCCCATCTTTCGGGCAGCAAGCGAATTCCGCTTCGAAAGAATGATTCATCTTTGGAGGTTATCCAGGCGGAGATCCATTTTTCGAGATCTTCGTACGAATTAAATCGATCTTCAGCAAGTGCGTGTACCATCGACCGAAACAAGTGGTAGTCAGATGGGGCACAGTCTGGTGAATAAGCCGCATGTGGTAGCACTTCCCAGCGAAGTGCTTCTATCGTTTCCTTGACAATTTTTGAGACGTGAAGCCGAGCATTGTCATGCAGCAAAATCACCTTACGCTGTCTCGTTTCATATTGTGGTCGTTTTTCGTGCAATGCTCGACTCAAACGGATAATTTGTTATCGGTAGAGATCTCCTGTGACTGTTTGACCAGTTTTTAGCAGTTCATAGTATACCACACCTTCCTGATCCCACCAAATGCAGAGTAAAGCCTTTTTTCCGTGGATATTCCGCTTTGGCGTCGATGTTGAGGATCACAAATGATTTTTCGACGTTTAGGATTGTCAAAATAAATCCATTTTTCATCCCCAGTGATGAGACGATGGAGAAACCCCTTTCTTTGTTGCCTAGCAAGCAAAATTTCGCAGATGGTTTTCCGCCTTTCAATGTCTCTTGGCTTGAGTTCATATGGGACCCACTTTCCTTCCTTGCAGACCTTCCCTAAGGCTTTTAAACGGTCGGAAATGACAGATTGAGCACAATTTAACGCTTCTGCAATTTGTTTTTGCGTTTGACATGGATCTTCATCCACCAATGTCTGCAATTCTTCGTCTTCGAATACTCGTGGCCGTCTAGAACGCTCTTTGTCCTCTAAAGAAAAATCACCATTTTTAAAACGTCGAAACCACTCTCTACATGTTTTATCGGAAACAGCATTATCGCCATAAACGTCTACAATCATTCGATGAGCTTCAGCTGCCGTTTTCTTCCAACTGAAACAAAAGACTAACACTTCGCGTAAATGACGCTTATTCGGCTGAAATTCCGACATCTTCAATGTAGAAAAAAACGAAGTTATTGATACAAGCGTAAATTGTTGTGTACTGAGTTTTATTAACAGATGTTCAAACTAAAAAGTTAGCCTTACTTTAGAGGTTATAGTTACCCACAGTTCGAGCTACGGCTACTCGACACTAGATGGACAGAACTTTCCGATTGACCTAATAGTTAGTCTCCTTCGCGATTTCGTGATTGTCTCTTTGCGATTTCTAGATTGTCTTCTTCGCTATTTCTAGATTGTCTAATGAGTATTGTTGCGTTTTGTCTGTCGTCACCTTGGTTTTGTCGTGATTGAGGAATGTATCAGTTTTTAATTGGTTGTAGAAATAATGAAAGGAATGTGCTTGAAGGTGTATGCCTGAAGGAGTATATGTGTTTTCTTTTATATCTCATATACTCCGTATATGGAGTTTTTGTGTCTTCAAGTGCGTCGCACGTGGAGTCTGTTCGTCGGGGTAAAACTGTCCGCGTGCAGCGCGTGTCGTATTTCGTATTTCCTGCCTCCTTTTTATTTATACGTTACAAATTTCCGAAGACAGAGTTAGGGACGTACAACCTTCGGTGTTGCCGTCGCAACAGTTCATTGGTGGAAGACGTTTACACGACAGTTTCTTAGTAAGACATTACGATAGCCGGTCTTTTCTACGTTATTACGTTGATTTTCTTTATATTATTACGTTAGTTTCCGTTTAAGTGTTTACGTTTATATTTACGTTAGTGTCTCAACATCCTTTCATTGTACTACTGTCTGTTCTTCGAGTAAAGAAGTTTATTAACGTACGCCAAACGCTCCATCCTTGACAAAGACTGCACACAAATCCCTTACAGTATACGAAGGTAGCACGATGACAACACATTCTCTCAGGGAGGCACAGTCAGCAGTCAGCACCGGCTTTTTATAAGCACCGTAGCGGCCAGCGCTGGGCAACGTTTTATGACAGGATTTCGCTATTGTTACCCTAGGCCTCGGCTTCTAGACATTCGATTCTTTAGGCTATGCGGTAGGCCCGTCACCGTCACATCTGACAATCATTGCAAGCCGATTCAGCATAAGGATTGCCGATTCTGCAACCCTTAGGCCATAAAACGTCCAAGGATGTACAACTAGAGCAGCGAATTTCGCGTTTCAAGACTATCAGGTTTTCCCACCACTTAGCAGAATTGCTACCAAATGTGGGTGATTTTCTTGGGTTATGAAGTTTGCCTATCTGTCTCCGATCGTGTTGTCTTGCGCAGCCCCCCAGCGAATCATAAGGTCCATTTTGGCAATAAAGGTTGGTCCACCTGCGCTTACCAGAGAAGGGAGAAATTCCGAAAGGGGTAGGGTGCACAGGTTTCATTATGGCTGACTTGCAGCCCTGAAGGTCATTCCATTACATAGATTCATTGCATTACATACTTTACATTCTAAACACTAGTAACCTTGGCACATTAATAACTCAAGACTTATTCGTTCTGTCATTTTGCGCGCATTCTAATTCCATTGACTTAGTAATTCAGCGAACTTCGTTATATATATAGTTCTTCCTAAGTAAAGGAAGGTGGTCCTTCGAGAAGATAGTCAAGTCAATACATTAGTCTGCACACCACATGCAAACTGCCCAAGTCTGAAAGATTGAAAACTCCATCCAGATCGCAACAAATGCAAAGGCCGGACAACGCACAACCGCGCGTACGAAGTTCGTCCGGAATAAGAAGATGCTTTTTCGCAGGCCTCTCGGCAGTTCCGGCACTAAGCTACCTGGATCCCTAAAAAGGGATCGTGAGGACCTTCAATTCGCAGGAATAGCCAATCTTGTTAATTGCGCCAACGAAGGGAGACGGTCGTACGGTAATAGGACGCGGAGAGTTTTCTGTGGTGGTAAGGGTTCTTGCAAATGACTAGTAGCCGTTCCTGATTAACACGATTTTAATAAACTTTACGTCCTACATACGGGGGTAGTTTGGTTCCCGGCGAGGTGTACAATAAATTCAATACCCGGTGTGGCGTCGCTCGGTCACCTTTGATTAGGGACTTGGAGTCGACAGGATTTACGGAGAATGGTTGTAAAGTCAAACTCCGGAGAATCAAACTCGTTTATTCAACTCGTAGCGAACGCTAGGACAGACTCGGCTATGTCGTTACGTATCGCGGATCGAACTCGGTCGATTTGGTAGTCTAGTCGAATATCAGATTTGTTCTAAGTTGTAGCGATCGTGTTATGTATAAAGAAACCTCGGTATTTGGAAATGGAGGAGTAGGAGTTTCGAATATTTAATATAATTGGTTGTAGGACGAAGGGTGGAAGTACAAAAATTCAGAGTGGGAATGACGAAGATGGAGGGTGGAGTAGGAGAGGGTCCGCCAGGTCGGAATTGCTGGCAACGGTGGAAAGTTTCGTCGCCTAACGGAAAACAATGCACTGCAAAAATGTGCGAGTCAGCTGTGCGAATTTTGGGTTTTTCCGCGAGGTACAGCTGCTCCTTTGTAGTAACTACGGCGGCTCGCGGCCGGGTAAAAGTTACCTGAGCTGGCCATGCTGGTCTCGCTACACGCAGGTTTCAAGACGAACACCCGGTGCTGTGTCGAGTCCGCGAGTGCAATTGCCGCGGTTGCCTCGAACTGCAGGTAAAATTTATGCGCTGCCGTTTGCAACGTAACTTTACTTTATTGTTGAGTAGTGAGAGTTTGGTGGTACAAGGTGTTGATTCACAGTCACAGCATGAAGGATGAAATAGAGAATCAACGTGTATTTCTTTTTATATAAATGTTTACTGTGAACCAGAGTCTAGGAAATTATATAAATTTATTCTGTTACCTTCAATATCTTGTTTTCATTTATTAACAAAGTAACGAATTGTAGTCAATTATAAAATCATTAACTAAAAGTAACTTTCATTTAACCACAGTTATTTACATTTACAACGTAAATGAAGCCACGCTAAATTGTTAAACTTAGCACACGTTTATATTTATAATCAAACGATTTTATGTTACAACCCAATATGCACTTAAAAACATTGCAGTTTAAGAGATATTTTTACGTAAATGTATTTGCATTGCAGTATTTCTTTTAAATTTCGTAAACAGATTCGTAATGACGATAATTATACGTAAATATAAAAGGAACTACTTTACTTAAACATAAATATAAATGAGACTGTTTTTCTGAAAATTTACTAATAGATTTTACATATATGTATATTAATAACAAAAAATTGATTTATCGACATTCAGTGACTGTATATACTACAATAGAACAAATCCAAATAAGATGAACAATAAGTGCCGGTACGCTCATCGTAACGATTTGCTCCATTCATTATGGAAATCATTCCTGTCTAGCTATCTATGAAAAAAAACAGTAAGTCGTCCTATAACGCAGTATAAACTGGGACGTTCACAGAGTCAACGACACTATACAGAGTGAAGCAATAACTTTTGCCACCTACAATAACTCCGAAAGTATGATAGTAGCAGAAAAGTTTTTTAAACAAAAGATGCATGGGACAATGAGGGCTATAATATGGCGTTAATCATTTTGTGGCTCTTTCTTGTGACCTTTGCTTTTTTAAATAGGATGCTATGTTTTGGTACGTGTTTTCTGATAGCGGTTGTTGAGACGAATCTAACGAGGTGCAATATTAAGGTCAGTAAGGTTTGAAGGTCAGCAAAGGTCATTTATGATAAAAAAAGCGTAATAAATTTGCACTTACAGAAGATGTTCAAAGTGATTGCCATTGGTATCAATGCAATACTGCAATCTTCTTATCACGAATTGAGTAGTATTTCTTGTCACTTCGGCATTTATCGAACCATACGCTGTAACAATTCTCTCTCGCATATCTTCAGACGTAGTTGGGATGTCTTTATAAACAATGTCTTTCAAAAATCACCACTAGTCAAATTCCAGAGGCATCAAAAGTCAGGCGAACGAGCCGGCCAGGATACGTTGAGGGCATTTTTCAGCGTATTTAGTAAACTTGGTAATGACAAATAAACACTTCTGAACGATACCGCAAGTCATCAATAAGAATGGTAAGACTAGTGCCGTTAAATCAAACGATTGTAAATAATGCATTCTTTCGAAGAATAAACCTATATGCTTCTCATTTAGGAGAATGTCAGCAAAAATTCAGTGAGATCTAGAGATTTATACGCTGAAAGATATCCTCAACGTTCTCACCCTACACGCCGTACATTTAAATATTTGTATGATAAATTGAGTACAACTAGATCTTTGGCCTATCAGAAAAAGCCTTTCGCTTTTTTCGTCATAAGTGACCTTTGCTGTCCTTCAAAGATCTTAATGTTACACCTCGTTGGATTCGTCTCAATAACAGTTATCAGAAAACACGTACCAAAATATAGCATTCTATTAAGAAAAGCAAAGGCGACCTTCACTTGTCTGTAGCAACTCCACCTAGGAAAAAAATTAACGCCATATTATAGCCTCTGTTACCCCATGCATTTTTTTGTTTGGAAAATTTGTATGCTACTGTCATACTTTCCGAGTTATTATATGTGGTAATAGTTACTGCCTCACCCTGTATATGCTTTTATTATCGTTAGAACTACCACCAGTATACTTAAAGCGTTAACAGTTTATACACTATAATGGTAGTGTCAAACCAATAGTACGAAACCCGAAACATTTGCTCCGTAAGATAGTAATAGTGTAACTGTATTATAGGTTCTCCATCAACCCACAAATTCAATTAACCTCCATTTAATATTAATGACCGAGATAGGAACAGTTCGAGACTTGGAAATCAATTGCAAGTAGATTCAAAGCTAAAGGTAGAGTTTCAATATGAAGTTGAAGATAATAACTTGCAAATGTAAAGAATGACAATAAAATGATTCATTTACTAAATCTTCGATATCTTTAGATTTAAAAGGTTTGTTTAACTTGCTAATTTGTTTATTTGGTTTCACATTTTTTGTGTATTTCGTGAGAAAATGTTTCTCATAGAAATATTTCATCCAACAATAAAAGTCTAACTATATTAAAAATTTTTTAATTAATTTTTTCAATACAAAATTTCTTTCTAAGTAGCGTTACTACTAAATTACGGGTTTTTTAAAAATATTTATAACAAATATTAATAATTACGATATAGAACATTTGAAAAGTATTTTAATATTTCTTT
>CM052096.1:13681214-13765599 GCA_028453745.1 Agapostemon virescens | reverse complement strand
TCAAAAATCGGTAGTGGGGGGTGGTCGTATGTGGGGTGGTTTCCAAATATTCGTGGGAAAGTATTGGTAGTGGGGGTGGCCACATGTGCCGTGGTCTCCGGGAAACTCGTCTGACTAACCCCTTCGGTGCGTCAGACTTACAATAAACGGACCCACCGTATGGGTCCAGCTGGCGTACAATCTCGGGAAGAGCAAGAAAATACGTCGGAGAAAACTCCGTACGTTACAATACATTGCTTTGTAATAATAACGAACCTGCATCTATTAAAATTTCATACTATACTTATTACAACGTGCACGTCACTAAAGAAGTACATCCGAAAATTTCTGAGGAAAACAATTTTATAACTTCAATAATTGCAAAAAACCTAGAGACCAGTCAAAATGACTGGTTTGGTAGTGCTAGTAGTAATATCATTTTATAGTACATGTAAGTGACTCGGGTGAGCACCCGACACCCAAATTCCGCGATTCTAAAAGATTCCTCGGGTCTTAAATCTGATTGCACTAAGCGATGAAACTGAAAGATATTGTTGTTTGTCCAGTTAAAAATAAACAGCTGTTTCTCTTTAACAATTTATAATTACAAATTTGGAGATATTTGATAGTGAATGAGTCCGAAATAACTTGTGGTAGGTTTTAATAACTATAACACTTACAACAAATGATAAATAACAAACGATGAATAGCATACGAAACCCGTCGGACTATACGTAGCGCTAGCTGTCAATGTAGTTACCGTCAAACCGCGTCTTCGACACCATATTCTTGTTTTGACATCTGATAAAGATTTTCAACTCACAACCTTACAAGTTTCATACAATAGCATAGTTTTTAATAGCGTTGAACATGTCGAATTCGTGCCTGGAAATTAAGATTTGCGGACAGCATTAATTTTCTGTTGTTATTTGAACAAAACTGCTGCGGAATCGAATGGAATGCTTGTCGGTGCTTACGGTGAATATGCTCTTGGTAAATCACAGTGTTTCAGTGGTTTAAAAAATTCAAAAGTGACAATTTTGACGTGAGTAACGAAGAACGTGGAAGACACACGTTCTCCACACGTTTAAAAGCCATGGGAAAGAACCAGAAGTTAGGAAAATGGGTTTAAAAGGTAGCACAAAGAGATTTTGCTTCATGATAATGCAATATCGCACACAGCAAAACCGGTCAAGATCAGACTTGGCTCTATCTGATTATTACTTACTTGCATCGATGGAACACGCATTTGTTGAGCAATGCCTGACATCTTATGAAAGTGGCTCGATGACTGGTTTGCCTCAAAAGAATAGCAACCCTTTTGTGTGGCATCCACAAATTGTCAGAGAAATGGAAAAAATGTATAGCTACCATTGGGCAATACTTAATAATAATAAATACAAGAATAAAATATTGGATAGTCGGAAAAGTATTGAGAGATTTTTGTCATATTTTGATTAAATGTTTCATTTATTCAAAATGAATTTTATTCAAGTATATATTAGCCATTATTATCTAGGACCTTTTATCATTTTTGTGGTAGAGCCATAATCTCATCGGAATAGAATTTCTGTGGTTTAACGGCTAAAAACTTGACCAAGTAATTTTTGCACTCCTTTTTTAATTCAACTTTTTACCATCCAAGTAGTTTTGCAGATATCGAAAGAAACGATCATTTGATGGTGCAAGATCTGAGCTATGCAGTGGTTGTAACAAAACGTCCCAGCCAAGCTAAAAAATGATCCAATTTCATTACGTTTGAGGCATGAGGCGCCCAAACATCGTGCTTCTTTTTGTATCCAGCCTTCTGCAAATGATCCAAAATAGTTGAATGGTGAATGTTTAGTTTCCTAGCAATCTCATGACTGCTTATATGCTGATCTTGCTCAACCATTTGCATTCTTTCATAAACTTTTTCAGTGATTGGTCGACCAGAGCGAGGTGCATCTTTAATATTGAAATTTCCAGAACGGAAGCGAGCAAACCATCTACATGCTGTTGCATTTGATAAAGTAAACACCACAAATTTTTTGTAAAATTGCAAAACATAGCGAATTTTTTCAGAAATTTCACTCATTTTCACACTAATATTAGTTTTGACACGATTAACGGAACACAAAACTGTCTACATGAAAATTGTACATCGAAATGTGATCTCTCAAATGCGCATCAGTATAATGCAATCTGATTAGTGTTGCCCGATATATGATACCAAACGACATCTAATGATAAAAGTCTCTGAATACTTTTCCGACTATCCAATATTTTGTATCATTTTCATAGAATGAATGTGTATTTTCTCCACAAACATTCCGGTTTCATATTTATATACCTGGTAACAATTGTGTTAGAAATTGTCTTTATACTGTACACGATTTTTCAAATGGTAACACTTTATATACTGGATATACTTTAATTGTATTACAAAATGTTGTTTCGATATAGTGATACAATGGATTCTGCGTGAGCCGTGTTTAATGTAAAAAGAAATATGTGACTTTATATGTTTCGACTTTATGCCTCCGCTTGGGTCCTTCTTTCCTTGAAAAAAAAACCGCCCCATAAGCCTAAGAACTTGAAGCAAAGATGTTTCGTTGCATTTTAATAAATTATGCTAGCAAGGAAAGAAAGGATGTGCACGAGGAAATGTTTGGAGAGATTCCGCCTTTCATGCTCACCTCTAAAACACTAAAAACCCCGATACATATGAAAAATCCATGCATTTCAAAGATAGCGAAAGAAAATCTTTTCTCGAAACGCATAAGCCCTGAAGTGTACAATAAATTATGCAATTTTTAACTATAAGAATATTTGTGCTTGATCGGTATGAATAGTTAAATTGAATGTCGTTGTTTCTCATGTCTTAACCTTGAAGGGTGAGTTTGAAGCTATGATAGATTAAATTCGATGGTCTACGATTGAAAGACTGCTTGTCAATGAGTGATTACAATAATTGTGGCACTTTTGTCACTGCTACGACAAATACTGGTTTGATATGCTGTTATTGCGTCTTGACAGGGCTCAGAAATATTAATGAGCCCTGGTCTAACACACGTCTCGCCGCACTTGTAAGGTGGTGTTAGGAAAGAAAGGGCGATAATCAAATGACCGGTACACGAACTTTGAAACTAAAGTTGTGAACTTTAATGATTATATACACTCCTGACTAGACTGTTACCGAATGTTATAATGTTACTTTAAATTATAAAATGAATAAACAGCGTATGAAATAGAGTAAAACAGCAGCGCGAGCGTCGCAATGACCGGATACTTATACTTGTGGTCATCGTTGGAACGTAAACATTCACCACCAATAAGTAAGTACAAAAATATATATAAACTCTGATTGGTTTCTTAAGTTGCCGCTCACCCTGCATTGGTGAGATGAGAATAACAGCGAAATGTCCCCAAGACCGTACGTCTTAGGTACCGTCCTGAGGGTGGTCGCGCGCTCGTTAATACCTGGCGGTTCACATCTGGAGATTTATGGTACATCAATTGCTATTGAGTGCAAAAGTCAAAATCTCGGAGGCGCACGTGTCTGCAAAGGACAACTCTAATAAACCGACGTTCCGAGCTCTAGCAAAAATACTAATTAAAACATCTGGCATTTCAGATGGACAGTTTCTCAAAAATAGCGGAACACAGATGTCCGTACCATAAACCTCTTCGTTCATTTAAAGATATTCTTAAAGCGCTATTCGCGTCTTAAGATATGCATGAAGAAGAAATCGTGAATGAAATCTGGTGTTTATGTTCTTCGAAAACAGAAAACTAGGAACTAATTGGCTCGTGACGAGATGAAAAGAGATGTTAGATACGTAGCGTACAGTGGCATAGGTGGTGAGAAATCCTGAGCAGGTGATCGAAGCGGTGCGAGTTACCAGGCCAACCTTAAACCGAAATATGCAGTCGACGAGGTGTATGGGGTTTTATTATGCAGAAATACACAAATTACTTTATTGTCAGAGAAAGAGACGATAATATTTCTGAGAAATTGTGGACAGGATTTTTCATTATGTACATACCGCTAGTTAAAGGAATAGAGGAATTGTCTGGTTAAGGCAAAACGGATTCTTTGAAAATTAAAATATTTCCAGCTCAAAAGGCAACCAGATCATTGCAAAGGAAACCAGATAAATGAAGAATTAAAATTGTGTCGCGGGACGGAACACTATACTTCAATTTATAAGAGAATGCAGACTTTGATAGTACCTCGGGGAGGAGTAGACCACGCGGATGTCTGTGGACACTACGGCATATGCTCTACCACCCGCAAACCGTGATCGCGAAAAGCTTGAGGAACGATAACAAGATTTGTGAGGAACTGAGAAGGATCTCGAACGATTGAGGAGAATCGAGAAGCGTTATTTCGCGGCTTTGAAAACAATTGAAGATCGGCGGAGGCACCCCGCCCTACGATGAAAACGTCCGCGTTATTCGATCCACCACCGTGTAACGATCGTGTTGCAATGTAGGCTATAGACAGATGAAATTTTGCAATCCATATAGTTGTATTACTTCTATTCCTGACAGATTTAAGACAATCGCAATACTATAGGGTTTGTAATACACAATTTATAAGAATACATCTGCAATATATGGTAAATCATGCAATCTCTAAAATCATTAAGCATCGACCAAAATCCAAATCTAGTAACTGAACGATCTCACACGATGCTATCTTACCGTTTGAATTATACATTATTAAAAATTAAATTATGTTACGAGGCCTACTAACAATGCTAGCCACTTCCTTTGCATCAGTATGGTTGTAGATTTAATAAATTACAAGGAAAGATTTTTGCATCTTAGGGGCTCCACAAATTCGCATTCTGTTTGTTCGCGATACTTTGACCTACTGCAATTAGCGGCTTCAAATCATATTTGAAGAAAAGTAGCAGATTTAGTTCGCATTCCAAGTTCAGTAACTGTGGCAAAAGCTTTCTAAAAGTTTAGTGAAAAGAGTAACGAGTAAGTTTAGTAACGAGACTTTTCATCAGAAAAACTCGCCATTGTTTAGTCGTCTTGGGCCCTTTCGAATCGAACCATGCTCTATTTTCGCGAACCTTATAGTACCTACATGGCCAAAAGGGACACTACTCTTCAACCAGTTAATTCTAATTGGACAACTGAGAATTTCTCCACCTCAAAAATTTTGTATATAAGCGCGATACTGTATACACACAGTGTTGGTTCACATAGTATAGCTACATATTTTTCCGACACGCTTACAAATAAACATTCTTCAATTTATACTTCATTATACGATTCACTATGTGTGCCGTTTATTTTGAATATGGCTTGAGTCCATTTAAAAAAAAATGAAGCTAGCTATTTTAATATTTACGTTTCTACGTTATCGTTTCATTTTGAAACAAATTTTAAATAATATATTTAAAATCACTAAGATTTTGTAAAACAAAAATTAGCTGGTTAACACTAAACTATCGAACTCCAACGATATACATTGCTTTGTAATAATAACGAGACTGCATGCATTAAAACTTCATATAATTCTTATATGTACGTTATTAAAGAAGTACATCCAAATATTTCTGATGAAAACATTTGTATGACTTCAATAACTGTGAAAGAAAAAACTAGGGACCAGTTAAAATGACTGGTTTGGTTAGGTCTGGGTTTGGTAGTTCTAGTGTTAATAGAATGATAACAATTTTTATTTTGAAAGTGACTTTTGTTCCATTTTGAGAGTTGCAAACGGATATGGAGTATATTATGCAGCAAAATTTTACGAGATAAGAGCATAATGTTTTATCATTGAGCTAGTATTTCTCGATTAACTTAGATAATGATTTTTTAAATAATAATAATTCCATTAAATATATAATTTTAACATATTATATTAACACAAAAAAGCAAGGAAAAAAGATTACTAATGCGATGCAAATCGATAATGCTAACCTTAACACATAGTTGATCGGTCACGAGTTAACTCATGTCTTCATGCCCAAACGTTGCTGACCGGCTGCGAGTAAAGTCGTGATCGATGCACTTTTTTCGCATCAGCATCGTTGAGTTAATGCATTCTTGGAGAGCATAAAGTGTAATTGTTGTTGTCTTCCTTCTCATAAACTGCACTTCGTTCAGTGCATTCAAAATTTACTGTAACTATCAGTCACAACATAAACTAAGATACAAACTGGAAGTAGCTAGAGAATAGATAACTATAGATTCCAATGAGTGCAGCATAGTACACGATGCTTCGTTTCGTATTTCTAAAACGCCTCCTCAGAATGATCCACCCTTCAGGCTTTCCGGACAACTAAGAGATCACATTTTAGGAAAAATAGTCACTGGCAGAAAAACAAATTCAACTAGAACGTGTAGAGTGTGCTCTTCAAAAGGAAAACATAGTGAAACAAGATATATGTGCAAAACTTGTCGTGTACCATTACATGTAAGCGATTGCTACACCGTTTATCATACTAAAAATAAATATTGAAAGTTAAATATTAAATACATTTTATCAAAGTTTATTTATATTATTTCACTTCTATATACAATTACGAAATACCATTTAGATTAAGAACTAAATTAAATTTGAGTTAAAATTTTATAATAATAGATTTATTATAATAATAAATTTTATAATAAAATTTAGAAGTTTGATTTAGGTTGAGGACTAGATTAAATGGATAATAGCCGGTGACGTGAGATAAAATCTGAGAAAAATTGCCGAACAACAATGTATTAAAGAAGGAGTGAAATTATAATCGACACCAAGTACAGCAGATGTTTTCGTTTATATAAATCGTTATAGATACCAAACGTTAGAAATGGCGTTAAGAACAAGGATATTAGGAAGGAATATTACTAGATTTCATTTCAATTAATCCTCAAGAGAACGTGATTTTTAGAAGGTTAAAAAGTATGAATGGAGAAAGGGTAAATTGGTTAAAAATGTGTTGGATACGATTTTTGAGAATTGAACCATAGAAAATGTTCTATGAGACATCAATGAATGGTAATGCACTATTCAAAACGTTGGATTTACTGTCACGTCGGGAGAGACTAAGAAATTTGAATAATGTTGAGTTAACATCAATGTTCGAAAAGACAAAGCGAATCGCAACGCTACAATACAACGATTTAATGGATCTATTATACTATATACCATCTGTACTCCATAATTAGCTGCAAAATTTTATTAATTTTAATGTAGCATATTTTTAACCAGTTAAGCGTGGAATTTAATTTTAGAAATTCCCCACAGGGTGCGGAATTAAAATCAAGTAATGATGTGTATACACGTCGAACGCAGGGCAAATGGTCCTATTATACATTTTTCGAAAAACGAGGAAGGATTACATTTTTATTTAATAAAAATTAACAATTCTATTGGAAATATAAAAAGAAACATACTATCAAATAATATTCTTGTTGTATTTTATTGAAATTTCGAGTTTTGATAATCAATGATAATTTTTTATTTTACACGACGAGTATACACATCGTACGCACCGCAATAAAGGTTAGGTCCGACGTGTATAAACGTCAAGTGCGCTTAACTGGTTGATAGTGAATAAAAGTTGAATATTTTTTAATTTTATACCGTAAAATAGTGTGTGTTCCTCTTTATTTCAAGGGAAATTTATTTTTTCAATGCATCTATGCCTTTTTAAGAATTAGAAAAGTTATCTTATTAATTTTGAAAGTAACTTATTCGATTTATAGCTATCAGTAACATATTACTTATAACAATGTGAGTAATGCTAATTGGGTTGATCAATTATACACTTTTATAGACACAAAACCATTATACAACTATTTTATTAGTTACCAATATTTTTAAATTTATTAAAATGCAAGCCCTTGAATATCTCGATTTTAACATAAATGGATTTGGGCCACTTTCAAAATAAACGGCTCGTGTGTAAATTTTCACGCAAGGTTAATTCGACGTGTAAAGATCGCAATACACCAAAAATACCTTTGCTAATGTAACAAGCAAAAAGGCGGAAAGAACTTGGACTTCTCGCTCCCAGTAGCATTTTTACTTCGTAAAAGATAGCCAGTTGAGACTAACCACATTTCCCAGAATAATGGTACTAAAAAGTCGAATAGCGCACACCTGTAGAGCATGAATTAGTATTATGTAATTGAAACATATATTCGTAGCAACTGCTATCGATGTTGTATACAGGGTGATGTCCAGTTATTCCTATTTCTATGCGAGGTGATTCTCACAATTCTGAACGGCACAAGCTATGTTCGACGCTATCGACGCACATATATTTCGAATTGATATTTATGTACGCACAATATATTTCCATCTGATGTACATTACACTTCGAAATCATTCAAGACATGTTCGAACCAATAACTATTTTATACATACATGTCGATTGCATTATGTTTAATTTGAATTCAATTACATCACACAGTTTAATCGGAAACAGAGTTCAATGACATGAACAACATTGTATTTTAATGCTTCGTTCTAAATGAGGATACTTCATTTCTCATTATACGTTTCTGAAAAGTCGATAAACGCAGAAACTGTCATTCAATAGTTCAATAATATAATGTGAACATTTTATTTTTGCATTTTTATAACGCTGCACGAGAACCGACTCTGTGTACGTACGTAGTAAAAGTTAATAACGAATTAGTAAAACATCCAGAAGTTCATAGGTAACAAGTTTAATCAATTGTTCGATGATCAACTACCTTTTTTCTTTCTTTTTGTTTACGCTGAGGGAATCACGTTACGGATAACACACCCCTCCCCTGGGGGAGGAGAGGCGTGGTTATGTGGAACTCTCCGAACGGCATACCCATTAAACCCTCAGCGCCCGTCCCTGAGCAGCCCCAGGAGGCTTCTGGGATCCACGCGCGTATTTCAATACCAGAAAAGCACTCGCTTCACATTCCCTCCGTGTGGGGAGCCGGTCCCCCTCGTGATGCTAAGTTACCGAGTAAGCTGCGTGACGGGGATGCAGCTCACCCCCCCCCCCCCCAAACATGGGTCACCCGATGAACGGTCAGGCCCCCGCCCAGACCGCCCGACGACCCGTCGGAGACGTCTATGTCGACCAAGTATCACGAGGACGAGCCTCCAACACTCGGTCGACAACAACGTCCCCGTACACGTTAAAGGACACCCACTGGAGGCACGTGTGGCGTACGCACCCTGGGCTCCTTCCTCCCCTGCGGCCAGGAGCGAGATTACGCTCTCGCTCCCGTTCCGCCTCCTCCTTCTGCCGCATCACGATGCTGAGGATGCAAAAGGAGATTGCCCGCTAGGACGTCACCGACATCCTTTACGACGATCGCCGGTAGCGAGAGGTCCTGGCCCACCCCGCGTCACAGTTCACAGCGCTCAATATCCCATGCTGGACATTCCACCAAAGTAAGAAGCGCTGCGTGTCCTGCGAGACGTTGCAGTGGTGGCAGCGCGCCGCCTCCTCCTCCCTCCCGATCTAGCACAGGTAATGACCAAAGCACCCGTTTCCGGTCATCGTCGTTCAGTAGGTAATCCTAGCCGATAGTCCACACGACCTCCACAGCCGAAGGCTGGGAAAGATCGCGGTGACTGCCAACCCCCTCCCTATCGGATGACCTCAGAAGGAGGACCTCTCACGAAGTCATTGCTTCGCGCAACGCCCGCCATCGCGCGGCCTCCGCTTCTTCCTCCCTCTGATCGGCGGACACGCTCCCCAACCTGAAGTCCCTCCTCACATCGTACACTCTAGAAAGTGCGAGGGCCTCTAGATGGAGGGGCAACATCCCCGCGATCAGCATCACCGACGCGTAAGAGATGGTGCGGTACCCACGCACGACCCCGATCGCGAGCCTGCGCTCCATCCGGCATAGCAGCTTCCGGGTGCTGCCATGCCTCCTCGTATCCAGGTCGTTCGCCCAAACTGGGCCCTATAAAGGGTTAAACCACGCACCACCCCAGCATTCAAACTGACTACAAGCTCAGTAAGCTCATATCATATAAGCTCAGTCGACTGAGCGCTCGGGGAGTGAGGAGGTCGAAGTGCCGCCTCGAATTCTCGAGATTGAGTCCGAGGTACTGCATCCCGGTTCCGATCTCGATAAACCCCTCTCCGACGCGGAGCCGGCGCAGAGTCGGCGCGGGGGAGTTTCCTGCAGCCAGTACCTGTGGTTGTAAAACCACATGGCACGGATTTTGTCCGCAGACACCTCTAGGCCCAGCGACCGGATCACGCGCACTGCCTGCGTCCCCGTCCGGCCAGTGGCCAGCACCAACGTGTCGTCTGCGTAACACGTTAGGCTGACCCCGTCCGGCATCTCCCCCTGTGCCCGCAGGACACTATCGTATGCGAGGTTCCACAGCAGAGCATACAAAACGGACCCCTGCGGAAGCCCGCAGACTACCCTCCGCTTAATCATCCCCTCTTGGCCGGGGTATTCGATGTACCTGTCGGAAAGGTACGAGCCGACCACCCCTCTCAAATAGAGGAGCACCTCGAAATATTCGTGGGCCTCTCCGATGCAGTGAATGACCAACTACCAATTTTATGTTTAACACTTTCAGTGCCGAGCGAAAGTATCGTACCTATGTGAAGAATGTCGAGATAATTAAACGAATTTGCTAATGTTTGGGAAAAAAGCCGATAAAAGCCTAACTGAGAATGATATTTACAAAATTCAAAAAACAACATTTTACGAAATATAGAAAAAAATAAAGTATTAGGTAAATCGGAAAGTTCCGTCCGTTTTTTTACAAAAAGTAAAGCTTCATTCAAGAAAGAAAATGAAAAAGTACGTTAATCAAAATATTGTCCATCGTTAGCGATGACTTTTTCCCATCTTTCGGGCAGCAAGCGAATTCCGCGTCGAAAGAATGATTCATCTTTGGAGGTTATCCAGGCGGAGATCCATTTTTCGAGATCTTCGTACGAATTAAATCGATCTTCAGCAAGTGCGTGTACCATCGACCGAAACAAGTGGTAGTCAGATGGGGCACAGTCTGGTGAATAAGCCGCATGTGGTAGCACTTCCCAGCGAAGTGCTTCTATCGTTTCCTTGACAATTTTTGAGACGTGAGGCCGAGCATTGTCATGCAGCAAAATCACCTTACGCTGTCTCGTTTCATATTGTGGTCGTTTTTCGTGCAATGTTCGACTCAAACGGATAATTTGTTGTCGGTAGAGATCTCCTGTGACTGTTTAACCAGTTTTTAGCAGTTCATAGTATACCACACCTTCCTGATCCCACCAAATGCAGAGTAAGGCCTTTTTTCCGTGGATATTCCGCTTTGGCGTCGATGTTGAGGGTTGGCCAGGATCACAAATGGTTTTTCGACGTGTAGGATTTTCAAAATAAATCCATTTTTCATTCCCAGTGATGAGACGATGGAGAAACCCCTTTCTTTGTTGCCTAGCAAGCAAAATTTCGCAGATGGTTTTCCGCCTTTCAATGTCTCTTGGCTTGAGTTCACATGGGACCCACTTTCCTTCCTTGTAGACCTTCCCTAAGGTTTTTAAACGGTCGGAAATGACAGATTGTTCACAATTTAACGCTTCTGCAATTTGTTTTTGCGTTTGACATGGATCTTCATCCACCAATGTCTGCAATTCTTCGTCTTCGAATACTCGTGGGCGTTCAGAACGCTCTTTGTCCTCCAAAGAAAAATCACCATTTTTAAAACGTCGAAACCACTCTCTACATGTTTTATCGGAAACAGCATTATCGCCATAAACGTCTACAATCATTCGATGAGCTTCAGCTGCTGTTTTCTTCCAATTGAAACAAAAGACTAACACTTCGCGCAAATGACGCTTATTCGGCTCAAATTCCGACATCTTCAATGTAGAAAAAAACGAAGTTATTGATGCAAGCGTAAATTGTTATGTACTGAGTTTTATTAACGGATGTTCAAACTAAAAAGTTAGCCTTACTTTAGAGGTTATAGTTACCCACAGTTCGAGCTACGGCTACTCGACGCTAGATGGACAGAACTTTCCGATTGACCTAATAATATGAATTGTATTTCGATTGTTGTAGACCATACGAATAACCTCAATATAAAACATTATGAAAAACATAAAAATGAGTTTCTCTTCTAGAATCAATATTTGCACATAAACAAAATCATCGTTTGATTACAGCTTTATGTAGATCACATAGTATGAAGTATAAATATTACATTTTCGTAATTTGCATTGCCAAAATTTAAGGATTCTGTTCCTTGAGGATCTGGCCACGAAATAGGGCAGCCAGAATGACTGCCAGTAAGCGGACTGTGTTGAACCCCAGAACCTTCATCGAGCTAACCTTCTTTTCTAAGAAGTTAAACCTCAAAAACAATTTTTTAAATTCTTTTGCAATGAAAGTAGGCCATTTATAATATTTTATAAAGTTATTTTGAGATAGAGTTCGCTCGCAATGCGAATAGTAATGCGCCATCGGATACGCAACGATATATCGTCGTTCGCACATTTCGCAAGTGTGGCGAACGACGATATATCGTCGTTTGGCACTAAAAGGGTTAAGCTGTGAGTAAGATGTTTACGACCATAAATCTGGACCGATCCTCAACCATGCTACAATCAGCTCTATGACGCACTGCCCTAGTCTTACTCCTCTCTTTAAAGGACTACTACTTAAACTCTGGAAATTCCACAATTCAAAAATAGACATTTTCATCACGTTAAAGTTAAGGCCGTCTTCTCATCCATATTCCTGTCTAAAAACTATTGTCAAGACTTTCGACAAATTATATTCTACTGCGCATTTTCCTTTTCTTTCACCGGAGTTAGATCGTGCAGTGTTTATTAATAAACTAATATTTACTTTACCTTGAAACTTCGCAACGTTTATTGACCCCTTGCCCGATATACGACAATAAAAGATTCATTGTATTAATGTGGAGTTTAATTTTGCTTTGTACACGTTGTATTATAATTATAGTCTTATAATATCTCTTTTATTAACTAGTCCACACAAGATTGATCATACAGAACTATATACGGAGGTGTCACGTCAGTGATACCTTCTTCTCAGCGTGCAAGTAATGCTGAGCACATGGGTCGCGTAATAACTATACGTTTACAATGGTTGCGATTTCTTTATTTTTAATTTCGGAATGTTCGCCATTTCTGTGTTGTAACTTTCATGTTTCTATCGGTTACCGTGGTAATACTTCTTCGTTTGTCTGTTCGCAATTTCTGTTTTAACCGTTCATGTCTGTTCGCGATTTCTGGTTTCGAGTTCTGTTCTGTTCGCGATTTCGATTTTAGAAGTTCTTTGCAAGTTCTTTTCGTGTTCTCTTCGTTTTCTGTCTGCGCCTTGTTGCGTTCTGTCCGTTATCACCTCAGCTTTGTCGTGATTGGTTGAGGGTAGTTTGAGGCGGAGGAATGTAGCGTTTTTTAATTGGTTGTAGAAATGATGGAAGGAGTATGCCTGAAAGTGGGAAACGGTCAATGAGGGATTATCGTAATTTATTGCAGGGTTGTCTGGTTTCCGTTTCTTCGAGTGTGTCGCACATGGTGTCCGTCCATCAGGGTAAAACTATCCGCGTACAGCGTGTGTCGAATGGACGGCTCCTTCGAAGTTGAATTTGGTAATTTCTTGTCTGCTTTTCGTTTATGTATTTTCTAAATCTCCGAGGACAAGGTTAGGCACGTACAACCTTCGGTGTTGCCGAAACGATAGTGTATTTCACGAGATTCTAAATTCGAATCGAACGTTCTGTCGAATAGATCTATCTTATGACTCAAACGATGGTAAAAAAATTCCAGTCTAGATCAACTCGAATGATAGTTGACAAGGTCGAAACGATTCGATATGGTTGACTCGGCAGTCAAAACGATTTGTCTGTCTGACTCGGTAGTCAAAATGATTGTGATCGCCTTTTCCGAAGCTCGTTTCCTCTTCCTTTTGTGTCGTTCGTGTGTTAAAATTGAGGGTGTGGCCGATACGATGCACACAGAATCTCAAGGAGGGAGGATCCTCCTCGACCGTTCTTCCATGGTGGGAAGGAAGGAAGCCTCTTCTTTAGGTCGTCGATGTTAATTCAATTTTTAGAAGAAAGGACAGCACTTCGGATTAGCGCGACGGTATTCCAAAATCCGCGTACAATGGCGCGGATGATTTTAAGGCCTAATTGCCCTGCTCGTCGGTAGAGACCGCTGACGGTCGCGTCAAAGGGTCACTTTTCGGCCTGGTACCGATTGCAGGACAATACAGCCTTTTTGTGTGGCGCTAGAATGGGTATTTTAAAGATTTTGTAATTAACCCGTCGAAGACATTGCAAACAAATGCCTTCGAACAGACTGTTCCTCGACCCGTACAGAACAGTTAGGATGGTTGTATATTTTCTCGTGAATAAGCTTAGCGAAGCGAAATTGGACGGCGCGCTTTGGGCACGTCCACTTGCAACTTTTCCTCCATTTTCCCCGAAGATGTTTTCTACATCGAAGGGGCCGAGAATAGTGGGTCTGTGTCTGCATCCCGAAAGAGAACGAACTAGGAAATATATACTCGTATCACACTAAGTTTTGGATTTCACTGTTAACTCTTTCCAATTCAATTATCGATCGACTCACCATCCATCCTATAACAATGTGCTAAAGTTACGAAATTAATAAGTTATTGATGGTGACTCGATGTCTGGTGACCAGCTGTGGGCCGTAAAGGAATAAAGTATGTAAAATTCTAAGGAAAGAAATGGCTTTTCGGAGAATTGCCTGCTACCACGGGGTGTATTGTATGATGAGCTTACCGGACTAATGAAATCGGTAAGCTAAATGGTGCCAGTCGAAAGATAATGAGCTTTGTCGATAGTCTGGATTTTCTATAGCCTTAAACGCTGTACAGAGTGAGCTCTACAGCTGCAAGTCAGGCCTGATAAAACTTATGCTCCCTACCCTTTCCGTAATGTCTCCCTTCTCTAGTAGGCGCGAGTGGATCAATGAAAAATTCTATTGCTAATACAGGTTCTATGATTCGATGGAGGACTGTACAAGTGAAGACGATCGGAGACAGATGGTGGGGATGTTTGCGACATTTTCGGGGATAGGCAAATTTCCTAACCTAAGAAAGTCACCCACATCTGGTACCAATTCTGCTAAGTGGTGGAAAAACTACACCGTCTTGAAATGCGAAGTTCGCTACTCCGCTTGTACAGCCTTGGACGTTTTATGGCCCACGGGTTGCAGAAATCGCACCCCTGTACTCTGGGTCGGACGGCAATGGTTGCCAGATGTGGCGGTGACAGGCCCACACAGTAGTCTAAAGAATCAAATGTCTAGAAACACCGAGGTACAGGGTAACAATAGCGAAATCCTGCCATAAAACGTCGCCCAGCACTGGCAGCTACACCGTAAAACAAGAAAAAAAAATTAAGCGAGATTAAATTGAATATAAATAGAAAAAGATAAGTCCGTCCATTTCCTTGCTTTTGAATCATTCCCACCAAATATTTTAAACGATATGAAATCGGTTGTTCAGTCACTGGTAATGCAAGTGCAAGTTCTTCTTGCATTTGGCACGAATCTTCATTCAATAATACTTCCAATTCCGCGTCTTCGTACATTTTCAGCTTTCCACTACGTTCTTTGTAATCGACATCAAATTCGCCGTTCTTAGACTTTTGAAACCACTCGCGACAACTTCTCTCGCTTAATGCAGCCTTACCATATGCGTCTACAAGCAATCGATAAGCCTCATCTGTAGATTTCTTCAAATTAGAGAGGTAAATCAGAACTTCCCATAAATGACGTTTATTCGGCTCAAAACTATTTTCTCAAAACTATTAACTCAAAAATATTTTCGCACGGAAAAAATGTACGACGATGATATACAATCGCTAATATTTCGAGGTTATGTTCTTGACAGATGTGTAACCTTGCGATAGAACGTTTTACATCTGACACTAGTCACCATGACTTACTGGTTGTGTTTTCTGATTCCAAACGTGCGTAGACTTATGTGTACTCCCAATAGTATTGTGGAAATACTCTCCTAGTATTGTGTGTAGTTTCAGGAATAGTGTAGATTTCGAGAGAGAGAGAGAGAGAGAGAGAGAGAGAGAGAGAGAGAGAGAGAGAGAGAGAGAGAGAGAGAGAGGGAGAATGAGAGAATTGGTCTGTTTTCTATCAAGCGGGTTGAAAGGCCCAGTTTGTTACGAAGGTCCATCAAAAGATGTGACTAGAGTTTTCCCATTATCGATGAAGGACTTCATGATGAGAGACTGTCAATGAGAGAACACGTTTTAGGCAATGTAGCTGAATTGACGATGCTATCTACGGAATGACGCGCTGGCCTCGTAAGATCGATCCACCCGAAATTATAAATCTCGAATTCTGTTTTCGCAAATGCGTGTCGACTCCCGTGGTGCTGACTTATTACCCGTCAAACTAATATTCGGCAATCGGATCAAAGATGGATCGGTGTTTGCGTGTACGTTTGGTATGGAACAAATGTTATATTGTTCTCTTCTCGAAAGATGGACTAAGTTATTTGTCGTAATAAATGTCATTCACATTTGAGATACTTGCTACCCGTTCATATGAACATGTTATCCTCCATTGAAGTGACATAAATGTAAGATGCTATAAAAATAAGTGCTTCAACTTCCGAAGTGTATTCCACTGGTCTTAAGAGGGAAAGAAGATTGCATAAACATAAACATACATCCGGATACGCTTCCTCACCAACCGTGATGGTTATCACACGCGCGCATAGCTGTACCATAATTTTAAAACTTTACGTATTTCTTTAGAGCACGTGTATCCGTATGAAGAGTTTCTTGTCAAGAAGTTACGAGTTATGAGTCGGATACATGCTCTCATGGATGAAAATTGAAAAACGTAACGCGTCTCATATGCGTCGTTAACTTTACATATGATTGTAATGTTGAATAAAAATATTAGCACAGATAAGATTGTACAATAGAATCGCCCATAAGTTTCAAAATAACAATTGTATTATTTATTTTCAATGTCGATATGCTTTTCATGACAGAAAATATCTCATCATTTTGGTCGATTGCTTTCCGCAGTTAATAATGAGATTTTGAAATTCTTGTCCAAGGAAAACTCATTCGGTCAAAATGAAATTGTTAACACCTCACGTATCGGAAATCAACAATGAAATTGCACGATTCTATGACGTTATATTAAAAGGAACTAAAGAATCTCTTTTTAAATAATAATCTCGAAAAATATGATTAGATTACATTACGGTATTGTATGTGACTTTTTATATTATCACTAAAATCACTGCATCTATTAAGAAATTCAGTAAGAAATTTTTAGCTATGAATTACAGATCTTTCGAAACCTTAAAATAACCACTGGTTGATAACGGATTAATAAATACTGTTTGCTCCTAAATAATATGATTAATTTATTGATTATTGATTACATAATCAACATATCAATGTTCCATCGTTTGATGGTTTTAGTAACGTACAACTATATGTAATAAAATAATTGTAAACGAGATTATTTAATATTTCGTACAATAATAGTACGCCAATACTTTTATATCGATGAAAACTTATATTTATATTATGATGCATACAGGCATAATTTCTAGATTTTAAGATGCATTTTACAAAAAAACTTGAAGAAAATATGTTATTTTAAAATTTCAGCTTATACACGATTCTCCAATGAAGTATTGCTTTCGTATATTTTTTGTTTTTGATACATTTTTAAATATTTATGCTCTTGTATTCGGTCCGATAAATCGCACAAAAGCGTGTTACAACAGCAGTGCGATGAGCATACAAAGAATATTGTACCAGAACAGTTTCGGCAGATACGACTTCCCAAGAATGGAAAGTTTCATCGAAAGACTTGGGAAGAACTTGGAATGTCTGCTATGGCTTGTTATCAAGCAGTTTCGTGAACAGCAAATAATGCTTCTCATAAGGTGTTAACCTTGAAAAGTCATTACAAACACAGGTTGTAAAATTTGTCGATTATTGGAGTACGTTCTCTGAAATTTCAACAAATACAATTTAACACATGTTCATTCCTTGTGCCAGTTTCATACATTTCTCATTGTTTTAGAATTATCTGAATATACCGAAACTAACTTCTCAGTAATAAACGAGATTGTTTGAGTAAACCAAATTTGTCAAGTAACGGTAAAACCATGATTTTAATATTTGTGTAGCAACCAGCGCTGGGCGACGTTTTATGGCAGAATTTCGCTATTGTTACTCTGGGCCTCGGCTCCTGGACTCTTAGGCTACGGTATGAATCTGTCACTGATACATCTGACAATCATTGCCAGCCGACCCAGGGCACAGGGGTTGCCATTTTTGCGACGAAAGGCAATCCTAAGGCCCTAAAACATCGAAGGTTGTAAAAGTGGTGTTCCAGACTTCGCGTTTCGAGGCGATCGTGTTTTTGACACACTTCGGGTAAAATTACAAATAGATGTAGGTACATATCCTGGATTAGCAAATGTGACTATTCCCGGAAATGTTGCGAACATTACGAGAATGGTAGGGCTCGTTTTATCGAGCATAGGTTTTTCGTTGGTCCATCCCCGTCTTAAAGAGAAGGAAGAAATTGCGAAGAACATAGTGTTTATCAGAGCTAACTTGCTGCCCTTCGCGCCCAATTCTATTCCCATCTTAGACAAGTTTCATTCTGTACGCAGTCTAGACTCTTAGTTATCATTGCTCCTATGGCATCTTAGACATTGAATTCTTAGTATACATTGCTCCTATGGCATCTTAGACATTGAATTCTTAATATGCGTTGCTCTTATGGCATCTTAGACATTGAATTCTTAGTATAAATTCCTTCTATGATATCTTAGACATTGAATTCTTAGTATACATTGCTGCTATGGCATCTTAAATATTGTTCATTCATTCTGTTTCGTTACATAATTGGTTATACTTAATTTGTTACATTTTTTGCGGTGGCTGGGTAGATAAAGATGGGGGAGAAAAGGAAGGGAGCGTTTCGTCCTGAACATGGTAGATAGGACTCGCCGGTAAAGCTACCTAATAAACCCTGCCTTAGACGCTAGGATATCGAGAGGTAGTTAAAGACGGTTTGATGGCTATGAATGTAGTGGAGAGGGAGAAAGAAAAGGAAAGAAGGAAGTGGGAGCGTTTCGTCTTGGGTCCACTAGAGGACTCGTCAATAAGGCTGACTAGCGGACCCTGCCTTAGACGCTGGAATACTGGAAGGCGGTTAAGGATGGTTATACACAGGGTGTCCCGTAACTGGTGGTACAACCGAGGAGGAGGTGATTCTACATGAAAAACTGAGTCGAAAATATAGAATAAAAATTTTTCGTTTGAGGCTTTATTTTCGAGAAAATCGACTTTAAATTTTCGCAAAGTACGCGTGCACTTGGATCATGTCTCGTTATAACGGATCTCACTGTAGATCGTTGTCTCGATGGGACGCGTAAATTACGAAGTAATCACAAAGTTTATTATTACAAAAATTGCTGAAAATGTTGCCCATTCTGCCGAACACATACTTCTGCTCTTCTAATTAAATTTCTATGAACACTTTCTAACGTATTCGATTGTTTTAAAGTCAAAAAATTTTTAATTCAATGTCGATTTTCTCGAAAACAAAGCCTCAAACGAAAAATTTTTATTCTATATTTTCGACTCATTTTTTCATGTAGAATCACCCTCCCCCCTTTCGCTTGTACCACCAGTTACCAACCACCCTGTATATATGAATCGGAGGCGGATCAGGTACTAGCGGAAACGTCTCGTTCTATTGTCCCTCTGTCGGTGAGCGCAGGAGGTACAGTCGCAACAACGGTATATATTCATCGAAGGCAGATCAGGTACTAGCGAGAAAGTCTCGAGCATTAGTTATTTAGTCGGCACACATTGTGCAAACACATATAAGGTCCACAAGATCTTACAAATCTATCGTGGACAATAAACAATTTGTAAAGTGAGTTTAATTAACAAATGGAGGTGTGAAATCTAAAAAGCTTGTAAGGTCTGTAAACAAAATTCCTGTAAGCCATATTGATTGAACAAACTGATTGATTCAAGTCTAATATCGTTGATTCGGAATCGGAATTTCGATGAAAATAGAACACGTCGGTTTGCCAACTAATCTCCCAATTAGTCTAATAGAAGAAAGCAAACAAGTTTGAACGTAGTGATTGCAACTTACAAACGGGATGATCGTAAAACCCAATGCGATTTAAATATCTCTCTAAATTAGAAAACTTTTGTTATCTAACAAGTCAAGATCTGTCTGTATGCAAATGAAATGTATTCATACGACGTGATCGAAGCGGTTTTTCAACGAATAGAGTTAGTTTTTGCACAGACTTCACGATTCTTGAAAGTTGTTCGTTTAATTATGTTTGTAAATGCAACTCCATAAATATCCGCGGTTGTACCACTTAAATCTTCCTCCAGTATTTCCAGAGAACATACGAGGCAGCTTTTGTGAATATTCTTCACGCGCGTAACGCGTTTTCACTTCAGTTGCAAAGTTTCAACCTTGTAAGTTAGCTTTCAGCTCTCTACCTTTTTCCGATGAAACAAGTTTCGCAGCCACGAACGCGTCCGTGCGTGCACGTGAGAGTCATGATAAAAAAATGTACACAATGCATCTTCAGAATTTTGACAAGGTTCGTGATCGCTCTGCTGCTGATGTAACTGTTTGGTATTCGCAAACAATATTTATTCAATTTCTACAACGTTAAAGTCGCTCATTTTTAATATGTTTAAAAAGTCGTGAACAGTGATTGAAAACAAGTTTAGGGATTACGATAAGAGCAACTGAACCCCGCTATTTTTTAAGAAATTTTACAGACGGCGATTTCGGCCATCTTTTAATTTATTGTAGAGTTGGTGTTAGGATTGTGGAGTCTAAATACTTTGGTGGCTGCTAATGGTAGTAGAGAGAGAAAGAAAAGGAAAGAAGGAAGTGGGAGCGCTTCGTCTTGGGTCCGCTAGAGGACTCGTCAATAAGGCTGACTAGCGGACCCTGCCTTAGATGTTGGAATACTGGAAGGCGGTTAAGGATGGTTATACACAGGGTATCCCGTAACTGGTGGTACAACCGAGCAGGGGTTGATTCGACATGAAAAACTGAGTCGAAAATATGGTATAAAATTTTTTTATACAAGACTTTGTTTTCGAGAAAAATGAGTTTGAAAAATCGGCTGAACGGGCTTTATTCTGAGTTACCTCAACCTTTTTTCGCAAAGGTTTTCGAGGTTTATATATATATCGAATAAATCAAAGGTCGAGGTTACGATATTAGAATTACCTTTGAAGAATTCGTTTAATTCATAAATTGCTGGAAGTGCTGTCCACGTTGTTTTAGACATAATTGTGCTCTTCGTATTAAATTCCTTCGAACCTCTTGCGATGTGCAATTATTATGTTGGTTTAAGTGTACAAACGCTATCACAATTTTTTGTTGTAATTGTGCAATGCTCGTTATGTCATTACGATACACAATCGATTTCACCTGACCCGACAAATGAAAATCTAACGGTGACAAATCCGGAGATCGTGGCGGCCAAGGTACTCTGCCACCGCAACCGATCTAGCACTGATAATTTTAATTTAAAAAACATCTTACTTCACAACTGTAGTGCGGTGGTGCTCCATCCTGTTGAAAAATTAGCGTTCTTCGAATCCCAAGAGGCACATTTTCCAATAATTCCGGCAACACGTTTCGAAGAAAATGCAAATATACTTCCGAACTCACATTTCCCGGAAAGAAATAAGGGCCTATAATTTGGTCACCTACTATGCCAGCCCAGACGGTCGCACTCCATCTTACTTGGAAATTTGTTTGCAAAATGGTATACGGGTTTCGATCTGACCACCTGTGCGAGTTATGGACATTAAACATGCCGTCTCGCGTAAACTTCGCTTCATCCGAACGTCATCCATATTATGGATTCGTATTCATCCATACGAACGTGATAAGGATGTAGCCCATTTTGATGTAGTGTTCGACTAATGGTAGATCGGCAGATATCGTATTGCGAGGCAAGGTTCCTTATACTGTTGCTTGGATCGTCGTTTATATCTTCCAGAATCCTCTCTTTCCCCCCCCCCCTGTCAATTCTTCGGGCACGTCCTCGGCTCTTTGAATGACCCTTCGATCAGGGTACCGATCTCTGTAATAAGTAGTCACTGGTAAAGCACTATCATTACGCGCACCCAATGCAACAGTCATATCGGTATACACTCGATTGCTATAAGTTGCCATTTCGACGGTATAATGAGAACTGGAGGCGTAATTTTATAAGGATGGGAAAAGAATAGAAGCAATAGAAGTGATATCATTATGCTGACAATGTTTGTAAACATATCTAGAATTACGAAAGCAATTTCCGAGATATCCAGACGTGAGGCAGTGGAATCTGTTGAGCCGCAAGTATGCCGCAAGTAAGCCGAGTGCACGCGCACTAGACAAATTTTCAAACTCATTTTTCTCGAAAACAAAGCCTTGTATAAAAAAATTTTATTGTATATTTTCGACTCAATTTTTCATGTAGAATCATCCTCTGCTGGATTTACCACCAGTTACAGGACACCCTGTATGTCAATTGAAGGTGGATCAGGCACTAGCGGAAAAGTGTTGTCCTACTGTCCCTCTGTCGGCGAGCACAAAAGGTACAGCCACCACAATACAAAATAATTGTACCACCTTAATTTTAATAAATGCTTTAATTTAAACTGAATTGAAAGTGACGTTTTTACTGTTAGGCTCGATCGCAGAAAATGGATGCTAAGGAGCTGTTGGCTAAATAATGGTAGACGCGTTGCAACAAAGTAATAATTGCATTAAAATAGCAAGTTGCAATAAATAATACTGCGTTGATTCAATCTTGCACGTAGGAAATGTACAAAATGTCTAATAGTCGGAATACTTCAAGTTTAGATACTAGGTTACGGTTTCTCTGTGAGAAACGTATCACACGAAGGTTTTCGGCTCCTCGTCCAATGGCGATAGACGCGTCGTAAACATCTCGCTGTGGCAAGAGCTACTATAAACGCTAAGCGCGCGATCATCCTTAGGCCCATGTTCCATCGGTCATTGCTTGGGACAAGTCGGCTCCGCTTGAGGAAATGGGCGGATGGAAATATACGGAAGGTAACTGCCCCCGAATTTCCCAAGATTCGTTATTGGGCAATTACGTCAACATTCACGAAGTGATCCACGTACATATACTGTGTACTCCGCGACGGAGTCGTCTCTTTCAATTTGTATTATAGGATTTCTTTAGTTGATAGTTATTTAACAAAAATAACATAATAACATAATAACGCGAGCAAAACAAAGTTGTACGCAAATCGATAAAAACATATATACAATAGTTAAACGTAATCAATCAATAAAAACATATATAACACTTTTCATTCGCACCCTCTCAGTTACTAGAGTTTTCCAAACACACCGGCGACGCTCCGGTCCGTCGCAAGATGACTTGGTCTCCCACACGCATGCACAAAGAACCATTCCATCCTACAGTATTCTGTCTTTTTCATTTCTATTTCCTTTTGTCCATTTGTATTTAGTCTTTATCATTTGTATCAGTCATCGTCTTTTTACTTTCGTTTCCTGAATTCTTGTCTATTCTTCGAGTGAAGAATTTATTCAAGTTCTTATTATTAGTCACTGACTGCAGTTGTTTTACCTTTTGGCGACTAAAATGTAGAAAATAGAAAGAAAGGAAGGAGGGAGCGTTTCGTCCTGGGTCCGCTGGAGAACTCGTTAGTAAGACTATCTAGCGGACCTTACCTTAGACATTGTGATATCGAAAGGCGGTTAAGGACGGTATGTGAAACCTTGTTAACAATGGCCTTTTCCACCTTCGTGGATTAGGCGCCGCCGTGCCTCGGACAATTGATCCTTACAGGCGGCATAATTTTACATAGTGCCAGATGTTATGGCCCACCGTCTAACACCCACCACAAAGGGAAAGATCCGTAGGTGTTGTGGACCTGACTTAGAAAAACCCCTCCTTCATCCCACCGGAATCATCAGAAGAGTAGACCGTCCCTTGCGGGAGTAACTCACTTAGCCGCTCCTCCGTCGGGAGGAGCGTTACCAGCGGGGGCCACGAGGATGCGGAGTTACCAGCTTGCGCTCGGTCTCATGCAGGTGTGGCTTGGAAGAATGCCGATTTAGCCGTTACAACCCTTTGAGTCACAGTACTACAGATGTTCGAAGTACCGCCTGCGAGGATCGCAAGGGTGATACACAGAAAATTCTGGAACTCACGAGCTGCTCCGCCGGTCCCCCAAGGGACTCACGAGCGTCTCTGCCGGTTCTCTATCGATTTCTGGAACTCACGAGCTGCTCCGCCGGTCCTTGTCCAAGGGACTCACGAGCGTTTCAGCCGGTTCTCTATCGATTTCTGGAACTCACGAGCTGCTCCGCCGGTCCCCCAAGGGACTCACGAGCGTTTCAGCCGGTTCTCTATCGATTTCTGGAACTCACAAGCAGCTCCGCCGGTCCCCCAAGGGACTCACGAGCGTTTCAGCTGGTTCTCCGAATCCTCCGTGTTTGGTTCGAGTTTAGTCTAGTTGCCCCCCCCCCCCCACGACAAGGTATCGAACCACGGGGGGGGGGGTTAAGGACGGTATATATATAAATCCAAAGCGGATCAGGCACTACCGAGAAAGTCTTGTTCTACTATCCCTCTGTCGGTGAGCGCAGGAGGTAGAGCCGCCATAACGTCTATTGGAGGAGAGTGGACTCAGCGATCTTCTATTGTTGGTGAGCACTGAGAGACGCTACAATGTTCATTAAAATCAAATACTACACCTACGTCGCTATTTCAAACTGTTAGCGTACGTGCGTGGTTGCAAAGGTCGGTAGAGCTTAACCTTTCTCACATGTGGCACTTCGGGTGTGATTAATTAAAATGTTATCCGATGGTTAAGTTTGATGATCAAATGAATTTACTCTGGGTATAATATTAAAGAATATTATTGTAGGATTTGATTGTTTTCTGTATACGTTGAGAACATAATACCAGCAAATATATTCTTAGTAATATACCTTTATTCGCTAATCCACACAAGATCGACCACGCAAATTAACCATACAGGAATGACGATACCACGCAGAATAAAAGTCGAATGAGTACACCATGCAGAATAAGCGAGAATACTTTTTCGCTAGACTGAACTGTGTTGATTGACTATTCAAGGCGCAAACAGTAATAAGTTATAGTAATCCTTTTGCACGACATTAAATGATTAAAGACCGTTATTTTTTAGTATTAATTATTTATTATAAACATTAAAATTTACAATAAACTAGAATTTGGCCAATAAACTAGAAAATTAAATTTAGTAAATATAACAGAAGTTAATAATTCAGTTGTGTGTGAAAAATTTCAAAACAATTATCGATACATAAACCGACATCACATTTTTTGGATTCGTATCGCGTGTCATCGCTCCTTCTCTTATTTTTCGCACAAACAACACATAAGTAATGCATTTGTATTCATCTCACACAAAAGTAATTGTATTATTTCTATGTAGGTGATGGAAAAAATTGACAAACCCATATATGTGCCTTCAGTTCATACCGGCAACATAGACAAAAAGCTTATATGCGTTCTTAGTCCACACCGATAGCTTTCGTCAGACGCATATATGCGTCCATAACGCTCAAAGGGTTAAATATCACACACACCACACTATTCATTCTCAATTGCACACATGGTTTCAAATACACCGCACACAATCGTACCACCTCTCAAGCGCATCATCTCTCTCTCTCTCTCTCTCTCTCTCTCTCTCTCTCTCTCTCTCTCTTACACACACGCACACTTCTCACATCCTACATAATACATTTAAAACTTTGGCAAGTATGTACAAAACGACTGATATGCACTAAGTGGAAGATGTGAAAAAAAGTAAATGCTCGCTCGCTCGATTTTTAGAATACCTCGAAATCTAACATACATTGTGAGAGTGTGTTTTTAATGGTGGATGTGAAAAGAAGAAGTAGAAAAAGGTTCGGGGACAAAATTTTGGTAAATGGTGAGTGGTATTTGGAATTGGTGAGAGTTGTGGAGAAATGGAAACAGAGAAACTATTACAAAAACCTATGGGACTGCAAGGATGCCTAGCAAAAGTTATTCTGCTTAATGTCTAGGAGTCGAAACTAAGGGCAGTTGACACTGATCATCGATACGCCTCGCTCCTTAATAAAATGACCTTTCCCGATCTCTATAATGTGGCCGAAGACTTGAGATCATTACCATAAATTGTCTAAAATACGTTGCGTTCAAACGTTAGGAATATTTATAAAATATAGGAGAGATCGGGTATGATTATGCTTTTCTGGAATAGATTTCTTGCTTCTTCCCATGGCACATCCACTTCTTTCACAACAAGCTTTGCATTAGATCGAAGATTCAATTTCACTTTCCACAAACTGTAAAACAGAATTTTTGAAACTTGTCTCTTTGATGGCAACTTAACGCCAATAATCCGACTTTTGTCGTGTCCTAACAAGAACAGTTTTCCGTGGTTTTTACTCTGCATTTGGTTTTTGATTCTCGCTCGATGCTTGGTGCAGTTTTCACGAGGAACACGCAGGTTTCGAATGTGTTTCCACTAACAATTGTAAAGCCTAAATTCTGCGTAAAGCGAACACATCGACTCTTAAAATTACCGACATAATATCCGCCAAATTAATATTGGACAATTATTGGAGGGCTAAATGTTCGAATAATTGATCAGTTTCATAGATAGAAGACACGAGACATTTCTATTATGTTGAATAATTAATTTTGGCAAACTGTATACACATACAATGTAACACATGGAAATGTTTAAATATCCATGCTATTTGCAATTCTATTTTAAAAAATGCCAGAGAAGAGAGTTATACTGTTTAATGAGATACATGATATAGCAAAATAAAAAAATTTTCAAAAATAAAATTTTCGAAATTTTAAGATCATCGTTATTTTTTTCAATCAAAGTCATATATATTTTTCCATATTCTTATTTTTAAAAAAAGAGAGAAATCCCACGATATATAAATAAGTTATATTTAGGGTGGAATTCCAAAGTTAAACAATTTTTTATTTATCACTAAAACTATAAATTATAATAACCTATAATATGTAATAACCTATAAATTAATAAACGAACGATAAATTTAACAATATACATTGCTTTGTGACAATAACAAGTCTGCATCTATTCAAACTTCATCAAATTTATATTGCAACATGTGGTTTATTAAAGAAGTACATTTTTATAACTCCAGTAATTGCGAAAGAAGTAAGTAGGGACCAGTCATTTTGACTGGTTTGATAGTTCTAGTGTTAAATACGTCATATGATTATTTTATCTGATCGATCTTAAAGGCATATACTTTTTTCTCACCCAAAGGAACAATTTTGAGAGGTGGCGTGAAATAAATTTGTTGGTAACAAAATAGAATCTACACTATTATACGTATGAAAGACATCGACGATTATATTAGAGGTGTCCTAAGACATATCCGGAAATCTCGTACCGCACCGGTAATTGGATCTATTCTTGCCGGAGGAGGTGTAAACGAGATAAAATCGAAATGTTTTTAGATCCGATGGTCCCACTTTGGCGCCTTCAGGTTTCTTGGCCCGAGTCCGAGTTCCTCTTTATTGCCCCTTTGAAAAGATGTGCTAGCCAGTCAACCAGGCGCCTCTAAGTCCAGTTGCGTTTCTTTCTTTCACAGGAGAAAACACATTTAAGTCCCCAGAACTCGAGTACAGTCTTGAAATTCCTAGCGCATATTGGATGGCAACAGAGATTTAAATTTTTCTTTAACTCTTTGAGCGCTATGGACGCATATATGCGTCTGACGAAAGCTATCGGTGTGGACTAAAAACGTATATATGTATGCGTTTTGACTATGTTGCCGGTGTGGAATGAATGCACATATATGAGTTTGTAAATTTTTTACAACACCTACATAGAAGTAATACAATTACTTTTGCGTAAGATGAATACAAATGCATTCCTTGTGTGTTGTTTGTGGGAAAAATAAGAGAAGGAGCGACGCGCGATACGAATTCAGAAAATGCGATATTGGTTTATGTATCGATAATTATTTTGAAATTATTCACACACAACTGAATTATTAACTTCTGTTATATTTACTAAATGTAGTTTTCTAGTTTATTGGCCAAATTCTAGTTTATTGTAAATTTTAATGTTTGTAATAAATAATTAATACTAAAAAATAACATTCTTTAATCATTTAATCTCGTGTAAAAGGATAACTATAACTTGTTACTATTTGCACCTTGAATAGTCAATCAACACAGTTCAATCTAGCGAAAAAATATTCCGTCCACAGCGATCGTCAGCGCTGGCCGCACGCCGTTCGTTCGGACCGCATAAGTCTCGAGTACTCAGCACTCAAACAGTTAAATAATGGCAAATATAAGCATCACGTGCCAGGCTCGTGATAGATTCTTATCATCATTTTGTCTCAGTTACATATAGAATTTCGTACCGCAAATAATTTGTTAAAAACAAAGTACAACTGAATGTTCTTTATTTCTACTATATACAGCACTGCCGCCGGCTGAATTAATTTTGGGCGACTAATTGAATATAACGGACCAGTGACTCGGTGTGGTGAAAACGTAACAATTCGTTATGGCGCGTACGAATTTTAACGATTGACGAGCGCGAATTATTCGGACAGTAAGACGTTGCGGGAATGATTTTTACATCGAAAGAAGATTGCGTTTTTTCGGGGACGTCTCTTTTATTTTGGCACAGGATGCGTTCAAAAACCTCGTTTTGGGGAAAAAGTCATCCCCATTCGCTGATTGACTGGAGGAGGAGGAGCACTCTCGCCGGTAGAGAAGGAAATCTCCATCTCCAGTCAACCTTACAATTTCCCGTTGGAATTTCCCGTAATTTCGCTGTTAGCGAAACCACGAAACAACGCTGATATTTTTGGCCCGGACAGCCCGCAACTGTTTTAATACCCTTGTGACCTTTGTCTAAAATTGCCTAGACATCGCGTCTGGGTCTGTGCTGCAATCAAGTGGTACACTGTCGTTTTTGAGATATTTATGGGAATGCTTAGCCGGAAGAATTAGTTACGGACTTGGGTACTGCTGGAAGTCAAATATTTTGTTTTCGAAAAGGGAAACAAACCAGCCGTACACCTCTCAACGATAATCGACGCATCACGACTCGCAGCGGAACGGCGACACCGGTTTCGGGGAAAGATCCTTGAACAAGGGATCTTTGTGCAGCATCCTACGAGGCTTCGTGGGAAAACGAAATCACGAAGTCAGTAGGCGTTGCATAATTTTAGGATTACGCCTCAGACTGGTGATTCATCCCCAATTTATCCCTACCAAAGAAAAAATCGTTTCCCGAACTTTGGTAGGGACACACCGAGGTGAATTCGGCGGATTCTGGGACCAGGATCGTTAAAACTGTTTAATTCTCGAAAGTGTACGCAGCTTTGAACTGTCCGAAACTTGAATGTGTACGCAACTTATTAGGTAAATCGGAAAGTTCCGTCCGTTTTTTTTACAAAAAGTAAAGCTTTATTCATGAAAGAAAATGAAAAAGTACGTTAATCAAAATATTGTCCATCGTTAGTGATGACTTTTTCCCATCTTTCGGGCAGCAAGCGAATTCCGCGTCGAAAGAATGATTCATCTTTGGAGGTTATTCAGGCGGAGATCCATTTTTCGAGATCTTCGTACGAATTAAATCGTTCTTCAGCAAGTGCGTGTGCCATTGACCGAAACAAGTGGTAGTCAGATGGGGCACAGTCTGGTGAATAAGCCGCATGTGGTAGCACTTCCCAGCGAAGTGCTTCTATCGTTTCCTTGACAATTTTTGAGACGTGAGGCCGAGCATTGTCATGCAGCAAATCACCTTACGCTGTCGCGTTTCATATTGTGGTCGTTTTTCGTGCAATGCTCGACTCAAACGGATAATTTGTTGTCGGTAGAGATCTCCTGTGACTGTTTGACCAGTTTTTAGCAGTTCATAGTATACCACACCTTCCTGATCCCACCAAATGCAGAGTAAAGCCTTTTTTCCGTGGATATTCCGCTTTGGCGTCGATGTTGAGGGTTGGCCAGGATCACAAATGGTTTTTCGACGTTTAGGATTGTCAAAATAAATCCATTTTTCATCCCCAGTGATGAGACGATGGAGAAACCCCTTTCTTTGTTGCCTAGCAAGCAAAATTTCGCAGATGGTTTTCCGCCTTTCAATGTCTCTTGGCTTGAGTTCATATGGGACCCACTTTCCTTCCTTGTAGACCTTCCCTAAGGCTTTTAAACGGTCGGAAATGACAGATTGAGCACAATTTAACGCTTCTGCAATTTGTTTTTGCGTTTGACATGGATCTTCATCCACCAATGTCTGCAATTCTTCGTCTTCGAATACTCGTGGCCGTCCAGAACGCTCTTTGTCCTCCAAAGAAAAATCACCATTTTTAAAACGATGAAACCACTCTCTACATGTTTTATCGGAAACAGCATTATCGCCATAAACGTCTACAATCATTTGATGAGCTTCAGCTGCCATTTTCTTCCAATTGAAACAAAAGACTAACACTTCGCGCAAATGACGCTTATTCGGCTGAAATTCCGACATCTTCAATGTAGAAAAAAACGAAGTTATTGATGCAAGCGTAAATTGATGTGTACTGAGTTTTATTAACAGATGTTCAAACTAAAAAGTTAGCCTTACTTTAGAGGTTATAGTTACTCACAGTTCGAGCTACGGCTACTCGACGCTAGATGGACAGAACTTTCCGATTGACCTAATAGAACTATTTGAATCTTGAACTTGTACATATCTGAGAACTGTTTAATTCTCAAACGTGTACACAACTTTGAACATTTAGAACTTTAGAACTTTTGAAACTTTAAACCCTTTGTTGTATGCGATTGTTACTGAGCACCTTGGTTCGCGTAATAATTACACGATTGTATTAGTTGCGGGTTTTCTTTAATTTCACTTTGTATAACGTTCGCGATTTCTATGTTCGATTTCTGTTCTGTTCGTGATGTCTGTATTTGTATGTTTGCGATTTCTTGTTCGTGTTGTTTCTGAGATCTAGTTCGCATTTTCTGTGAGTTCTCTCTGTGATCTGATGATACTGGTTGCGTTCTATCCGTCGTCACCTCGGTTTTGTCGTGATTGGTTGAGGGTAGTTTTTGGTAGAGGAATAAAGGAGCGTGCTTGAGGGGGTATATCTGAAGGAGTGGGAAATTGTCAGTGCTTGACGGAGTATATCTAAAGGAATAGGAAATGGTGTCAATGAGGGATTAACGTGGTTTATTGCAGGAATTGTCTGCGTGTCTTCACGTGCGTTACACATGGGTTTGTTCACGTGCATCACACGTGGGGTCCGTTCGTCAGAGTCAAAATTGTCCCCGTGCGGCGCGGTCGTAATTCGCGTCTTCTACCTGCCCTTTTCGCAACACCCTTACTAACAATAGATTGCATATTTGCGAATACAAATTACGCTAATCTATTGTGCTAAAATAGAGCGTTATTACCATGAACCAGCGGCAATTCGGACGGAATGAACGCTCGAAACAGTGGTTCTTTAAACCAGATAGAATCATTGGTCCTTCGAGCCGGGTAGAACTGAGGAGGAAAGGGTGATATGTAAAATGACAATGTCTACGTATAGGTTTCCTCAACTCAAATTTATTCGACTTGTGTGCGGGGGCGACTCGCGGAACGTCTCGACTGTCTGAAGGGCGCGGAAGCTATAGCTGCTAAAATATTAATTTCATTGTCTTTATTGGTCTTCGGATTCTTCCATTTGTACTGTCTTGCATGTACACCTACAGTACTTCGAAACAACCTATACGTATTAATGAAAGTCTGTCTAGAAGGAGTGTTTCGCTCGGGGCACCTTACTTCATAAAGTAATCGGGCCTGCACTGCATTTTGCCTACATTCACAATAAATCGTGATCATATCACGCTTTTCAGTCATTGAATAAGACATAGCGGAATCGCGTTTGGAAACATACTGATATTAAGTAAGAATGCTGAATGACAGTTACATTGGAGGACCTTAGTGCGTTTACTTTAACTACGACCATAGTATGTTTACTATTTATTACAAGTATCAACCATGATAAACGTATTCTGCTTTCATATTTTAAATCTTATGCGTTTTTTCTGTCCTTAACCTTGAATGGCCTTGAAATAATATAGTCACTGAATTCCTAGTGAAAGGGACTATCATTGTAGGTGTTTAAAAAAGGGTGGTTCCATTTAAAAAAGTCAAGGTGACCTTGAACCCTAAAAGGTGACCCTAAAAAATGACATAAAAACAAAATTTTTGTATAGCATCGTGTCAGCTCCATTGTACCATTCAACTGTGTCCTTACCATATTTTACGTATCTTTAGAAACAACAAAGATATTTGAGGTGCAAACGTTTGGTGACTCACCCTGCATACAACTTAGGATCGATTTGCCGAACCGTGGAATGAAGGTAGTTCGAAGGCTGGGCGGTTGCTGATTTGCCACTGTTGGCACTTAAATCGTAAAACAAAAGGTGGAAAATGTCGGCTGCCTCGAATCGCGAAGTCCGAAACGCCACTTGAACAGTCTTCGACGTTTTATGGCATGAAGGGGTTTCGTGGCTAAGGCACTGCAGCCCTTTGGCCGGCAATGGCAATGGTTACCAGATGTGGCGGTGACAGGCCCATACTGTAACCTAAAAATTCTAAAGTTAGGAGTTTATTACTGGCCTGCGGGTATCTTGGAAAAACGATAGAGGTCGTGAAAAGTTAGGTGGAGTAGGTAAGCTTTTAATCTTGCCTGATAGGGTATATTTCCGGATTTTTTGAGGGACGAGAAGACGGTCGAAAAGATGGTACACAGATGTAGGGTGTTTTCGACTGAGACTTAATGACGGTGTTCTGGTAGTACATTTGAACACGGATCGCCATTTGCAGCCTCTTATTTCTATGTTGGAAAGTATCTGACCGATCGCGTACTTGTCCTTTTTTCACGGAGGTTATCGATACGAGGAGACGCGGGGATATAACAGTATATAGGAAATCATTTTTCAAAATAATGTCTTTGAAAACTTATTTCAAGCCAACACGGGGAAAAGTATATAAAGATATCGTCTTAGAAGAGATTATGAAAGCTTCTGATTTCTCAAATCTCGAAAATTTCAAATTTACCACTGCACTTACTACTAGTCTTAACATCAATTTTGATAGCGATTGAAAGACGTGTGTGAGAATAACGGAAAAAGACTTGTTGGTAATACTATCTAGCAGATACTGCCTTAGATATTGTGATACCAAACGATACTAGAACTACCGGACGTGTCAAAATAATTTGTTACTAATTTTCATTTCAGAGTTATTGAAATTATAAGAATGTTGCTACGAACACGTTTTAAATTACTTTTTTCACTAAATTATATATTAACGTAAGAATTGTAAGAAATTTGAATAAATGCAACCTTGTTATTAGTATGGAGCAGTGTAGATTGATCTAGTTCGATATTTGGTAGTTCTAGTGTTAAAGACGGTATATATAGTACATATGTATAGGGATCGGTGACTGATCTGCTAACAGCGGTAAAGTGTTGTCAAATTAGCCATCTGCCGATGAGTGTAGGAGTTAGAACCGCCAAAAATGAATTATGTTTTATAATTCCTTTACCTTGACTTAAAAACAATTTAGAAAAAGTAAAATTCATAATAATCTTGATGGCGCCACTTCTCTTGAAAATGTTTCTGAACAAGAAATGGTAGTGACGTAAAATAGATGCGTTTTATATTAATAAATGGAATAAAAGAGATAAACAGTTTACTTAGAAATATAAATAGATAAGAGTAATTAAAAGTTAAAAGACAGGATAAAACAAATTGAAATCATGGGTCAACCATATATTTTTCCACACAATACACAAAAGAATAACAAATAAAAATAATAAGGTGAGACTGTTAGTCGTATTAACAATTGGTATCTAGTTACGGTTATCTGGTATGTGCCTTGGTTGCTCGTCCCTTTATTTGCATTAATGAGGTTCGATAACATCGATGTTGCTCCATTGTTAGATATGGGCTACTTGTTAGCTACTGCCAAGCCAATTTCATTTTATTTGTAAGTGTAGCGATGTACCTACGAGATTAGATCATAATTTAACAAAAAATGCCAGTTATATCTTCACAGTCAGTCGCAACGCAAGCATTGAATCTTTTTATGTACTCGTCAAATTCATATTTCCACGGGATAGACACAGGACACGGTTTTTAAAATTACGTTTTCCGGGATTAGAATAGGTACTACCGCACCCGCAATATACTCGAATTCGAATGAACGGATACCAGATCTGTACATATGAAACCGGAATTTTCCATTCGTGGCGTTATCACTGTCAAGTCGTCAAACCGCGTCATAGACGTCATTTGCTTGTTTTGACATCTGATAAAGATTTTCATCTCACAACCATACAAGTTTCATACAACAGCATAGTTTTTAATAGCGTTGAACATGTCGAATTTTGTGCCTGAAAACTACGATTTGCGGACAGTATTGATTTTCCGTTAGCATTTGAAGAAAACTGCTGCAGAATCGTATCGAATGCTTTCCGAAGTTTATGGTGAGCATGCTCTTGGTACATTATAGTACTTTGAGTGGTTTAAAAAATTCAAAAGTAGCGATTTTGACGTAAGAAACGAAGAACGTAGAAGACCACCGAAAAAGTTTTAAGACAATGCATTGCAAGTCTTGTTGAACAAGGATGACGGTCAAACGCAACAACAACTCGCAAGAAGCCGTCTTCATGCATTTGAAAGCCCTGAGAATGATCCAACAGATAGGAAAATGGGTTTAAAAGGCAATACAAAGTGATTTTACTTTATGAGAATGCACCAGCGCACACAGCAAAACTGGTCAAGGAATGGATCGAGGCATTTAGTTGGGAAATACTTTTGCATGTGGCTTACTCACCAGACTTGGCTCCATCCGATTATTACTTACACTGGCCGGCCTTAATATTTGGACACCATGATACTCGAGAAGTTCTTGCTGTATATCTCCAGTATTAATGGACTTAAAGAATTCGTCGTTTGTAATGATAAGAGATACTTATTTTAAATGCTAGAAACATAGTTTTTATTTATTTAATTTGTACACTTTTCGCGTTAATGAATGTTAAACAAAATAATGCTCAATTTTGATATCGCAAAAATATTCGGACACTTCGCGAATTATAAATTTATAATTAAAAATGTACATATACTTTAACAAAAGGATACCGATTTTAGTACATAGTTGGATTACCCTATTGTTTAATTACATGGCTTAATCGTTTGGGCATATTATAAATAACTTTACTTAAATATTCTAGCGGAATACGTGACCATTCTTCATTCGACCGTAATTCTAATTCTTCCTTTGACCTTAACGGTGATATTCTGATTCGACGGTCTAAATAATACTGTAAATTTTCAATTAGATTTAGATTCGGTGACTGTGGAGGAAGTTGCAATACTTTTGGATAATTATACAATAAATATTCCTGAATTACACGTGATTTGCGTTTCGGATCATTATCTTGATAAAATTTAAAACTGTGTTCATATTAGTGGCACTTGTTATTAAATTTTGTTTCAAAATGTGTAAATATTTATTCTTATCCAGAATTCCATCAATGAAAACTAATTCGTCCATTCCAGCAGTTGAGATACAACCCTAAACCATTACACTTCCTCTGCCGTGTTTCAGGGTGGGACTGAGATATTTAGTACGAAGCTCTTCATTGACTTTACGCCATGTAAGTTTGTGTCCATCAAACCCAAAAATATTATAGTTACTTTCATCTGCAAAAATGACATTTTTCCACCATACCTCTTCTTTAGAAATGTATTACTTGGCAAACAGTAATCTTTTATTTCGATTCGCATCAGTAATATATGGTTTTTTTCGTGGAATTCTGCCATGATATTCACTTTCATGAAGCATTGACAGACTGTATCGGAATAACCCTTTCTTCTGGTTTCTTCAAATAATTCTGCAGACAATTTCGCGTCACTTAAACTAGGATCTTTTTTTCACTTACCTAATCATATTACGTTTGTCACGAACATCAAGTAGTTTTGGACGACCACACTGAGGAATAGATTCGATTTTATCCTCAAGATTATATCTTCGTATGATGCCCACTAAAGTACTCTTCCTCAATCATAATAGTACACCGATTTCTCAGTATGATTTCCCTTTGTCACGATTGTACATAACAAGTTGACGTACATCAAACGATGTATTTTTACTTTTACGTGGCATTTTCACAGCCAATACATACGATACGAACGAAGTTCGAAATGAAACTAACTGTACCAGATAGTGTTTATATCTTATGTTTACAAACATTGCCACCAAACACCGTACCTGACTTAACAGGACTATGGAATGTCCGAATATTTTTGTGCTGTTAAAATTGAGCATTATTTTATTTAACATCGATTAACGCGAAAAGTGTAAAAATGAAATAAATAAAAGTTATGTTTCTAGCATTTAAAATACGTGCTTTTTATCATTTCAAAACGACAAATTGATTAAGTTCATTAACATTGGAGATATACAGCAAAAACTTTTCGAGTATCATGGTGTCCGAATATTAACCTCTTCCCGTACTTTAACGAGTCAGACTCGTGACGAAGATTTTGGCCCAAACATGAATATCACGAGTCAGGCTCGTAAACAGATAGCCGGGCCAAACATGAATATCACGAGCCAGGCTTGAAAACAGATAGTCGGATATTTTTGAAAATATTATCTATTACAATTTATAATAAATTCATAATATCTATAAAAGTAAAAGGATTAGAGTTTACTTTCTCAACAGCAGTAACGCGTAAACCTGACTATATATCACAGGTATTTACATACATTTCGGTTCGTATTGCGACTGTTCTCGAGCATCAGTCTTGTTTGTTTATCGCGCATTGACGCCTACCGTTTGGGCCCGAATTTCGTCGAGCTAAATGACACGGGAAGGGGTTAATGCGGGCCACTGTAGTTGGGAAATACTTTCGCATGTGGTTTACTCACCAGCCTTGGCTCCATCCGATTATTACTTATTTGCATCGATAGGACACGCACTTTTCTAAGCAGCGCTTCACATCTTACGAAAATGTACGAAAGTGGCTCGATGGCCTCAAAAGGGGAACAGTTTTTTTGGGTTGGCATCGACAAATTGTTAGAGAGATGGGAAAAATGTATAACTACCGATGGGCAATACTCCGAGTAAGATGTCGTGTATTATTTTCATACAATAAACACTTACGTACTTAGTATGTGTAGGAAAGGTTATAGGAAGAGACCGGGAAACGTAGGATGGTGTAAGACCTTTGTCAAGGACTTGTCAAGCACTGCCCACTTCGGGCGCGCTTTTTCTTACAATACTCTCTTTCGGTGATCGTCTCTTTTCTCGTCTCCACACACATATACACATACGCACACATGCACACAAGCATATATGGTCACCAGGCACACACATGCATGAAAAACGCTTGGCATCGCGATCGAGCCTGGTGAGCTCAATATGCGTTGCTACCGCTCCCACATATGTATACTTTAAATTGATATGGTATATTATAGGTGGGCCATTTCGGATTTGCGATAACAAGTAAAAATGGTTATACCTTTTCATAGTTATATAGCAATAAATAATTTATCCGAAAAGGTATGTAGCCATAATCTGAAATAATCGTCAACACGATATGTTTCGCAGACATTCGTAATAAAGTTTCATATGAGCGTTGTCCAGCGACAGATTGTATTTATCAATGTTATATACAATTATTTTCCATCGATAGTAGAGGAACGAGGTCAAATACAGTTTGTCGCGTGTAATAGTGAAATAATGTCGTTTTTATCGTAGAATAAATATCCGACTATAGGATATCTCACTTATTTATTTTGGTACAACACACATTATAACATTTTAATAGCGTTGATGTTAGAAATGTGACAGCATTATATATTTCGTTTTAGCATTACTTGAAAAATTTTGCTTTTTGTATGATAGCATATACATGTATAATACATAAGAATGATTGTCACAAATACAAATGATACTACAAATACAAATGGTAATTATGATTGGCAGGAAAGTAAACGAAAACAGACTTTTTACAAATTAATTTGTTATTTGTCTACATTTAAGACTAAACGTAAAAATAGTAATATTTTATTGTCACAAAATTGAGCGTATAGATGTTAAATGTACAAATATACCAAGCTTAAACGTAATTTTAGTATTTTGTTGCGTAATCTTGCGTATTTATTATTACTTTTAAATATCTGGACATCGACTCATCTAATCTTTGTGTACTTGAACTTGAAATATTTTCTGACTCTTATAAATATATCATATTTTTTTTATCTTAACTTTTGCGTCTGACTTACTGCTAAATCTATAATCACTCTATTTTTATTTCAATTCCTGCCACAGATTTTCAATTGGACCAATATTCGGTGATTGTATTGGGTTTTTAACAATTGTGAAATATTGTAGTCATTTCTGGGCGACATATGACGAATGTTTTAGATCTTGTTAAAAGTAATGTATTGAAAGCATTTGCAATTTTTCAATCGAAAACTTCAAATATTCTTTTTTGTAATGTCAAGATATTTAAACTTCTTTATAGCCCTTTCTATAAATTCAATATTATCAACTCCAATGGCTCCAATATATCGTCATAATGTTATCGAGCCTGCTGTGCTTGACTGTCGGAATCGTGTTATTCTTGCTAAACCCTTCTTTCGACTTTCGCTAAACAATTATTCTACCATCCGAATTAAAAAAGTTCATTCTAACTTCATCTTAGAATATAACATTATACCAAAAGCTTCATTGCTATTGACATACTTCCTTACAAATTCCAATCACTTATCACGGTTCACATTCGAAATGTAAGATTTCTTTCTCGCTTTTTGCCATGATACTTTCTACTCTCAAGTAGAATTATGCAGACTGTTTTCGTAGAAATTTTTTGCTTAATTCTTGAAGACATATTTGTTAATTTTGGTAACTTATGTTAATTTTCTATGCAGCGTTTATCCATTCCACTCGGTATTTTTTTCTCCAATGTGTTATTATATTATTCAGTGTTCCATTGTATTTAGAATTGTTAATAATTTTTTATACTGTAATTCATTTTCACCTTTCTTTTTGTCCGCAGAGGGAATCCATTTTACGGATACCTCATCCTAGTATCCTAGAGTTTTCAAACTGAAATATCAACCTCCGATTTTTTGAACGCCATGGTAAAAACTTTTATCAGTAAACAATAACAAATGACGATTAAACGTAACATACCTCTACATTGTCACAATACATAACAAGTTTTATAAAACGTAGTTATTAACTACTGAATTACCTACACACACACACACACACACACACACACAAACTACATGTATATCATTTATTTTTTACTTCCTGTAAAAATATCCGTTTAAGTTCATTTACTCGTCAATCATCATTACCAATTTAGGTGTACCCTCAATTTTGTGAGTAACTGTATGCATTGACTGGAATTAATATTCAGGCACCCTTTAAAACAGAATAACTTTTCTAAAACGGGACCAAACGACTTAAGTTTTTTAAGAAATTAGGAGAAAAAGAAGGTTGAAAAATGACAAGTTTTTGAGATCGTAGAAAACATATTAACTGTTACTGTTTTATCTGGACCGTACATTATATAAAAAGAATAAAAATATATCTCGTCTCTTTTGCTTTTGAATATTGTATGTAGACTTAATATTCCACATTTGGGTACCTATTTATGTTTCTTTTTAAATATTAGCTTCATTTTCATAATTATTTACATTATTGGAAAATGGAAATGTATTATTGACTAAGCACTCAGGGGTATTGTGTATTTGTCACAGTCAATTTGTCAGAATTACATTAGAAGAAACAACATGGTATACCATATTTGTCTACCTTCCTCCACTTTATTATTATTAACTCTACAGTTGCAGTATACATTCATGGTGTTCGGGTAAAAAGTGGCTTGCTTTTATGGAACATGTGGGAAGGTAGAGAGGTTTAAAATTAAGCTGTAATCAGATTAACGAAACAAGAGGAAATAGATGTACAGTGGGTCAAAAAAGTATTGGCACACCCAGTTTTCTTGGAATATCTTTAAACTATAAAGTAATTTATTAATATTAACTATGTTTATTAGTGTCTTTTGACACACAAAAATGGTATGTTGACTGAGAATTGTCAGTTATTTGTTATAAGGAAGTAAAGTAAAAAAAACGAAAATTCCAAAGTCAAAAAAGTATTGGCACACGTACGATGTCATTGCGGAAAGCACAATAATGAACACTATGAACAATATTGAACTTACTTAATATTTGGTGTGCATGCCTTTGGCCTTAATTACGGCCTGTAATCGATTAGGCATCGATTCGACAAGTCTTTGCGTAATTTCCGGTGAAATTTTAGACCACTCTTCTAAAAGCGTCGCTTTTAGGTCAGTTTTATTCTTTGTTTTCTTCTTTCGGATTTTTAAATCTAAAATATGCCACAGATTTTCTATCGGATTAAAATCCGGAGATTGAGGTGGTGTAGGGAGTTGTTTTGGTACGTTATACAATAACCATTCTCTGGTTTTCCTTGCCGTGTGCTTTGGCTCATTGTCTTGCTGGAAATGAAACGTTTCGTTTATGCCCATTTTTGTTGCACTCGTTAATAAATTATTTCGCAACACGTCGATATAGACGTCTGCATTCATTGTACTGTCAATAAAAACCAAATTTCCTACTCCATGGTATGACATACAGCCCCATACCATAACGTGACCACCACCGTGTTTCACCGTAGGAATAATATTCTTTTGATTTAATTCGGTGTTCGGTTTTCTCCATACAAATCTTCTTCCATCGGAGGCGAAAAGATTAAACTTGCTCTCATCCGAGAAAATAACTGTCTTCCAAAATTCCATTGTCTTATTTATATATATTTTTGCGAACCCGAACCGTTTCTCTCTATTCTTCTCATTAATGAACGGCTTTTTCCTCGCTGCTCTACCATAAATTTCCGCAGAATGTAAAACATTTCGGACTGTTTGGGTACTCACTTCTTTTCCCGAATATGTTGCAATGTTAGTAGCTAAATTTGTGGCACTTACAAAAGGATTTTTCACTGCTTCTTTGACAATGTCTCTTCGTTCTCTAGTTGTAAGCACTCGCGGACGACCTGAACGTGGTTTGTTCTCGACGCTGCCAGTTTCCTTAAATTTTTTTACGACATTTCTCACTGTCGAGAAACTTAAATTTAATGAATTACCGATTTTTCGATAACTTTCACCACTTTTATGCAATGAAATAATTTTCATTCGCACACACAAAGATAACTTGCTCTTCTTCGTAGCCATGATGCTTGTTCAAAGTGTAAACACAAACTAATTATGTTTACTGAGAGAAGCAATTCATAACAGCAAATTCTGTTTATGTTTATGTTCTTAGAACCGAATTTGATGCGTACGAAAGCGAATAACACTTATCCTAGTAGTAAAACCGTACTTGTGCCAATACTTTTTTGACTTTGGAATTTTCGTTTTTTTTACTTTACTTCCTTATAACAAATAACTGATAATTCTCAGTCAACATACTATTTCTGCGTGTTAAAAGACACTAATAAACATAGTTAATATTAATAGATTACTTTATAGTTTAAAGATATTCCAAGAAAACTGGGTGTGCCAATACTTTTTTGACCCACTGTATATTAGGCGTGGTTACAGGATTCCGTTACGATCGGTTTGATACACTGGGACTTGACTTATAAATGGGGTTCTTTGCAAACGTTATAACATCAGATCACTCTCTATTTCACTTTACATTAACCCCTTGGCATACAATGGATGACGTGCATCGATTCTGTTTCATTTAACCCTTTTCACTCCAAGCAATTGTATTTCCTAACTCGAGACATCTATCGGTGCTAGAATAATTCCATTGCACGTGGTTCATTTCCTTTCGTGCGTATCAAATTTGTCACTGTTAACAGTACGGCAACACTTCAATTTTTACTAATTTCTTAATTACAAATTGTTTTGAATAATAGTCTGACAATTTTCAGTGTCGCCTCAGAGGAGCCATTGGAGTGCTAAGGATTAAAATGTTGAAGATATTCCCCTCCTCCTTTCTCCTTTCTTTCTTTTTTTGATCTGCTTGACACAGCTATTTATAATGCTTATGTTTTGTATCCTGATTTGCCTAATTCAACAAAGCAATCGATTGTAGATTTTCGATCGAATATCGCAGAAGATATTCTACACAATTTGTCATTTTCTAATTACTCGACATGCAACAGACCGTCGCAAAGTGAATACCCAACTCGATTACAGGCAAAACATTCCGCACATTTTCCAGAATATATATTTTCCACTACCAAAAGAAACATCCTACAAAGAGATGCCATATGTGTGTGTGTGTAAAAAATAACGTAAGAAGCGAAAGAACTTGGCAGTGTAAAAAGTGTCTAGTTCCTTTACATATTCGAAAATACTTGGAAATGTATCATATTTTACAGAATTATTAATTTATTATTTTATGATGTTACTTAATTACTGTCCATTAACATTATATATCAACCTGATTAAATATTGCAAGATGCAATGGAAAAACACGTTTCTTAGATAAAAAAATACCAATAACAAGTAGAATGTGCTTACAAAAAATTTGTTTCGTCAAGGTATCTCTTCATCGAAGCCATTGAAATTTTGTCATTGTTATATTGCCACATCACTATGGGACAGTTTCCCAAAAATCTGTGGGTTCTTGTCCCGACTAGAGAATTATGAAGGCTCGTTTTCTTATGTTTCTATATTTTTGTATAAATATATTTGGCAAGCCTGGATAACAGGCATAGTTTCTTGTACTAAATATTATACGGTTATAGATGACTTAAATGTTGCAAAATCTCGAAATAATCTAATCTTAACAAGAAGGATTCGGAAAGGGAGAGACTAGAAAACCCTTTCCAAGAAAATCTGGAAAGTGGTGGGATTTTTACACTAGCCAATTATATACATTTAGGGCGGTTTTTGAAGCTACGTAACGCCCATAATTCCATGCGTTAGTTTATGGTAAATCAGCCACAGAAAGATACGCGGAAAATGCCGTGCAGATCCTTTTGCATTGTAAGAAACGGCACATAAATGATGGGCCTCTGGCGCTATAGGTGAACCTACGCTACGTCAAGTGCCATTGAGGGCGGTACGACCGAGTTTTCCTTATGAAAACTCAGTGATACTTTCCAACCGTATCCTCAGTCTTAAAGCAATAAATTTGTAGAGTAGGCAATAAGAGACGTCTCAAAAAAGACAAACCCAAATCGACCATAGTGTAAACCCAGACTGAAATCGGAGATGGCGGCGCAACACGAGCGACAGTCGCGGAATGACGCGACATTAACAACAATAATAATAATAATGATAATAACAATGATATTAACACTTTAATGGCCGCATTTTTACGCAGTCAAACGTTGCCAGGGACCGACAATATTTTTAAAGAATTAATTTTAAAAAACTTTATTAAATTCACGAAATAATACAACATGTGCGAACATACACATAAAACAAAAAACAATAACAATTTAACAACAAATTTAATATTTTTCCTTTGTGTGATAGTTATTAAAGCTATCGCCTACATGTAACGGTAACAGTTATTCCGGCTATCGCACACATGTGTGAGCGGCCATTAAAGTGTTAATAGTAATAATAACGATGTAAGAGCTATAAACATTTTTCATGTAATAAAAAATCCAGGAGGTATTTAGGTGGCCTCTTATATTCGAGATACTCGTATGCTACCTACTTATGTATTCTTAATTATTCGTTATCCTTATCTGCACTTAAGCTCTGTTAAAAATAAAGAGTTATTTCACAGAGCATAATTACAATTACTTCTTGCTTTTCTCTAATGATTGCGTATGATGGGTCCAAAAAAATCCGAAAACTTCAGTGAGATGTGAAATCATATAATATGTTATCGAATAACGTCAAAAAAAAAGAAAAACATCATATTCTTATAAATTTCATTACACTGTCATCCACGGTTGCATTCGTCTTCGTATAAATAAGAATACGAAGGTTCCAAAAAGACTCGAAAAATGCCTAAGGGTTAATTATTACTTGTAAAAATATAATAATAAATTTCGAATACAAGTTTCTTTACACGCAGTAGGGTTATCTCGCAATGCTATATAAACCCATAGAAACATCGATAGTCTTCGAAGTTAAAGGATTACTCGCCGAAATTGAGCGAGGTAGTAAAAGTTGTCGATGTTACGGTTCCTAGTCAGATGCAATAAGAGCGTTCCAACTTGGAACATTAATCAAAAGTCGAACACTCGAAAGTCTTGGCAACGGTTCTCCCGAGAAATTCTCTGAATTTTCGAGTGGTGTAGATTCAATTAGGTGCGTACGGGTATCGAGGATATTTACTATTGTAGAAGTGTAAACAATTTTAGCTAATTCTGATATTTGGTGGCCTTGTTTTATTGTACAAATATGCGCTAATATTGGTTAGTGCAATCTCATTGCCTGACCTGCAACTTTAACGAAAATTTAACTTCCGTCGAGACAGGTTTTACATGACCTAAATATTTAATCGTTTAAATGAAATTTAAAGTCGAGTAACTTCATTCGTATAATATATCATATTAAGTCATTTAGATTCCCTTTAACTTGGTAAAATGATGAAATTCTGGTTATTTAAATCATGTCTCATCGTGTCGTTTCATTACTAATACATGTGTACTATTAAAAAATAGTGTCGGATCTCTTTTTACATTATCAATACCAGCATTTAACTTTAGAACTTCTGAAGAAAAAAAAGAAATTTTGTAAATCTAAATATTCTTTAGTGAATGCAGGTGGCATTACAATGTCGAGATAGATTAAAAAAATAATCATAGACTTTTCACAAATCAAAAGAAGTTGCTTCCTATGGATAACGATATTTAGTCCGGATTGTTCAGATCAGATGATCCGTTATTTGCACGTAATAGCTTAATTACATTTAATTGTTTCCAAAAATATTTTATTATTTTTACAGCATTCTTACATACATTCTTACATCTTGCAACTATCTTTTTCAATACTTCTCTTTGTTTCATACACTTGAAGGATTTTAAAATTGAAGTAATGTATTTTCTGCGTTTTATAATTTGAATCGTGTAACAGTAATGATCAATTTATCTCAAGTATTTGTAGATTTAAATTTAATTTTATCACTTCACTTTGTAAAATGCACTTTAAAGGTCCACATTAGGGTTATGATATTGTGATACAGAATACAGAACAGTGAACTATTTATAATTCTTTACTTATTTTTCTTACACGGAGAACGTTGATTATCTGAATTCAGCAGATAAACATGACTATTCGAATATTAGAAGGGTTGGAGTTGTTCGAACCAATTGAACGTATTTGGAAACAAAGCATTTTGTCGTTCCTGAATGTAAAATTCAGTATTGCGTGTCTGCGAAATATTTAATTATACAAGCTGTCTCAATTGATTTTGGCATCTTGATTTTCTCGCTATTATCACTCGCAGTGAAAAATATTTCGAAGAAAATTTGAATTGTATTGAAGGAAGCATATTTTACTGGTATTAGTTTTTCGCCAATGAAAGCATAAATATCGTATGAAGATCAACTGTGTTGTTTTAACCGTTTGATGGATTTTTTAATATAATATTGGATGCAGTTCGATATTAATTATACAAAAGTATTAAGCCAAGTACGTCGAAAAGTTAATGGGTTAGGAGATATTTTAATTTAAATAATTCTCGATTCATCATTATTGTCATACTAAGGAGTTTGCTTTTATTTATTACGGAACGGTTTCAACATAACAGCTATTTACATGACGGCAATATTCAAGTCCATAGTGCCACGATTGCCTTACATTGTCTAATGCATCGGCTGATATTTTGCAACACACAGTAATGTTGCTTCGTATCAGTCACTGTATTTGGACTTTCATCACAAACTTCATTTTTTAAGTGATCCTAACGTTGGTAAAAACAGCGATATAATAAATTAATACTTTTTCATGATTAACGTTGAGCTGCACCTATTAATGTATTCAAATAATAAAGTTAACCTTCACTTAGCTGTGAGTAATAATAGTCAAAAAACCAAGGTGTCAAAATTGGGTTAGACATCTTGCATGTAACCTAACTGTTCATATCAAGTGAAGTGATGATACCTCCTGCAACCAGGGGAGCATTTGAAAACGATTTAAGAAACATGAGCGTTTCTATGATCAGGGTTTCTGAAATCAACGAGCTCGACAAACGTATCAACAGAAAATGGACCATTGATACATGCAGCTTGCAATACGGTAACGACACCAACGTAAATATTGGATAATCGGAAAAGTATTGAGAGATTTTTGTCATTTCTTGATTAAATGTTTCATGTATTGAAAATTAACTTTATTCAAGTATATATTGGCCATTATTATCTATAACCTTTTGCCATTTTTGGGGCAGAGCTATAATCCCATCGGAATAGAACTTCTGTGGTTTATCGGCTAACAACTTGACCAAGTGATTTTCGGAGACCTTTTTTTGGATCCAGCTTTTTACCATCAAGGTAGTTCTGCAGAGACCGAAACAAACGATAATCTGATGGTGCAAGATTTGGAATATATGGTGTATGCATCAAAACTTCCCAGCCAAGCTCAAAAATGGTTCGATTTCATTATGTTTGAGCAATGATTCGCAGATGGAAACTTGATCCATCAAATTTTTCTCTGTTAAATCATGAGATACCCAAACATCGAGCATCTTTTTGTATCCAATCCCCTGCAAATGATTCAAAACGGTTGAATGGTGAATGATTAGGTCCCTAGCAATCTCATGACTGCTTATATGCCGATCTTGCTTAACCATTTGCATTATTTCATCGACTTTTTCAGTGGTTGGTTGACCAGAGCGAGGTACATCTTTAATATTGAAATCTCCAGAACGAAAGCGAGACAATTACCTACATGCTGTTGCATTTGATAAAGCATCTTGATTGTAAACACCACAAATTTTTTCCCAGACTTGTGCAGCCTTTTGCCTGTTTCCTAGTGTCGTAATTCACGGTGTTGTAAATAAATGCGCGTTCGTTGGGTAGAAAAAGGATGTGCTTTAATTCTAATATTTACAACAACCTTTGTCGCCGGCCGAATTAACTTTGGGCGACTGATTAGATATTCTCGGAACAGTGAACTTGTGAATGAATGATGTGTTTGGAAAATCTGGTGACACGACTATAACCTGCCTCTCTACTAGACGAACTGTACGTTACTGAAAAATGCCACGCGGACGCCGAGCCAACGCCCGGAAAAACAAAAGACGCGCGAGACCCCACGACGCCACCATAGGACACGGCTCCTCGGAGGACCGCATCCACACGCGCTCTGTCGATACTGGGGCCCGCGGTATGACTCTGAACAGTATGCGCGTGTAAAAGACGAGACTTTGTAACTAATGCGAAATGTGCGAAGACGCTGCGTGCGTATAATAAGACGTAATGACAAAGATAAGACGTGCGTATTTCGAAAGATTAAAGAATTCTAAAGACTAACGATTTCTAAAGATTGAACATATCGCAAGACTATAGATCTTTTTAATGCGCGAGACGGGAGGGTAGGCGGACCCTTTCTCGGAATCGAACACCTAGTAAAATTGCAAAACATAGCGAATTTTTCAGAAGTTTCACTCATTTTCACACCAATATTACTTCTGACATGATTGACGAAATACAAAACTGTCTGCATGAAAATTGTAGATTGAAATGTCACCTCTCAAATGCGTGTCAGTATGACGCAATCTGATTCGTGTTGCCCGATATATGACACCAAACAACATTTAGTGATCAAAATTTCTCAATACTTTTTGGACTATCCAATATAAACGTCGGCGCTCACATATTACGAATACGACCACCACAGTTAATACTATGAGAATCATACTGTCTAACACGTATCCGATAACTCCGAAAGAAATAATTGAAAAAACATTAACGGCTATGGGAACAAGATGCGCCTCTCATCTAATATTTATGAGATGGTGTAAACGAACCGGAGTTCTTTTACATTTTAAATTTCCGGCATCAAATATGTATCAAACTTTAATTATGCTATCAAGATCCCTATTACGTCGTAACAACATTATACATAAGCGCATATGAATATTTTGGAAATCCCCCAGCAATAAACTACCGCTACGTCCAACGTCTTGCGACCAAGCGCAACGGCCAAACCGAACGTTTACCTGCGATCGCGCCACGTGACCAAATCATCATCGACTCTGCTTGGTATGCTTACATGAACCATTTTTCGTATAAATACTGCACACTTTTCGCACTCTAGGCGATTCACATGTCAAACGTCACTGAAACAACTTCAACTCAACTAAACCGCTCGTTTGTAAATCCGTATTATTTTCGGTAGAAAAACCAGTACGTCGGACTTATTAAACTCAGTTCTGCGTACTAACAAGTCGTGTGTCTTTATAATATTATTTGCACCACCCCTAAATATCGATCCTTGATAAGTTAAGCGCTCGAAGCGCAAGGATAAATATAAAACGTTCTTACGAAACGATTTACTATTCGTGCGCTCAAACACTCCCTAATAGCATAAAAACTGAGTACAACGATGTTAAGTACTAAATCTATGTTTCAACAAATAGTCCAAGATGGTTTATCTGCAAGAAAGATGACTGTTTGGTCAAACAATATCCAATTGATGACATGACTGTGCAGACGTTATTGCCCGAAGAACCCCCAATAACTACGCAAGAGATAATACATTCGAAGAAGCCAATGCTGCTGATGATATCTTTAAAGTTTCTGAGCCTGACGCTAATAACTACAAGAGAAATGGTAGAAGAGTTTTATCCACTACCGAGTCTGGCTCTACCGTCAGGGAAACCACAACCATCGATAATCTCGCATCAGACGATTCTGACAACAAGATTAACCGCGCGCAAAGCCACACAAATAAGCGTACAAAAAGAAAGAAGACATTATAGAAAATCCGAACAAACTCGTGTAACAACGATCAAGAAACTGATATCGAGACAGTGACTATCGAGTAAAGAAATGATTATCCAACACCTAAACACTTATGTCTTATTGGTAGATTATGTTTATTCTACGCAGTCAATCCACACAGACTAAGATATTATCTACATTGAAGGAGCACCTTCCCACATTGAAGGAGCATTTTCACACATTGAAGGAATCAAACAAGAATAAAGTAAAAACTGTATATTCCAACAAAAACGGAATTCTACAATCACTCCCGGTCACAGAGTATAAATTCCGAAATATTTTCTGAGTATACAGGGCAAGGCACTTAAAATCGGTCACCTGAATAACTTGATTGCTACTGGTGATAAGAAAAAATGGATCAGGCCAAAAGTATTTGGTATCGAAGAGCTGATTATCCGATATTACTAGCTTTTTGATAGGTGGAGACTTCAAGGAGATACGAAGGTTATCTCTATTTTTTAAAAATGAAAGTATATGGTTTTTATTTACATTCTGATAGAGTATTTCAAGACGAATACAATAACCTATATTTTTGCAATGTCAAAATTCAGCATTATTTTGTTTCGATCATTACAACCAAATGCTGTGCCATTAACCGAGCACTAGATGTTACCAACTTGTAAAGGGTGAACCAAAATTAACGCAAGATTTGAATTTGCCGCCATTTTTTGCAGTAAATTGTTGGCAACCCTGAAAAAAGAACAATTTCACAGCTGAGAATTTAGGTTTAGTAAAAATGGAGCGTTATACGATACAACGACATGTTTTCATTATTGAACAATATTTAAAAAATAATGAAAGTTCGGCGGCCGCAGTTCGAAAATTTTGTACAAAATATGGTCAAAATAGTGTCTTAACCGCGTCAACTGTGAAAAGATTAATTGAAAAATTCAGGGTCACTGGATCAGTTGGAGACGCTAAGCACACCGGTCGTCCAAAAACAAGAAATTGAAAAGAAAATTAAAACAAGGAAATTAAACGCTGCATCAACGAAATTCAGCCACAATTATGCAGGAAGGTTATGAAAAATTTCGATAAAAGAGTGCGTATTTACTAGCAAAGCCGCGGAGGCCATTTGCCCGATGTGTTATTCCATAAATAACCCTATCCTATGTACTTTTTGATTCAATGAAAAAATAACAATCTAAAGACTAAAAACTGTGTTTCTATTTAATTCAGACCTTGCGTTAATTTTGGGACACTCATTATAACGGTACGAACTTCCTCATCTATATCGTCTCTCAATGCGTAATCAAATCAATACAGAAGCCAACTTGCAGTTATAATATCAATAGTCATATTATTAAAATTAAAACTAAATATTCATAGTTTACATCAAACAATAAAAGCCAAGATTTTATTAAATTTATATGCAGCCCATGCAAAAATAGTGAATAAGGACAAAGTAGATAAAACTGCAAAAGGCGGACAAAGAAAGTTGACAAGGAACGTCAGATAACAAGACTATAATCAAAGAATAAGGTCTAGTTGAAGGTGTGAACTACTTAAGATTTTATCACAAAGATGAAGGTAAGCCGTGGTAGAGTGGATTTCGAGCTTCCAGAGATTTTGTAGTTCCTGTTAATAGATGCCGTTACGACCATTATAATTTAATAGCTTCATTAGCCAGTACAAATTTTACGATCAACAGTATTCAGCAGTGAACAGCAGGATTTCAAAACCTGAGCCTAGTTATGCAGAAATGTCTGGATTATGAAAACGAACATAATATTGTACATTAGAACTGAAGCTTCTTAAAGACAAGTACTGCTGTCCTCTTCGTAGTAGTTTCTTTTTATGTAAGAATGTCTCTGATGTAGAACGACTAAAAATAATTTATATTAGGAGTACAAATAAGTCTCCACCGTTTTTTATGTTAAATTGAGTATTTATTGCAAAAGGACGGTACCTCATGTGTTGCGAGAGTAATACCAAAGGTTGTACGTCCCTAACTTTGTCCTCGGTAATTTATAACACATAAACGAAAGGCGGGCAAGAAATTACTAAATTCAGCTTCGAAGGAGCCGACTATTCGACACGCGCCATACGCGGACAGTTTTACCCCGACGGACGGACATCACGTGCGATGCACTCGAAGAAACGGAAACCAGACAATCCTGCAATAAATCACGATAATCCCTTATTGACTGTTTCCCACTTCTTCAGGCACACTCCTTCCAGCATTTCTACAACCAATTAAAAACTCTACATTCCTCCACCTCAAAATACCCTTAACCAATCACGACAAAACCGAGGTGACGTCGGACAGAACGCAACAAGGCTCAGACAAAACACGAAAAGCAGACGCAAAGAACTTGTAAACCAGAAATCGCGAATAGACAAGACCTCGAAACCCAGAAATCGCGAGCAGACAAGAACGGGTAAAACAGAAATCACGAACAGAAAAACGAACAAGTATTACAACATGAACCGATAGAAACATAGAAGTTATAACACAGAAATCGTGAACATTCCGAAGTTAAAAATAATGAAATCGCAAACATTGTAAACGTGTAGTTATTTCGCGACCCCGGTGCTCAGCGGCATTCTTTGCACGCTGAGAAGAAGGTATCACCGACGTGACACCTTCGTATACATAATGTTTTCTTTAAATTATTGTTCATCGCTGATCACTACTTTTTCCCATCTTTCTGACAGCATCTGGATACCGCGTCGGAAGCTTCATCTTTTGACGCTATCCATGAATCGACCCAATTTTTGGTATCTTCATGTGATGTGAAGCGCTGTTCATACAGGCCATGCAACTTCGATCAAAACAAGTATTAGGTAAATCGGAATGTTCCGTCCGTTTTTTTACAAAAAGTATAGCTTTATTCATGAAAGAAAATGAAAAAGTACGTTAATCAAAATATTATCCATCGTTAGCGATGACTTTTTCCCATCTTTCGGGCAGCAAGCGAATTCCGCGTCGAAAGAATGATTCATCTTTGCAGGTTATCCAGGCGGAGATCCATTTTTCGAGATCTTCGTACGAATTAAATCGTTCTTCAGCAAGTGTGTGTACCATCGACCGAAACAAGTGGTAGTCAGATGGGGCACAGTCTGGTGAATAAGCCGCATGTGGTAGTACTTCCCAGCGAAGTGCTTCTATCGTTTCCTTGACAATTTTTGAGACGTGAGGCCGAGCATTGTCATGCAGCAAAATCACCTTACGCTGTCTCGTTTCATATTGTGGTCGTTTTTCGTGCAATGCTCGACTCAAACGGATAATTTGTTGTCGGTAGAGATCTCCTGTGACTGTTTGGCCAGTTTTTAGCAGTTCATAGTATACCACACCTTCCTGATCCCACCAAATGCAGAGTAAAGCCTTTTTTCCGTGGATATTCCGCTTTGGCGTCGATGTTGAGAGTTGGCCAGGATCACAAATGGTTTTTCGACGTTTAGAATTGTCAAAATAAATCCATTTTTCATCCCCAGTGATGAGACGATGGAGAAACTCCTTTCTTTGTTGCCTAGCAAGCAAAATTTCGCAGATGGTTTTCCGCCTTTCAATGTTTCTTGGCTTGAGTTCATATGGGACCCACTTTCCTTCCTTGTAGACCTTCCCTAAGGCTTTTAAACGGTCGGAAATGACAGATTGAGCACAATTTAACGCTTCTTCAATTTGTTTTTGCATTTGACATGGATCTTCATCCACCAATGTCTGCAATTCTTCGTCTTCGAATAATCGTGGCCGTCCAGAACGCTCTTTGTCCTCCAAAGAAAAATCACCATTTTTAAAACGTCAAAACCACTCTCTACATGTTTTATCGGAAACAGCATTATCGCCATAAACGTCTACAATTATTCGATGAGCTTCAGCTGCCGTTTTCTTCCAATTGAAACAAAAGACTAACACTTCGCGCAAATGACGCTTATTCGGCTCAGATTCCGACATCTTCAATGTAGAAAAAAACGAAGTTATTGATGCAAGCGTAAATTGTTGTGTACTGAGTTTTATTAACAGATGTTCAAACTAAAAAGTTAGCCTTACTTTAGAGGTTATAGTTACCCACAGTTCGAGCTACGGCTACTCGACGCTAGATGGACAGAACTTTCCGATTGTCCTAATACAATAATAATCAGAAGGAGCAATGTCTGGTGAACACGGTGGGTGGGATGAAACTTCCCAATTAAGTGTTTCCAAGTAGATTTTTAACGATGCCTGGCAAGTAGCATTTCACATGTGGACAATCGGCGTTCAATGTTTCTTGGCGTCAGTTCATATGCAACCCAATTTCCTTGTTTTTGAATCATTTTCAATGATTTTAGAACATGTGAAATCGCTTGTCCAGTTACTGATAATGCAAGAGCAAATTCTTCTTGTGTTTGGCACGAATCTTTATTCAATAATGCTTCCAATTCCGGGTCTTCGTACACTTTCGCCCTTTCACTACGTTCCTTGTCTTCGACATCAAATCACCGTACTTAAACTTTTAATACCACTCACGACAACTTCTCTTTCTTAATGCAGTCTTACCACATGCTTCTGCAAGCAATCGATGCGCCTCAGATGCAGATTTCTTCAAATTAAAGAAGTAAATCAGAACTTCCCACAAATGACATTTATTCGGCTCAAAACTTGACATTTTCGCACGAAAAAAATATACGACGCTGATACATAATCGTTAATATTTCGAGGCTATGTTGTTGACATGTGCAACCTTGGGATATGATATTTTACATCTGACACTAGCCGCCGTAACTTACTAGTTGCGCTATTTAATTTCGAACAGCGGAGACTTATTTGTACTCCTAACAATTTTCTTAACCCCTTAACCGACAACTACGGGCATAGCCCGTAGTACGATGATGAGGTCAAAAGTGAATATTACGGGCATAGCCCGTAGTACGATGATCGGGCCAAATATAAATATTAGCAGCGGCGCCCTTTTAAAATTATAAATATTTGTGGAATATTTGATAAGTAATTACAACCTGATGCAATAATTGTAGTAGATGCAAGTACTACAAAAAGTTTATTTATACAAAATTAATAATCTGCAATCGTGTAATATAATTCGAAACATTCTGGTAGATGTAAGAGAACTTTCCCCGTCTTACACTCCCACGTTGTTTCTCTACGTTTCTTATTTTTTTGGCAAACTCTACAAGATTTTGACGGTTTTAATTTTGATGCTGTTGGGTCAATATGTTTTGGAAAATGAGCCCAATGCTTCGCGTACAGTCTCTCTGGCATATCTCCGGAAGATAATTGTCCACGTTCTCTATAATTCGGTTTTGGCATATTCTTCAATAGTTGATCGCGCCGAATGGTGATGATAGTGCGAGACTTGTTCGGGATGGGTTACTAGTGAAATGGATCTGATCACCAGGATTAACTTTGTAGAAAACGAGTGGAACAAAACTTTATTTACAATATGTGAACTTTAGTGGACTGTATAATGATAGGTAAGACTTAGCGCGATTTGAAATATTACAAGAGTATTCTTGTCTAAAACCGTAAGATCTGAACCGTAATTCAGTGCCGTTAGAGAAGTGTATGACTTCGGTAACGTTTGTTAATCTTGCTAATCTGACGCGCGCTTGCCGAACACCGGTATTTAAGTTCAATCGTCAAATGGGTGTGACTAGACTTGACCAATGAACAACAGATATTTTCGGGAAGGCTGTGACAATTTTGAAGGGCAGTCGCCGCCCACGCTGATCGAAGAAAATGGTGAAATTGATGGTGAAAGAGAGAGACGTAACTTTCGGCAAGCCGCGTTGACGGAAAACAAGGGACAGGCCGCGCAGCGCAGGTAAGGCCCGTCCGGTAACGCATGACAAAGAGACTCTTGAAGCGGGCGAGGAGACGGCAATTTCGGAGGTAACTCTGGAGGTGCACGTGTAAAACAGCTTGTTAACAATAAACCACTTCTCGAGTCCTAATCCCCGAGGCGAGGATTTTTACGTTCCCGATTGTAACTAGCAAAATCCCGTTCTCGGCACATTTGTTCGCCAAATGTGCGAGACGGACAATTCTGTCGCAAAACTAATAAAGTGACCCTCGATGGTCACGCAGACAATAGTGATTCGGCTATGTTGATCCTATAGTCAACGTAACATTGTTTCTTCCCGTTATTTATTTTGTTGTATAAAATGTATGAATTAAAAAGACCAATATCGAACAGATAAAAAAAACGATTATACGATTGGCCCGATCAGCGTATTACACAAGTCGTGCGAATGGCTCGAAGGCGCTCGAGCTTGTTTACGTTTTCGGCCCAGAATTCTCGAACATAAATCGTAGGTTAAGTGGTTAAGCAGTGTTCCGCAAAAATTTAGGATCTATGTAATACCCATGTAATTAAAGTTACGTGTAATAATATTGTACTAGCTAAATAAACTATTCTGTTTGAAGCAACGATAAATAAATAAATAAAATACTAGAGCGATTACTCACAAGGGAACATATTCAGATGCGAAAATCCGATTTAGATGAAACTTATGGGAGCTTATAGCTTTATTGTTTAAACAAAAAACTTTTATTAAAATTTTCTTGCGCGACTACATTACCTATTAAAAAACACACAATTTAAAAAAAATTCAAATTTTTTCGACCTCTGGTTTCCGAGATATCTCAAAAATACCCCAAATTTGAGGGCTGTTTTCACCCTTTCAAAGTGGATGATTGCCGATAAAAAAGGCTCTAAAACATCGAAGGTTGTATAAGTGGTGTTCCGGACTCCGAGTTTTTACCGCACTTAGGGTAAAATTGCAAACAGATATGGGTGAATTTCCTAGGTTAGCAATTGTGACTATCCCCAGAAATGTCGCAAGCATCACCACTATTTGTCTCCAATCGTTTTGTCTTGTACACAGCCCCCCAGCGAATCATAAGGCCCGTTTTCCTGTCATGGATTTTCGTTGGTCCATCCGCGCTTTTGAATACATGGAAAAATTGCGGTAAGGAAGGAACCAAGTCTTTATCAAGGCCAACTTGCTGCCCTTTAGGTTCACTTGGTCATTTGTTCACTCGGTTATTAGTTCTCTCGTTCGTCATTCTGTACGCAGTTTAGACTCCATTGGTCCTATGGTATCCCAGTTATATTGCTCCTATGGCATCTTAGATATTGTTAACGCGTTCTGTTAAGTTATACAAATTGGTTATTCTTAGTTTATATATTGTTGAAGTTCGTTGTAGAAGTATCATTAAATACAGGCTGTTGAGTTTTCAACTGGTCCTTCGAGTATGAGTTCATTAATTAGTTGGCACACGTGCAAACACAAACAAGGTCCGAACGAATTCTTAATTCTACCACGGACGTAACCATATAAATTAACACATTGTGTATGGCGTTTTGCGCGTTCAACGCGCTCCCAGGGCCCGCATATTTTTGAACGCTCCAGAAGCATACTTGGCAAGCAATACGATGTTTATATGCACATTTTATATATCTATTTATTATATAAAATTTTTTACATTTTAACAATTATTTATTTCACAAACTTGAATAATGCTTTAGAGTGTGATACCTGATAAAAAAAAATTATTAGTAACAGATTGAAAGTGTAAATAATTTTTAAAAAGCTGTTTCCTTACAAATTAAAACACAAACTTTAAAATAACATAATGTACAACAATAAAACACTTTATATGGTACGGTAAACGATCGGCACAGATCTACCGACACACTGGCTATACTGACTGATTGTTTTTACATGCTTGGAACGTCAACATTCGGTTATTTCGCTTATCATTTGTCACAAAAATGCGCAAGGCTTCACTACCCTGGTAACGTAACAAACACATTTTGTCTCTAGTTGCTTAAGTGATCGATTCAGTCGAAGAAACATGAAAACGAGATATCTCGTGACCCATACGCAATGTGTTAATATTACGTATGGTGTACGGCGCTGGCGCACTGTCGATGCGAGGTCAAAGAGAAATTACAAAAAGTCAAATAGAACTTTTATCGAATCTCACTAGAATTTACTCTGATATCAACCGGAACTTGTTACAATTTACTCTGTTACTAATGTGACACGACGTGATCTTATGCGTGACTACTCATTTGTGAAACAATGGGACTGAAAATGAATGAATGTATATAGCCTGAAAAATGAGGGAGGCGTATTCATGTATATTCTAGTACATTCTAATGAATTCTCATATATTGTGGTACATTTAAATATATCATGGTATATACCGGTATACATATACCGGTATATCATGCGTTAATTTTATCCACTCTAGTATATTTTTGTATATTCTGGTAGATTCTTTGTTAATTGCAGCTTGTAACGAAATGCAGACTGCAGTCTGATCTTTTATAAAAGAGATTAAACGGAGGTTATCTAGGGTATTTCTTACCAGAAACGAACCCAAGAGATTCTTAGAAAATATTCTGCATGGGTAACAGTAGTAATTACCCGTTTTACATACCTATAATTAAAGAGTTGAAAGTAGATACAAATATTTAACGGCTATGATTAGACAGTATGAACAAATTCAGCATTCTCGGATGGAATCCAAGATGTATACAAGTCTAACAAAGAATCAACATAAAGTATCACTCGAAAAGATACAAAGTTTACTGGATATAAGAGTGATCAAAGTAAGATACCTACTGCATAAGAGGTTGCAAACTGTAATGGATCTATGAAGAAACCAAAGGAATACAAAAGTTTATAAAACCAAAGAAAAGGTAAAAGTTAGAATGCCTTCAGAAATATGATCTGAAACAAGATGTGAACCGAAAATGATTGAAGGAACGCTATGAATGACTTCAACAATCAAATGAACGTACGAGTATTAACCAACATTGCTAGTTTACACAATGTACAATGATAAGCAGGTACTTTAAGTGTATTTAAAAAAACACAAATCGTGAATTAAATTACTCTTATTTTCATTATTAACTAGGAAAGTTACTTCTAATATCAAGCCAGTGGCATATGTATTATTCAGTTAGTGGCTGTCAGAACGAACAGATGAACCTAGGACCAAGTGGTGCTAAGATTGTGCATAAAGGAATTCCTACTTTATGAGGAAGTTTAATAAAGTTCGCAAGAGCAAGTTAGAACTGCCCTTTGACTTGAAAACGATCGCCAGATGACTATGTTCCCTTATTTTACAATTAAGCCAGCATACCTCTTGCATTATCTTGCAATTACTTGAAAAGTATTTAGCGTTAACGTGGCTCGGATATCAAAATGTCGTGGAACATATGGTATACACAGTGGCTCACGAAAGTGTTCGGGCACTCTTTAAACCTAAATAACATTTTAAACATTGCAAACAAACGTCTTGACTTTTCTCGAGCAACTAGAAGCATTGATATATGAAAAAGTAATTTCGAAACAATCCTAATTGGTAGAAATTACATGAAGAAATAAAGCAGACATTTTTTAAAACATTTATTAAAATATTCATTTTACAGACCTGTATTACTTATACACATGAAAATTTCATCAAAATCGATTGACGAAGAAAAAAAAACGACACGCGTAGAAAGATGGAAGAATTTGTGGAACTTAATACTTTATCTACCAGCGAGTATTTCATAATTTTTCAAGGTCCATTGTCCATGATTGGAAAGTTTTCAAAGGATCTCTTAACGCTGACAGCAATTTTTATTGTAAATTTTCTAAAAAGTTCTAATAATAGCTTTCCGGTCGGTGAAGTGTTAAGCAGAAGATTATCAAGAATCGTGAAAAATTGCGATTTCCACTATTTTAAATGGCATGTAGCTCGTATATACGTTGATTGATTTCAATAAATTTTTCTGCATATGTATAACTGTCATTGGTGTACAATATGCGTCTTTAAAATTTTTAGTACATGACTTAAATAAAAAATATTTAAAAAGTTCCCTTTTTATTTATCATGTAATCCATACCAACTGCAACTCAAAAATCAATGCATCTAATTGTTCAAGAAAAGTCAAAACGTATGAAACAATCTTAAAAGATTTGTTTAAAAAGGACTGGCTGAATACTTTCGTGACCCACTGCGTATATATGTATTATTATGTAGTATGAAACTGTTTCGAGTTAGACGCCCAAGCAGCGTAAAAGTCTGTTGGAAGAGTTATTACCCTTGGAATATAGTTTGAATTTGTTAGTCAAGTGCGCAAATGAACCCAATGCGAAGTAAGGAAGCCACTAAGAATGGAATCAAGAGCAGACAAACCTAATGCGAAATCAGGTAGCTACAAAAGGTAGAAACTTCGTGAACGAACTCAATGCGAAAGTAGGAAACAGCGAGAACTGTTAGTAGGCCTCGTAAATTCAATAATAGAATTTAATTTACACATTCCGAGCAGTAGGCTTGTTTCACGTGGGAAATTACTATATTAAGATATTGATCAATAATTGAGTTAATTATTGATAATATAGTTACATTCTTACTATTTTCAGCATTACAAGTGTTATGGTGTCGCGTATGACTAGATAAATCCGTAACTGTACTCTACTGTAACTCTGCTGTATGCTTTTGAATCGAAAAGAATGTAAATTAACAGGTTTATACACTCAAAAATACATAAAGGATGCTTACATGGAGTACTTGGATCATGCATGATCACATTTCTAATTTTTTGTCATTTCCAAAGAATCCAAACCACTGCTCGGTCTCAATTATCGTTTTAAATAGAAATATTAAATACAATATTATAGTTATAAAGTTTGGCTCTATGATACGTTTGTAAAATATAGATAGATGGTACAAATTTGGATATGATCAGTAAATGATAAAAATTCTAAACAGAAGCAAAAAGAGATACGTTTAGTTTGAAATTTTTATATAACTATCAGTTAAATATATTAAGTATACAGTATAGAAAATGGAAGTACTAATTTAAAGATGTTTTTAAAGAGATTATTGAAATAATTATTATATATTGCAAGTATATAAAGTAAAAATGGTTACACATTTTTATATTTTTGCACTGTAGTCGACAACTGATATATAATATAACGGTATATAATTGTGTCAATTTAATAATTTTGTAATTTTAAGATCTGCTTTATATAATTCGAAGTAAACATAATGTTTTAAACGTCATATTACTTGTAATAATAAGGTGTATAAGGTTAGACCTATTAAAGTTAGTCCATTGAAATGTCAATCAGCACAATTGATGGTCACACAATTTTTTCATTACCCAATAGTATTGTATGTTCATTTTCAAACTCATTATATGAATTCCTTACCCGTCATGAATTCGGTTCTACAATCATTCGTTTCCCTTTGACTTTCGTTAAATATCTATTTTCTTTATTTAAATAATCACTGTATTTCGAGTCTCAAATTCTTCTGCATAATTCTGTATAATAAAGTCTTTCAATGTATACAGCGGGGCATTACAAAAAAATAACCCGAATAACTCACATGCTTTTGAAGATAAAAGAAAATTCATTAGATCAAACTAACTTGGTATCGAGGGTTTATAATCTGATGTTACTAATTTTTTTACTTGAGGTCAAGTGCAATAGAATATAAATTTTACTAATACAACCTTAAACATGGGTTCAATATCGAACACTTTACAGTACGGATGACACTGTCTGACAAATTTCATTTATACTATAGCAGAGCAAGTCCTTTTAATACGGTTTTTTATGTCAACTTTGGTTGTTGCTATTTCTAAGTACACTTGTTTCTTTAAATTTCTCAATATATCTGGTTTGGAGAACGTGCCGGTCAATTATGCTCCTTCCCGGTTAAAAAATTCTGTAACAGTTCGTATCGAACGAACAGGACATCTATCTTATTGAAACCCATGGATTGTCGTGTCATCGGTGAAATATCCTCTAACAAGTCTGACAAAACATCTTTTCAAATTCGTTCGTATCGACGACTATTTAACGTACCATCAATAAAATATGGAACAATTATTGTACTGTAAAAAGACGTATCAGACGTGATACCAATGTTTCCGTTCGTTCACTTTTCTCAACCATCATGGATTATCTACTAATCAGTATTGCATGTGATAATGGTCAACTTTTCCGTGGTTTATAAATATGGCTTCATCCGTAAACAAAATTTTAGAGAGAATTATTTCATCGGCTTTCAGTCTTTTCACAGGCCCCATTCACAATATTGTAAATGTCTTCGAAAATCATTTTCATTTAATTGTTGACGCAGTAAATTGTGGAACAGGTGAAATTTTTTAAAGTGAAATATTTGCAAAATACTTTTTCCACTGACACCACTGTCGCGTTCAAGTTGCGTCGTGCTAACGTGTGGATGTAGTAATACAGCTGCTAAAATGTTTATCGTGTTTCCATCAGCAGTTGCTCTTTTGGAACGATTGCGTCAAGGACAAAGGCAGTATGCAAAGGCCTTTTACAATCGGGAAATCTGTCACGATGTACGCGTAACATTATCCTCACAATTCTATGACATTCACCATAAATGACAACCATTTCTACTTTCTCTGTTATTATGTAACGCAGTTTTGAAAATTAAACACAGACTGAATATTAGTAAGTCGTACTCTAGTCGGCAGTCAAACTACTAATAACTTTTGTGGATACATGTAAGCGTACAATGCGGTTGACCGTTTATTTATTTTCTGCCACCCGTATTAGTAATTACAAAAGTATTATGCCAATAACCATGGAAGATACAAAAGTATATGTAGAATGGTATGATACAATTTACTGTCTATTGCAGTTAACTGTGAGTGACCATGACCTTCATAATCGGTCATTGCATTAGTCTCGAAACACTGTATCAAAATGTAAATAAGAAGTCGTACCATTCTGTTTTAAAAATATAAAGTTGACCTTCATTTCTCCTTGACGCCTTCAACTTTGCAAACATTAGTAACGTTGGATTATGAATCCTTGAGTACTATGTAGGTTTACCTCGACATATTTTTTTTCTATTTTCAAAAGCAAACGACTTATTCGTATGTTCTGTTCTAAATGCCCTATCCTGTGTAATTAATAAGAATAGTTTCACTGGCTCAAGCTATTAGGGAACAATAGATATATGATTTTATGTTTTAGAGTATTCTTAATGCTAATAAAAGTGATAAATATTTTTTAATTTGTCGATCACTGCAAGAAGATAGATTAAATTAGAAGATCAGCTTGAATGAGATTAGATCTGAACCTATAACTGAATCACTCTATAACGACAAATTTAAATTGAGTATCATTTCTATGTCACCTAATGCACAACGAAGGAACTTTGCAACACTGTTAAATGTATGTTAATAAACTGTAGCAAATAATGTTGTCCTACTGTTAGAGTATATGATTTGGCACTTTCAGTCATCCACGATCACCATATTGATTTATAGAATAATAATTTATAAAATTCGAAATGTAAATTAATAATAAAATAATATCTTTTATTAACTACAAACATTGTGATAATAATATTTTTTTAGAAATGGAGTTATAAATTTTATGTGAAAGATACATGAACTTTCTATGCCAATTTACATTAAGTAAATTAGAATCGAAGTTTATTTATTACGTTCAATAAAATCAGAAGTGATTATATTGGTTTTGTTGTTTAAATGTTTTTTTTAATAAATTTATATCCGTTAGTAATGCTAATGTAGTTATTTACAGAATAAATTCAGCAGAAACTTAAATTTTACGAGAATAATGACAAAAAAATCATATTTTATTTTTTGCTACGAAGGCTTACAAACGCATACAAAGAATTGTTAGTATAAATATGTGTTTACTGTGATACAGGTTCGTGGATATAATGTTTTCCATAAAAAAGAATTCCTTTTATAATTAATGTATTATAAAATCCATTTGCACAAATTAAAAAACATTTTAAAATGATTTCATGAAATTTTTGGTTTGTAGAAAATGTTACTAAACAATTATAATCGCCTTTAACAGTTAATCTTTCATAGAACTTTCATAAAACTTTACGTTTCGATTTGTACAGTACTGTAGGACATCTAACAACTATTTGTTTGAACTGTCAAGAGGAAACATAATATTATGAAATATCCAAGACGATGTACAAAATATTCATTAATACGTGTTCATAAGTGCCACAATAACGTGGACTTTTGCTAAAGTTTCTACTGAGATTATATCTTACTGTAGCCAATACAGTAACTTCTCTTTGCTCTTCGGTAACGGGCTTCGATCGTTTCCTCTTAAGTCAGTTAACTCCTAACTAGGTTCAACTGCCCGTTTCAAACAATAATTGAACTGTTCTGTTGGAACTGTTGGATTTAGTAGAGGAGGATGATTCATCACAGGATATCCTTCCACGAACAAAGAGGAGGTTTGAGCAGAGTTCCTTGTATCCTCGTTGTGTATTAAAATCACTTCTACTACTTTTTCCGTAAATCTATTTTATCATTGTTTTCAAAATTCTGATAATATTTCATAAATGTGTAAATTGGACTGGTACCGACGTCAGATGTTATAACTTATTATCACTTGCGAAAGAAAATTCTGAAGCGACGCCGGCAGATCCAAATGAATCTTTGGGAAGTTGCAGTATTTGCGAAAATATTGAACACGTATTTCTTTTTAGCGGCCATTATTCATATTCAGGAGGTGAAAACAGTCTTTAAAGTTGGCTGCCGGAACCACATTTGGCCAAACATCTCGGAAGCCATAAGGTTTAATAACCGTGGAATACTCCACATTCAACGGTATAACTATTTTGGAAAGATATTAGTTCAATACCACCCTCGATAAACGTCTTACCAGAGCGAATGAGTCAAGCGTCGACCTAACCATAAACTGCTTATACGCTTGCAGCGAAGGTCGGTGCTAAAGAACGTAGCAGTATTGTTATACTTGCGGTGACAATAATATTGGGTAGTCGGAAAAGTATTGAGAGATTTTTGTCACGAGATGTTGTTTGGTGTCATATATCGGGCAACACTAATCAGATTGCGCGATAGTGACGCGCATTTGAGAGGTGACATTTCAGTCTACAATTTTCACACAGACAGTTTTGTCATTCCTCGATCGTGTCAAAAGTAACATTAGTGTGAAAATGAGTGAAATTTATGAAAAAATTCGCTATGTTCTACAATTTTACTAGGAAATAGGCAGAAACACTGCACAAGCTCGGGAAAAAATTTGTGGTGTTTATGCTCAAGATGCTTTAGCAAATGCAACAGTTTGTAGATGATTTCCTTACTTCCATTCTGGAAATTTCGATATTAAAGATACACTTCGCTATGGTCGGCCAGAATAATTTGATGGATCGAGTTTCCATCTGCGAATCATTGCTCAAACATAATAGAATCCAACCATTTTTGAGCTTGGCTGAGAAGATTTAATGCATCCACCGTATAGCCCATACCTTGCACCATCAGATTATCGTTTCTTTCGATTTCTGCAAAACTACCTTGATGGTAAAAACTTGGATTTAAAGTGGACTATAAAAATCACTTGACCAAGTTTTTAGCCGATAAACCACAGAAGTTCTATTCCGATGAGGTTATGGTTCTACCCCAAAAATGGCAAAAGGTCATAGATAATAATGGCCAATATATTCTTGAATAAAATTCATTTTCAATAAAAGAAACATTTAATCAAAAAATGACAAAAATCTCAATACTTTTCCGACTATTCAATATTTTTTTTAAATATCGCTATATAATTATATCACTATATATTATATATAATTATTATAATATCTCTATAAGTTTTATAGCCATATAATTATTCGTACTTAAAGTCTCGTGTTCCGCCCGAAAAAAAGAAACGATCATAAAAATTTCCAATCAACGTAGGATCCACTAAAACGACTTATTGTTAGACAAACCGTCAGAAGACCACATCTGGCATGCAGACATCAGTTTTCAAAAATTCCGGATAACGACGATCCCTCCGTAGCCTACAATTTCATCGAAAGGCCATTAATCTTAAGAATTTAACATCTTTCTTCCGTTATCCATTTCCGTAAATCCATTTCTTTTCTTATGCTTTGTTCGAGTCGAGCTTTCTTTCCAGGTTTATTGTCGGTTATGGGTAACACTCGAGACACGCGGATTTTCTGTGTGCGTCATTCTCAGGTACAAAGTGTACCTGGAATGAACCTTAGTTTAGGCGGTTATTTTTCCGTTCCTCACAAATTAACAAACCAATTATCTAAGAATACCTTTTCCCTCACTAACACCGACAAATATGCAGTTAACGAATCCACTTGTCTCGTTGTTTCATTCCAGCCTACACCGGTTACTTTTGCACCCATAGTCGTTTCATCCGACATTCTAAACACACTAGGCATAGTAAACACACCTCATTCTCATTTTCGATATTCAGCTTCAATTGTTACTTGTTAAAGATAATTTGTTTCGGGAAATATATTTATTTTTTAAATAACAGCGAAAAATTCAAACCAGTGCCTACCATCCCTGTCATTTTAACGAGTCACAAGGAATCGTATAGACTCTAAAACTTCGAAAATATGCAGAAGAACATCTCATTTTGCATAAAATTCCAAAAAACTTAAATTATCGTAACTTCTATTTCATCCATGTTTTGTACTTGAGTCTACATTTTAATGGAAACATAATATTTTTAATGTACGTCTTAGATACATTAAGATATCTAAAATCGGTTTACGCGGTTTGATCGCTTATTAAAATGTATAACACTTTGCCACTTAACCTAACCCTTAGCTTTTATAGTTTCCAAGATATTTGACCAAATATCCGAGCCCCAACTTTCAGAGCTGTTTTCAACCCCTGTATACGAATGATGACTGCTAAAAAGAAATACGTGCCGAATATTTGTACAAGGTGTACAACCTTCCAAAGTTTCATTAAAATCTACCGAGGTCATTTCGGAATTTCCTTTGTCACGCTGCGAATATCCATACTCTTTTTTTTCATTCTTTTATGGTTGACGCATTATTATTCATATCTATCTTCATGCTTCATTAGTTTTCCTTAAATTATAATACTTTTGTTCTTCCAAGTCATTAAAGTGTTTCTGTAATATTTTTTCTGTCAGAAAATATAAATGAGATAGGTTTTCGATATGATGTTTCATGTAAAAATATATAATTAACCCTCTGTGGGCCGAATTTTTTTCTTGAATATAAAAAAATATATGCAACAAAAAATCAACAATTACAAACCTATATATGTAGATTAAAAGAAATTTACCAATTTAAATAATTTTATTATAATTTGTAACTTTGCAGTAACAACGGCTTGTGATGTTTTCACTTTTGTGCATAAACGCTTAAGCATGAAATTCCACAAAACAGTTTGCACTTAGCGTTGAAAATAAATGTATGTTGCATTTGGAACATTTTATTTTTTGAACCCCTTTGTTGGATCACACTGCAGTGCACATGTGTTGATATAGTCAACTATATCACTTATAATTTCACTGTGAAATAGTTTTCGAAAATTGGTCACAGGAGAGGAGGGTCTTTCGGGGTCTTCAGAGCAATCTCCTTTCCATGGACGATGATAATATTATTCGTCTGGGATACTGATTGCTACACAATTTTTGTGATCCTGAATTTTCCTTATCCGATGATGATTCGGTTCTAAATTCATCGTCACCGTCAATAATATTTATGCTTCGTCGGGTAAATACTACTGGATGATCTTCATTGGACTCAGAATCTAATAAAGAATCTTCGAATCTATTAACGCTAATGCGTTTAATTATAATTTCTTTATTACTTTTATGTGATTATGTATCCATATTTTGGGTATATGATATATAACTTTGAAAATACTAGAAAGCACAAGCATTATCCTAAATATACCAAAATCTATCATAATAGCCTGCTGTAACCTGAAAGTCACAAAACTATCTCATATATAAATAGTAACAAAATGATTAATGAAATTACAAACAAATCAGTTGTTATTGATATGCAAACCCAAAGCTGTTATGTACGCTTTGTTAATATAAATTGCACAAGATGGTTCCGTTGGTTTCTATCTGCAAACAACTTGCAAGGCATTTACTTTGATATTTCGGGTTGACGGTGCTGCCAACCGTAATCAATATTGTTATTTGTTACTTCAGAGACATTATATAATTTAGACGCATACGTTATCTAATAACAAACTAAAATCATTTGGTACAATGTCGATATATCAACACGTGACTTGAAAGTTACATGGCCCCATAGAGGGTTAAAATACTTAAACTGTTTCCATTAGATGGAACATTTTGAAAGAGTAATTGTACAAAGTTGAAATGCGGATGCAGAAGTTGAAAAAGAGATAAAACTTCTGGTAACCTAAAGTGAATTGTATTTATTATCTTGACACGTTATACATTTCTGCATTGTACGATACGTATCGGTTCCGACATGAATGTCCCACATGTTTATCTCGATGCATTTAAATGGGGCTGCACTTACCGTCCAATAAATTTGGCGAAAGGCAAAGACGCCACGAAATGATAAAAAAATGATTAGCATTTTACGATTAGGAGGATCGATGTGTGTACATTGAGTGTATCTAACGAGTAATATATAACATAATTTCTTATAAAAAAAACATCCTAACTCTTTGTCCTTCGGTATCTTTTACAACAACAATGATTAGGAATTCTTTGATTCCGTTTAAAATAGTGTTATGTAATCGCGAATGTAACTAGGTTGATAGTGTAGAGCAAGTTGTTAATAGTATAGAGCAAGTGGTTAAAAAGTACTTGATAATCGTAAAAATTAATGAATTATCCCAAAGACTAGAAAAGCGTATAAGACAAATAAAAAGTACGGAGAACTAGAATAATTTTAAAACCAAAATTATTAATTTTTATAAAATATAACATAATAATTATAAAATTGAAGTGATGTATAATAACAATAATAATTTTTATTTATTCAGACTCATGGCTCAGAATTGAACTTGGTTTTTTAATATGTAAATTTAACTTAACCTGAGTATTCAATACATGCACCTGTTTGCAATCACTCATCTTGATTTAATTCATTATTATTACCTATTACTAATTTACCTACCTATTCCTAATTACATTATCTAATCTATTTACATTATTTATTGCACGCTTTACACTCTTTAGTTCTTTACTTATTTCTCTCTTCCCGTTTCTATCGTAGCCTTTCCAGGCAATCTATATTCTTTTTGTCGTGCTTTCCACTCGCTACCTCTTCTATACTAATACTACCATCGGTTTTTATTACGATTCCTTATTAGATGTTCTAAATTGCCGAATCTATCGCCACATAAATCGTCACTCCTTCTTTCTCCCATCTTCCAATTCCTGTTCCAGTTTTCTGGATTTCTTCAACGTGCCTAGGCTATTCGTGTCTGTCCTCTTCCTTCCTTATTTAAACATTTGGGTACACTTGCGATTCTTACCTATTTTTACCTGCTATTGTAACATGATTATTCTACATTGTTGTACAGCTTTCGTCCTTGCTTTTTATACCTTCTTTTCTTAAGCTGTCCATTATATCTTTCTCTTCTTTTATCATTTCTTCTACTTTTGCATGACTTAGTCCATTTCTTTGAACGTAATTTTCCCTTTCCTTTCCACTTGTGGTCTGTACCTTATCCCCCTCCTATTCTTTTACACTTTCTTTCACTAATATCCTTCCCTCGTTGTCCCTTGCTGCTTTTTCTTTTGCAAAGTAAACATAAAGAAAACCTTGAATTGTCAATAACCTACAACCAAAGTAGAATTTTTTTAGTCTTGTTTATTTAAGATCACTGCAAAATTTATGATAAAATGTATTATTAGGTAAATCGGAAAGTTCCGTCCGTTTTTTTACAAAAAGTATAGCTTTATTCATGAAAGACAATGAAAAAGTACGTTAATCAAAATATTATCCATCGTTAGCGATGACTTTTTCCCATCTTTCGGGCAGCAAGCGAATTCCGCGTCGAAAGAATGATTCATCTTTGGAGGTTATCCAGACGGAGATCCATTTTTCGAGATCTTCGTACGAATTAAATCGTTCTTCAGCAAGTGCGTGTGCCATCGACCGAAACAAGTGGTAGTCAGATGGGGCACAGTCTGGTGAATAAGCCGCATGTGGTAGCACTTCCCAGCGAAGTGCTTCTATCGTTTCCTTAACAATTTTTGAGACGTGAGGCCGAGCATTGTCATGCAGCAAAATCACCTTACGCTGTCTCGTTTCATATTGTGGTCGTTTTTCGTGCAATGCTCGACTCAAACGGATAATTTGTTGTCGGTAGAGATCTCCTGTGACTGTTTGACCAGTTTTTAGCAGTTCATAGTATACCACACCTTCCTGATGCCACCAAATGCAGAGTAAAGCCTGTTTTCCGTGGATATTCCGCTTTGGCGTCGATGTTGAGGGTTGGCCAGGATCACAAATGGTTTTTCGACGTTTAGGATTGTCAAAATAAATCCATTTTTCATCCCCAGTGATGAGACGATGGAGAAACCCCTTTCTTTGTTGCCTAGCAAGCAAAATTTCGCAGATGGTTTTCAGCCTTTCAATGTCTCTTGGCTTGAGTTCATATGGGACCCACTTTCCTTCCTTGTAGACCTTCCCTAAGGCTTTTAAACGGTCGGAAATTACAGATTGAGCACAATTTAACGCTTCTGCAATTTGTTTTTGCGTTTGACATGGATTTTCATCCACCAATGTCTGCAATTCTTCGTCTTCGAATACTCGTGGCCGTCCAGAACGCTCTTTGTCCTCCAAAGAAAAATCACCATTTTTAAAACGTCGAAACCACTCTCTACATGTTTTATCGGAAACAGCATTATCGCCATAAACGTCTACAATCATTCGATGAGCTTCAGCTGCCGTTTTCTTCCAATTGAAACAAAAGACTAACACTTCGCGCAAATGACGCTTATTCGGCTCAAATTCCGACATCTTCAATGTAGAAAAAAACGAAGTTATTGATGCAAGCATAAATTGTTGTGTACTGAGTTTTACTAACAGATGTTCAAACTAAAAAGTTAGCCTTACTTTAGAGGTTATAGTTACCCACAGTTCGAGCTACGGTTACTCGACGCTAGATGGACAGAACTTTCCGATTGACCTAATAATTGCGAGGAAGAGAAATCATACCGAGAAATCGGTACATTATTACAATCGAGTAAGAGTATTGTAGCGGACATCATACGAAGACATAACCTTCAGGATAGAATCGAATCTATTCCTCATTTATAAACCTAATTCATTCATTAATTTAAAACGTTTAAAGACGTTGTTTGCCTCTTCACAGTATACTCCTTACAATAGTTGTTTTAATAAGAACAAACAATGCAGTAACGAAAAGAATGTTTCTGCAGCAATTGATATTTTCTAAAACAATGGGCAGTAGTCTTACAAATGGAAATCCATAAAATTAGGCTCACAAGGGAACATATTCAGATGCGAAAATCCGATTTTGATGAATCTTATTGGGAACTTATAACTTTATTGTTTAAATAAAAAGCTTTTGTTAAAATTTTCTTGCGCGACTACATTTCCCATTGAAAAACATGCGATTTAAAGAAAATTCAAATTTTTTCGACCTCTGGTTTCCGAGATATCTCAAAAATACCCCAAATTTGAGGGCTGTTTTCACCTTTTCAAAGTGGATGATTGCCGATAAAAAAACACGTATCAAATATTTAAAAAAAAACTGTAAGCTTCCATAAGTTTCATCAAAATCGAATTTTCGCATCTGAATATATTCCCGTCTCAGTTACTCGATCGCGCGTATTCACTTGTAAACAATAACTGAAGAAATACACGAATAAAAATTACAATATTTTGATGCTTTCTTACAAATATTATGAAATTTACAAAGTATGCTGTTCTATATTACGCTAAAATGCCTGTTTCCACGACCAACCTTTCATCGTATGTACCTTCTCAGGTATTTCTAACAGGCGAAGCGCGTTCTTTCTCCATGGTAACGGTGCATGCTGGTGGGGAACAGTGTGCGTTATGATGGAAAGCCCAGTTTCGCCAGACAAGGGAAATTGAGGAGAATACAATTACCCTCCCTTTGCTATTACCGGGTTAGTTACGATACGGACGTAGATGCAACGCGAATTGGATGCGTGCATCGCGTTACGTGACCGGTCCGTGGTAGAAGTGTAGGGATACTCGCCGTTAGGAAATGGGGAAATGGCGTCACAGAAGGGATAAGGTACAGTAAGAGACAAGTTTTAATATGGAAATACTTGGTACTGCCCATTAGAACGCTGTATATTTGCAAGTATTACCTATTCGACAGATGTGAATGCCTTATCAAAAAATTTTCGGCAAATTCACTGTTGCGACGGCAACACCGAAGGTTGTCCGTGTCTAACCGTGTCTTCGGAAATTTGTAACGCATAAATGAAAAGCAGGCAGGAAATACGAAAACAATACGGCACACGTCGCACGCGGACAGTTTTTACCCCGACGAACGGACCCCATGTGCGACGGCACTTGAAGACACGAAGACCAGATAACCCTGCAATAAATCACGATAATCCCTCATTGACCATTTCCCATTCCTTCGGGTATACTTCTTCAGGCACATTCCTTCCATCATTTCTACAACCAATTAAGAAACGCTACATTCCTCTACCTCAAACTCCCCTCAACCAATTACGACTAAACTGAGATGACGACGGACGGAACGCAACAAGACTTATTAGACAATTTAGAAATCGCAAAGTAGAGTATCTAGAAAACGCGAACAAGACTATCCAGAAATCGCAAAGAGACTGTTCAGAAATCGCGAAGAAGACAATCACGAAATCGCAAAGAGTATAACACGGAAATCGCGAACAAGAAATTGCAAACATACGAATACAGACACCGCGAACATAGAAATCGTGAACATTACGAAATGAAAATAAAGAAAATCACGACCATTATAATCGTGTAATTATTACGCGACCCAAGGTGCTCAGTGACAATCCTTGTACGCTGAGAAGAACGTATCACAGAAGTGACACCTTCGGATACAACATTTATTTTTTAAGCGGTCATTGTATCTGTTCGTCCTTAATTAATACTAGATTTACGGATTGAGTCAATTTGACTCATTAAAAATTTGAGTACTATATATACAATGAAATATATGTGAATGTTGATTCCTCGCTCCTGTAGACCCCTTCATTTCGCATCACTGAATGTGGTATACCTATTTTTATGGTTGTGAGTCAATTTGACTCATAAAATGATTTAATAGTTAATCGCATAACAGATGAAATTTATAGCTTACCACTAATGTAAACATTTTAAGAAAAGATTTTATTTTCTAATTGGCTGAAGAGCTAAGAAGTAAGTATAGAGAAGATGTCGAGAACACATCTACTGACGCACGGAAGAATTGTAAAGTTCATCAATCATGTAATAGAAATATATGTATGAATCTTTGTGCTAAATGTAATCGAAATGTTTGTGGAAAATGCATTTCAAAAACAGAGTTTATATGTAAAAATGTTTTCAATGAATTTTTTAATAATAAATCTTTCATTTAAATTGATTTGGAACTATTTAGTTTGCAAAAAACATCAATTTTCTTGTACGAGTCAAATTGGTTCACTTCAGTAAAAATAGGTATATAATCAACATCCGTAAATCTAGTGGTAATAGTATCAACCTGTTTCGTCATTGAATCTATTGAAATAACATCCTTTTGCAAGGAGTTCTTATTTACAAAATTTAATCTCTTTGGGATAATCAATTCTTGGAGTTTTGCTTTCCGGAGCGAAAGTTGTTTATTTATATAAACAAATTGGCCTGGCGATTATACCTCATGACCGCGGCACGGGGAACGTCAATCACTTATGAGAGTCGGTTTAATAAAGGTATACCTTTCTTAGTTAAGTTATTAAAGCATTTCTATAAATAGAAATCAAGAGTGAATAATCGTTTTCCCGTAATCAAAATATATCCAATAGTATCGTTATAAAGCAATTCCAATATCCATATTTGGATGTGTCAATTAATTCAAATAAATTAATTCGTACAATTGTACTGTTATTTAAAGTAATTTACAAACAATTTAGAATTTTCGATACTTTAAGTTAAATAATGTCATTATGTATAATTTATAGATTTTTCTGTGTGTTATATCCTAAATTATAAATTAACCTGTGTACCATATTACATAATGCTTTTTAAGCACACATTTTCTTAAAAATTCTATTTATTTTCATTCTTTATACAATTTCCTGTTTGGTTTACCCCAAAAAGGAGTAAATCATGTCTACTAATCAGAAATTTATGTTTACTGTATTACTTCATGTTTACTAATCAGAATTGCATTACTATTTTTTACTATACATTGTATAAAACAGTTACAATATAAAGACTACGATTGCTCTGCATACAAATTTGGAATACGTATTTGTTATTTATTCAAGATAGTCAAGAACAAATTAATTTAGTGAAATTTTCTCAATGCTTCACACGTCGTTAGAACGTGTACAACTTTTCAACTGCAAAACCAGTTTAATTGCCTGTCTTTCTCAGATGTTCACCGTCCGGGAATTAGTTATTTCCAAATTGAAAACGATATTAAAAGTGTAACTGTTCTCTCCACTATTTTAGTTGGATATGGAATCTCACCTATTCTCGAAGTTTGTTTAATTAATATAAATACCGTGCTTTCTCTACATATAAATTGATCGATTAGCAGTAAACTATCAACATTTTAGGTATAATTAGAACTCCTATTACATTTCACAAATATTTCCGTAAATCTACGTACAATCAGTCTGTTCACGTCGATTATCCACGCTTGTCCACAACTTACACTTCGAGAGAAATAATTCTACTTCTCTGACTGCTATAAGCGTATACTTTCGAGATTATCTTTGCAATTAACTAAATACCGTTATCAAGTGTCGCAGATATAGTTAGATATGTTGAAACTAGAATAAGGAATTTTTATCGTTATTAAGATAACTGTAATATTTATTCATTAAACATGCTAAAACATTTCTCTCCTATAATTTGTAAAATAATTTAAATATACTGCGGAGTTTTATGGAATATGAAAAATCTAAACTATAACAAAAAGGAGTGAAATTTTTTATTATGTTTAGTAGATTGAAAATAATACAACAGTATTTTTAAATTCTTCTAATATTTTTACTGTTTTAAATTACAGTTGATCTAATAAATGCATAAAATCCACAGTGTGATAATTAACCATTAAACTTTATTTACAGTTACCTCAGGAAGTAAAGTTTTCAAACATTCATCAAACAGTGCTTGACACAAAAAGCGATTCCAGTTTTAATATAGAAACAATTTACCAACTTCTATGCAAACAAGTTCATAAAGTTTTTGAATATTACTGAGTGCAGCATTATACGAAAGTATAAAAAAATAATAAGATGTTCAGAAAATCATTAACTTGCCAATGCGATTTTAAAATTGAAAATACGAAACAATTTCTAATAAATATGATTTTGATTTACTCCCAATCCATGAAAAAGTTAGAAACAATTACTTTTAACTAAGAAAATGGCATTCATTTAAAGGAAAAGTGTCAACTTATACTAACATTTTCATTTTCAATTAATATTAAAGTCATAAATAGTCGTGTACAGTGTGTCTATACTAGTGTACCACAATTAATTGTCCCATTAAGTATTAACAATATAAAACACTTTTAAAAATTAATTTAAATGGTACAAGAAAACACACTTATTGATGAAACAAATTTTGTTTATATTATTACTTGAAAATTTAATGTCTGTCTTATTTTACTGTTACCGTACACAAAATATTTTTAACGTTCATAATTTCGTAAAAAAAGAAAAGAATTTGTACTTATTTTATGCTTGCATGTTCCCCAGTGTCTACATATTGATAACAACAAAATAGAATTCTATTTTTGTTTCAAAGAAATAAATTATATATGTTTTTATTTGATTCTGCTCAAAATCATTATCACGAGTCAAACAATTAAATTTTGTTTTTTAAATTATAATAGCATTTTTCGTTATATCGTGATTTGTAACTGATTGGTTGAACGTTCGACACATTTGAAAGGGATGTCTTTGACCAGACTCTACTTGTATAATGAATGATCCATACAGTTCTCTCAATAACGATGCATACAAATTCGCAAATGAAGTTGAAATGTGTATAGATAAATTGATGGAGTTTCATAAGGATGTCATGTTCGGTGTGTCGATAAAATTTCAAAGTATACTCTCAAAACAAGCCGAGAAACGAGAATCACACCTCAACAGAAATTATTTTCTGGTCGAGGTAATCCGTGAGATGACAGAGATTTCATGATGTCTCGCTTCGTGTTTATCAAAAAGATGGGCTGACAAAGTTGGTCGCAATCCACGGGCCGAGTGCAAAGAGTTCTAGTAGTCGTTTTCTCGGTTTAGCCAGTGATAATTAGCGTCGGATCTCCGATAAATGGGTTTCTTTCCAGAGAAGGTGCAGACGTTCTCTTTAGCGAATCGAATCGAAATACTGTCCCGAATTCGGTGGAGTCACCATCAAAAAATGGATTTCGATATTGCAAAATACGATGGAGATGGACAGACGGACGCAGCATAAACGAATGTTCGAGTGAATGTTGTGATCGGTACGAAATTGCGATAGACGTGTGACCTAAAGAAATAGGCAGAGTGAGAAACGGAGTGAAAGAAAAAGCGAAAAGAATGCTCGCTTCGTGTAATTTGTTCTGTTAACGATCTCTATAAAGCAACCAAGAGTTACGAAAAGTTTTTGGGTACGAAAACTCATTTCGAAGCAATATGATTTTTTTTTGTAAATAAAATTGGATAGACTGAAATCTGTGAAATAAGATTGCAGAAATTGAAACCGGTTTCACTGGAATAATTCACAATATTCTCCTGCTATGGAGAAATGTATTTCTTTTTTCGAGAAGAAAACAGTTACAGACAACAAATAAAAATCGTTGGTTGATATATTATAGAAAATGTGTAAAAGATTTAAGAGAATTATAATTGTGTTATGACTGGGAAAGAAAAAATGTGGAAACGCAGTTGAAGATATTTATAGTTCTATATAACGAATGGGAAATAAGAATGAATCACACGTTTACGATTTCATTTACGTTGTAATTAGCACATGAGATATATATTACTTGTATTTGCACAGTACGTTATTGGATTAATTCATTTTATATGCACATTATTAATTCATAATTATAAATAGTATAGAATAATGTATAAAATCTCAGAATGAGATCTTGGAAGTTCTTGAAAGTTTTCCAACTACGGAAATGATTACAAACTTTTAAAGTCTTGCAAAAGTTGTAAAAATCTATACGAATTAAAAAGTTAAATTAATACCGCTTTTAAATTACGCAGGTAAGTACCCACTTATAAAATCTAGGAATTGTTGTTTAAGTATTGTATTTACTAGCTATTTCTTTAAGTGGTTACTTTTGTACTAATTGTACTCGAGATTTGAAATTGTTCGCAACGTATAATTAACTTCACTTATCGCAAGGAACTATTACAGAAAATCAAATATTTAATAAAATTCTTATTTTTGTCCACTCTATTTTCGCATCTATACATATATTACTTCTTATTCGACTTAATTTTTCTGTTGTATAATTAAATAATACAATTGATCAAATTTAAATAATAATATAATTTAAATAATAATCAATTTAAATAATAGTATTTAAAAGACTCATATGTATGTACAAAACTATCGCAATATTACGTACATTGCTGCAAAAATCATTATTATGTGTTTGTTATGTGCTACTGGATTACATGAATACGTTAGGTGAAATCTCCATAATTCCATTAAAACTGTTACTTTTGTGTGCAGTTCGCCACTGAATTTTTAGTAACACCAACTGGAATAGCTACACCCATTGTTTTACATTTAGATTCTTTCTCATTACATTTTATGTCGCGTATCTTGAAAGTTGTTGTATATCCCCAAGATATGCTTGCTGTACGAATAATCATTTTTTTGCGTACCTTGTCTATTACTTCATATATTTATCTTAGTATAATTTTAAAATGACATGTCGATATTACATTCGACATCAATTACAAATACATCTTCAACAAATACTATGTTTTAGGAATTTTTTCTTAACGTCTCTGTCTTTCCCGCGTTTGCCTTACGTATAAAGTGGAATTATAAAAAGTTCAACTTTTTTCTTTACTTACTAAAACTGTATTTTTTCAATAATTGTGCCTTGTTTCAAAATAGAAATCATTTAATTTTTATAATTTGTATGCTACTGTAAAGAAATATTGCGTGGTACTATGAAAATTTTGCGCACTGCACAACAAAAAGGTGCATATTACAAAGATTCCATTAAATCTTGTTTGGTTGCCGTAGTTTTCAATTCGTCCGATCGCTCAACTTCCAAGATCTTTTTCTAAATATTTTAAACAAATTGAATTGCATCTTGAACTATGCATCTTGAATCTTCCTTAAATCGGAATACCAACGCATATCACGAAATACCTGAAGCAAGATGAGAATACGGGAAATGGGAATCTTCTTGAAATAGATTTGCTGAATAGCGTCCTGTACTGAACGTAATTTTTATTTGAAACAATTTCGCTGTCTTTACAAAACAGAACGGGACAAGTTGGTACGCTGTCCAATTTCCAACTGTTGCAATTACTATGGCAGTTATTGACATACTTGCCAATAATACGATAAAATATACTTCAGTTTTTGCAGTTACTATAAGGGTAATTTGATTAAAAGTGACACAGATGTAAGTAAAGAAACGTCAATTCGATTAAGTCTGTACTGGGCGGTACGTAGAAAGTTGATATTATCTTGTCATGTAGAAAGAAATATAGAAAATCTAATTGAAAATATAAATCAATAATTCGGTATTAAAAGTATCTTATAAGCAGATTGCGAGTAACAGTAAAAGACACGACTATGCATAAAAACTCTTTTATTATTTGGGAATAGTGACGCGTAAGAGATTAATATAAAATACAAAGTTAAGACGGATCAATTGACAAAGTGAAATTAAGTATGATTCATAAAATTAATTTAATTCTCTCATCTAGTTATACAGTATTTCGAAGCAAAGCAGTTATTCGTGTCCATTTAAACTTATGTTCAGTATCGATTATATTATGAATATTTGTATAGCATAATAAAACTGTTATCAAATAGAAAAACAATTAAATGTATAGATCCAGCAGTACGTAGCATCAATTCGATCAATTAAATAAGAATTATTAATTATATCAGGAAAAATATGATAGTAATCATTTGTCAGTTCCATATATTATCAAGATATTCACAATTTTCATATATTTAGAACATTAGATTTCTATCGTAGTTATCGTGCAAACCAAATTGGGGTTTAACATACATTGGTTCTATGTAAACAGTAAAAATTTCTCTAATTATAGCTGGATCATCGATCACATAGCTATACACATGTTTTCGTTAAACACCGTATACGCTTTCCAATTGTATTCACGAATTTCGTATTAAAAGATTCAGCATGTTTACAATAGCAGTCTTTGTACAGTAAAATTTAAAGTGGTGCAAAATGTGTTAATATGGTCGCTGGAAATAATCCAGTTGGATAAATATGAACTAGATAATTTGCATTCTGGCGGCAAATATTGACAAGTGTCGCTAAGACAACAATAACTCGTAACATTTCGTTTTAATATTTGCATAATAAATAAGTAACAAGTACAAAGCGTCGTGTTAATTTAAACTTTTACGCAGCAAAGGTTAATTTATTCCACAAATTGAGATTTTGTTGAGATTGTGAAAACAATCTAGTAATCAGCTATTACGTGACTTTAAATTTTTAGAGAAATCCGACGCGTCGCAACGTGCTAAACTTTTCTCGCTGTTTGTCAACGCGTAAAATTTCACCCGCACTTGTCTTAATAGAAGAACAAGTTATTAAGCTTATTCTCTTTTATTTTGGAATTTGGTCACCTGAGTTTTACTCGTTGACGAGAGAAAAAAACTAGTATCGTTAACACGTTCCGTGCCACGTGGGGCGTATACGACCCACGCTGAACTTTCTGTTAAAACAGCTTGCAGTTCTAATTGAAAAGTGAAGAATATTTTTAAAATTTATTGTAGAGTCAAATATAGGCATCTTAATATCATGTATACTGTATTTCTTATAGCGTTGGATGTTCACGCACCATGCGGCATAGCGATAATTTATTTTCGACGGCCTTCTATTGAAACAACAGAGATTTTATTACTTATCTTAAGAAAAAAAGTCTTCAAAAAACGGTTTGGCACGGACCGTGTTAAAATATGCTCGGTTATAAAAGACATATTCGTCAGCTGTTGACTCTACTTTAATACAGTTGTTGGTAACCCTAGTAATATTCAATTAATAAGTACAACAATTTTATTACCTCGTAGCTTTTGGTTTATATTGCAACTGTTCGTGCCGATGTCAGCGACAAAGTCATTTAATCGCATTGAAGTTAAAGGTACGTAGGAACAAAAAACTACGTTACCACTTTTATAGAACATAAAATGTTATTGCTTTTTGCGAACATGTGCCCGTATATGAACTTTAGAATGTAATAAAATAAGCAGATAGCTGACAAATACAATTTTATTTACGATTCACCTGGAGTCTTACGATAATTTTTTATCTAGTCACATACTGATCATTTCAGTTTCTGCAAAATGATAACTTCAAAAACAAACTCTTTTACACAAACACTATTCGTAATTTCTAAATTCATGTTTACACACTTACGATTATCTTCGGGTGGAGAAATGTTATTTTTTGTTGTATTTATTTTGTTTCTTTAAAATATTATGCGTTTTTTATTAAATTCATTCGAGTAAAAACTGAGCAAACATAAATCGCGAATAATTATCTACGATGTAGGAGTAAGATTCAAGATGCACTGCAATTTTTCAAAACGCGTTAGTAACAGTGAATCGTTATGTTGATATGAAGCAAAACATTAGTAGATTTATTTTGTAATAATAAATTGTGGATTCACGTGGAAGATGTGCACAATTTCAAGTAACAGTCTACTTTATAACAGCTTCCGCATTCATTCCGTGACAATACTAAAATTGTATGTATGAAATCATCCAAATCTACACGTATTACACAGACGGATTTCGTTTTCTTGTATACTGTGTATTACAGTTTAGTTGAAAACACTTTCTTCCATACCATAAATTAACATTTCTAAGAACTGCGAAGTTAGGTAAGAATAACTATTATAACTCTTTAGTAACATCGATAAAACTATAAGGTAACATCTGTTAAGTAAGCAAACTGAATGGTATTATCAGAGAATTTTTATTGCAAGATTTAATATAACGTTTATTTATTTATTAATAAACTTGTAGTTTGTATGTATAGAAAATTTTGCAAGAAAAACAATCAAATGAAATCACACTAAACGCAATTTACATTTGCATTTTACAGAGTAAAGTTCATTCGTATAGAAAATTAAAAAATGTGAACTAGAAATACTAGTTTTGGAGGTAAGACAAGTCATTGTAAAGCACTTATTAAATTTTGTACTGAAAACAGACAACAGTATAAATAAATAACAATATAAATAAAAACAATAGAACTAAAAACAGTTTTAAGAACTGTTGAGAACTATTGAACAATAAAGAATTTATACTATTTGAAAAACCGTAAATTAATTTGAAAAGCTACTAATAACCAACCATCGCGAAGAGACGCGAAATCAATTTTAACTGATGTGAGTATAATGATTCAAATTATTAATTCCATGATACAGGAAAACAGAAACCACAGTTCTAATAAATAAATATACAGCGATAGTATTGTAATATTATAACGGTATAATATAACGTTAAAATAATTATATAGTCTATCCACATGAAAATGAAAAATAGAATATATATAGACATTGCCCACAAATAACTGGTAAAATATGAACATAATACACTCAAATGAAAGTTTATTTTTTATCACTATAACACAGCTTTACATAAAGTAAAGATAGTAAAACTCTTAGAAAGAGAAAAAATAGATATTTTATCATGACCCGTAAAATTTACGGACTTTAATGTTATAGAAAATTATTCAAGGATGTAAGCTAAAAAAGTTGTACTCCCAAGTGATTAATACGGAGAAAACGTCTTAACCCTTTAAAACGCAGTCCTACGTCAACACTTTAATGTTTACTAACTTCTTAACTACAAACATTTGTAATGTACAAATTGTTTTGAATAATAGTCTGACAATTTCCGGTGTCTTAGAGGATCCATCGGAGTACTAAGGATTAATATAGAAAAATAAAAAATTTGCATTAAAGGAAAGTGAAAGTGTTCAAAATTGGAACAAATTGAAAAGTAGCATAAATAAATGTGGGCTATATTTGCTGTCGAAGAACAGTAAAAATTAAGTATTTGTATGCAGTTCTTTCAAAAACAAATTATATGTCTTACACCTTTTCTACGACTAAAAATAACTGTTCTTAGTTTTATTGGTTTTAATACTATTATTTTTTAATTACAAATTAAAGGTAATAATAAAAAATAACACAATGAGGTAGGATGTAGTTATTGGGGATAGTGTGTAATCCTAAACTCGTTTTACGTCGCGAATGTTTATTTTATAATATAACAGAAAAAATGATAGGCACACAGGCTGTGGTTACAAGAGTTATCGTATGCGAGCGCTAAAGTCTTGCAACAAGTCTCGTAGACGTAGATACAGCAACCGAGGGTTTCCGTTAACTTTGGAGAAGTTAGGAAATGACGAAGGTTATGCTAAAAAGAGATCGCTAACTACACGGTACGAAAATATGAAAATTTGCGTTTTCTGCATTGGAAAACAGACGAGAAACGAAGAATCGAAGAAACGAGAAAGAATCGAAACCTGGTAACTTGCGATAAATAGTCATAACAACGTAATAACGACCGAGACGCTATATCTATATGCAACATACGGGATACAGAATAGGCATTTAGAACAGGCCGCATAAATAACTCGTTTGCTTCTGAAAATAGAAAAAAGTATGTCAAGCGAAACCTACATAGTATTGAGAGATTTATAATCCGACGTTACTAATGTGTGTATAGGTGAAGGCGTCAAGGAGAAATGAAGGTCAACTTTGTATTTTTGAAATAGAATGGTACGACGTTTTATTTACATTCTAATGGAGTGTTTCGAGACTAATTCAATGGCCGATTGTGGTCATTCATAGTCGCTCACAGTTAACTGCAATAGACAGTAAATTGTATCACAACATTTTACGTAAACTTTTGTGTCTTCCTTGGTTATTGGCATACCACTTTTGTAATTACTGATACGGGTGACAGAAAATAAAGAAACAGTCAACCGCATTGTACGCTTATATGTATCCACAAAAGTTATTAGTAGTTTGACTGCCGACTAGAGTACGACTTAGTAATATTCAGTCTGTGTTTAATTTTCAAGAATGCCTTACATAATAAAAGAGAAAGTGGAAATAGTTGTTATAGAATTGTGAGGATAATGTTACGCGTACATCGTGAAAGATTTCCCGATCGTAAAAGGCCTTCGCATACTGTCTTTGCAAACATTATACAAAGGTATCGAAACACTGGAAACGTTGATGACGAAACACGCAATCGATCCAAAAAAGCAACTGCTGATGGAAACACGATAAACATCTTAGTAGCTGTATTACTACATCCACACGTTAGTACGACGCAACTTGAACGCGACAGTGGTGTCAGTTGAAAAAGTATTTTGCAAATATTTCACTTTAAAAAATTTCACCTGTTCCACAATTCACTGCGTCAACAATTAAATGGAAATGATTTTCAAAGACGTTTACAATATTATGAATGGGGCCTGTGAAAAGACTGAAAGCTGATGAAATGATTCTCGCTAAAATTTTGTTTACGGATGAAGCCACATTTATAAATCACGGAAAAGTTGACCATTACAACATGCACTACTGATTAGTAGATAATCCACGATGGTTGAGAAAAGTGAACGAACAGAAACATTGGTGTCACGTCTGGTGCGTCTTTTTTACAGTACAATAATTGTTCCATATTTTATTGATGGCACGTTAAATAGTCGTCGATACGAACGAATTTGAAAAGATGTTTTGTCAGATTTGTTAGAGGATATTTCACTGGTGACACGACAATCCATATGGTTTCAATAAGCTAGATGTCCTGTTCATTCGATACTAACTGTTACAGAATTTTTTAACCGGAAAGAAGCATAAATGACCGGCACGTTCCCCAAACCAGATATATTAGGAAATTTAAAGGAACAATTGTACCACGAAAAAGCTACAACCAAAAATGACATAAAAGAAAGTATAAAAAAACCTTGCTCTGATATAGTACAAATGAAATTTGTCAGGCATTGTCATCAGTGCTGCAACGTGTTGAATAATGTATCTGTGTTCAAGGTCGTCGTTTTGAACAATTATACTAGCAGTGGGTACGCGAATAGCATGCCACACGTAGATCGTCAAAGTATTCGCAAAGTGCTTTGAAACAATTTGTACTCTATTGCAGTTGATCTTCAGTTATAGTTGAACTTTAAGATTCTTTGATGCCTCCACCTTTAAGGAAATTAGTAACACCGGTTTACGAATCCCTCTGTACCAAGTAAGCATGATCTGATGCATTTTCTTTTATCTTCAACAGAAAACAAGATATTTAGCTGACCTGTCTGAAATGCTTCACCCTGTATACGTGCATACGTAGGAGGAACTAATTCTTTTTTCTAACACAAATTTGAATGGCTTTGTACAATGTTTTAAGGTATTGTCACGGATTGTCACTATGCAACGCAAATGTTCAGTTATGTGAAATACATAAAAATATATAAACACGTGAAAGAAGTATTGAATAGAGTAGGCTCAGGGATTGTTATTTCATTCAATAATTAGAATTTTCTTTTCTGTGCTAGCCTATATGATTAAAGAGACAAACGATGTTCTATCTCGTAGCAAACGATCAAAATAGTTTGCATGGAAAATTAAGTGGAAAATTAAGAAAACCAACTAGCAACTGCTTATATTTCATGTCGGCACGAAGTGATTTTCGAAAGAAATTCTAATGCTTGTGTCCTCTTTAAAGGAAGCTCTTGCGAGTTATAATAACCTCTAGAGAGTTGTTATTGGAAGAGATAGCAAAATTGGTGCAGGAACGTTTCCAGAGCAGGGTCGATTCGTAGCATTAATATGTTCCATGTAATAGGTTATCGTTTTAAAAGATCAATCATGTTTGTTTGTATAAGGTCGTACTACCATCGGCATACTAGTAAGTTATCATCAGTAAGCGAGCCTGAAGGAAGTAACGAGTGCATATGTAAACGAATGAGCATGAAGAATGCAGCGAGGATGCATGAAAGGGGAGGAAAGAGCAAAGAACAAAAAACGGGAATTTAAAGTGTGAAATGATAGAAGGGTATTTGACAATAACAGGTGACGGTGAAAAGGGGAAACTCCCAAAGGACCGAGCGTTGAGCGAGTAAGCAAGGAGAATGGGTGAAATGGGAGCGAGAGAAAATGAGAA
>CM052096.1:13645293-13681204 GCA_028453745.1 Agapostemon virescens | reverse complement strand
AGAGAGAGAGAGAGAGAGAGAGAGAGAGAGAGAGAGAGAGAGAGAGAGAGAGAAAGGTAGTGAGAGTGAGAGAGGCAACCCGTCGGGGTTCTGTCTTCTTCGCAGGTTATCGGAGCTGTATCGTCCAGGCACTTCCTCAAGCAACGGAGGATCCTTAGAGAAGGATGCCCTGGAACTGTGCAGAACCTCAACGACCTCGGAGTCCATGGAGAGCAATGGCCTCGATACCGAGATACCAGCTGCGGCCAGAAGACCCCGTAGTACGAGAGGTTCGCAAAAATGGAGTAACGTACGCGCCGTCATGGCGCTATACTCCTCTCTACGCAAGATCAAGAGGTACTCCGGTCATTGCTCGATATGGACGATAACCTCTGAACTGCACTGCTACCTATACAAACATACGCATACGCATACACGTATACACGTAGAGACTACTATACACGATACAGCTAACTCTTTTCAACTGAAATTTCATGCTGCTTACAATTAGAAAAACAACGCACAATGTGTAAGGCTGCGATTTTTATGGAACTATGTTCAAATAGAATTGACAAGTCGATTACTTGCAAGTTCACGTCGACTTATCAGTAAACGAGGTAGAATGTGTTTGTTAGAAGCCTCTGACGAATGGGATGGGAGAAATGATAAAAAAGAAGGATTAGGAATATTCGTACATTTTAACACCTCAAATATAAACTGACGAGGTGTCCAAGAGAACTTTTCAACTGTGCAGGATTATTCGGTTATCTATTAAATTCTTTTTATTTTGTTCGATATATTAAAAAAAATATTAAACGAAGACAATCGTAAACAACCTTCATTTACAAAATCTCTAAAAAATGCATAGACTATATTGAATTTTCAATATTAAAATTAATGAAGTATAAAACAATACGGACATGCAGTGCAAAATAAATTGCGATGGCGTGTAGTGGTTTCAATAATAAAACTTTCACTTAAGGGAAGATTGAAGAAGATACCTGATTCGCATGACGCGCGTGTTACTACAACATGCACTGCTTTTGTGCATAGACAACCATGTTATCAACGGTTATTTCTTTTCTATTTTAGTAGAAGAACAAAAATATTAATAGATTCGATGCTACCCGTCTTTCTCTTAACAATCGAAATAACTCTCTTCTCTCTCTCTCTCTCTCTCTCTCTCTCTCTCTCTCTTTCTCTCTCTCTCTCTCTCTCTCCCGCCCTCTCACCCGTCTAACATATCAATAATGGCACCTCGACCTAAAAATACGACAAAATAATTATATAAATGTAGTGATGGAAACGTAAATGGTGTAATTGCATATGTGAATAAGTTGAAAATATGGACATGTACAGAAAATGTACACGTGCATAAAATACATACAGGGTGGCGCATAAATTTATTTTCACGATATTTAAACTGTTTCCAGTAGTTTAGCGATAAACTATTTGAAGTAAATGGGTATTAGTCTTGCAATAAGGGGACAATTTATATGTTCAAGATAATTTGAAAAAATAGCTTTTCACGGAGTAATAGGAATAGCAAAATTGTGTGTTTGCTTTAGCATATTGTAAAACTAAAAAGGACGATAACAATTAGTATTATTATGAATATTATTGTAGTTATGTGATACGTGTTTTGAATTGTTATGCATCGCTTGGTTTATAATATTGACGTACATAATTACACGGTACAACGGTTAGTGCGACGATAAAAACGAAACATCGACATAGATTTTATTCTTTGGTAATGGAAACGTTTACATTGAGCTATGAGCAGAGCAACGCCTACCAGACGATCAACCGATGCCCAGCTTTTGAAGCTGCTCTCGTAGCTGCTCTCGTAGCTGCTCTCGTAGCTTGTATCGCAGCACCGACCAATGAAACTTGTATCTTTGAAACGTATATCTGTTTCCAACTAATTGCAAGGAACATCTTGAAGAACGAATAATACAATCGGCCGGAAATGTACAAATCTATTTACTCTCTGGTATAGCTATCTGTACATTCAAATCGATTGAAAAGAGTAGAAGTCTGTGTAGGGTGGAATACCATTTGAACACTCACGCTGATTACTTTTATATGTAACGCGGTCATGGAAATTCATTTCTTTTGAATTTTTTGAGAAATCAAATCACTTTGTTCTAGTATCAGATAATTAAAATAAAAACAGTTATCGCATCGTCAAAGTTGTCTTCTTCTGCAGTTTAAAAATATAATAAAGAAAATATAAGCCGACTTTTGTTTTCTGCAAAAAAATGATATTTTTCTACATTTTTGCATACTTGTAATATTTATAAATACTCTGCTTAGTAGCAATGCACTTTGATTTATATTTATGTTACCCTATTAGGACCAACTTTAACATCATAACGATCAATTGGACCACCCTGTATGTACTTTAAGCATCGCTAAAGATTTAACAGAATTTTGAAATCAAACGGATTTCGATATAAACGTATTTTTAATTCCATTCTTGATTAATCTACAAATGTTTAAGTTGCTGATTTTGATGTGTCCACAATGCGAATCATTTGATTCCTAACTGTAGTTGAGACTCGCAAGACAAAATTAACAAACAACAAGACTAACCGATCTAAGGAATAATAAAGGGTCGAAGACTAAAGAAGGGAAACGCGAACCTCTTTAAAAATTATTTTGCTTTTCCCTTCCGCGTCACCGTTAATACTTTCTGAAAAATACTCATAAATGTTTCATCTGGAACGCGTTGCGAGAAAGGCTTTAAGAGGTCCATCTCATGTAAACGGGTCAAAGAAATCGATATTTACGATGCATTTATCAAAAGCAAAGACTCTTAAAAATTCCTTCCCAAAATATTATGCTCAAATTCATTCAAATGATAAAGTTATGATGATTCTCGAAAAACGATGATTCGAAGTAACAGTATCGGTACAATGAAAATCACCTCTTCTTTCATCAATCTTTTTGAAATTTCAATAAGCTATTCGACACACTTACTAGCTCTGACCGGCACCAAAATTATATTTTTAAGTTGAATTTATCTTTTTTTTTTAATAAAAAATGAATGAAAAAAGTACGAAAATGTGGAATATGCATTTTAAACATTCGTCATTTTGAAAATTTTCAAGATATATTCTTTCTTTTGTTATAGACGATAATGACAAATACGCCAATTAACAAACATCTCGATTTTTTGTTTTAGTTCTTCCTAAAATCGAATTATCTACGCCAGTAAGATACGACTTTTTAAACATGCATTTATTATTGGCAAAATAGAGCCGATAAATAATTACTCAAAATTAATGTAAAAAATTAAACCAAATTACAAACAAAAATGAGGAAATACCAAATTACCAATTACCAATGTCAAACGAAAATGATGGAATAAGACGCGCCACCGTTTTGAATAAAAATCATGAAAATTGATGAATTTCCCAGCGTTTACATTGGACAGGCTCTTTAATGCGTCACTCGAAATTCTTTCTTCGAACCATCTGTTCGCGTAGATCCACGCTAATTGGAAGTTTTCAGTTTCATTACAAGTCTAATATTGGGTACCGTATCTTTGCGGAGGGGACCAATTCCCACGAAGCTTAATGTATACGCGAAGGAAAAGTTTTCGGGAGAACTGGGCTACCATCTCATCCCAGTTTGGCTCACTTTAACCTCCTGAACGAGCGACGCGACACTGATGCTGTGCGGAAGTATCGGCTATCCGCTTGCCACCGCAATTCCATCCTCTTCGATACTCCATCTTAATTTCTAACGTCGACTTGACTTTACTCTACGTCCGATTCTCTCTATACTAGATAACATGGTTGACGGCTGATCGTTGTACATTTCCCCAACGATTACGGTTGTCTTATAAATCTGGCTGATGCAGACGAAAACTTACTGGCTCAGCTACCCGTGAATCTCGATTTGATACACTGTTTGCGACGCTTATAAGGTATCACGCGTCAAATAGAAACGAAAGTACAGTCACCTATTTTATATTAATGTCAATTAAAAGAGCACATTGGGGAGACTGGGATAACTTGATACAATGAAATTATTTGAACATTGACTGCACGTAGTCCAATTATGGCTACTTATTTGAAAATCGTTAGTTTACGGTTCATTCCGATGGGTTTTACGTTTGTGTTTTAGAGATACGTTGATACGTCTGCTTTGGAACACGTTAGTACAATGTAGTAGTGTGCCCTAACTTTTTTAATTTTTTTTAACTTGAACAGAAACAGAAACAGAAATGACTCGAAATTATATTTAAAAGACAAAACATGGCGAAATATTAAAAGATATTCTTGAGGACACTTATCTTATATATGAGATTGGGTTACGTACAATGTAGCGAGAATGTTCATAATGATATGTAGATATACACTGTCCTGTAAATTTTAAAGAAATTTGAAATAAGAGATTTTAGAGGTGATTATAAACACCATTTCCTTTGCCATTTCGCGTTTTAAACTTCGTTTTCAAGTTATTAACGATAATTACTAACCAGTCAGAACGCGACTATGTATATCGGACAAATCGCGACACGATCAGCGGCATTGCCAGGATCAACGAGATCTCTTTCCGAGCCAGAATAATTTGAAAACGAAGGGTTTAATTGTGAATTAAATGAGACAAATGGTGCATGAAGTTCTTTAAACTTTACTGGATACTCTGTATGCCATCCAAATGCCACCACCGTAGGTCCAAAACATTGTACTTATCGTTCATTGACGTAAATTCAATACTCCTTAATTCCTTGACGTACAAATAAAATGGAATTTTACGCGTCCTAAGAATACTAGTTAACTGGCTCAAATGAACAGTTATATGCACACTCAGAAACAGAACATGTTATTTTGAAATTTACATTGCTATACAATACTTAATCGGGTTGATATATAATATTAATGGACAGTAATTAAGTAACATTATACAATAATAAATTAATAATTCTGTAAAGTATGATACATTGCAAAGCATTTTTGAATATGTAAAGGACCTAGACATTTTTTACACTGCCAAGTTGTTTCGCTTCTTACATTATTTTTTTCCAGACACGTGGCATCTCTTTGCAGGATGTTCCTTTTTGATAATGGAAGGTATATGTTGTAATCGATATATGTAATCGAGTTGGGTACTCACTTTGCGACGGTCTGCCGCATGTCGAGTAATTAGGAAGTGACAAACACTGTGTAGCATATCTTCTGCGATATTCGATCGAAAATCTACAATCAATTGTTTTGTTGAATTAGGCAACTTAGAATACACAATACAGAATACCTTGGTACTCTTCCGCATAAATGGGAAACATGAAAGAAGTCGGTCTTATTTATCGATGCCGGAGACAGCTCTTGACGTCTCGGAGACACATAAAATGGACGACGTCTAACAAACGCCATTGTATGCCAAAGGGTTAAGGAGGATACCCCTCTAACTGCTGCCAATACTGTGGCAGTTATCTTGTAATATTTAAGTAATTAGAACGTCTTTATTATACAACGTTTTGGGCACAAGGTGGTGACTTTACTTTCACTACGTGTTATTATTCGAATACGAATAAATATTGATTTAATTTTTTACGTACTTGAGTGAAACAAAAATTTCAGAAATGATAGACTAAAAAATGTATCAAATAGTCCCAAACTCCCCTCTTAATCGAATCTATAACCTTTTATTGTTCTGCATACGAATACAATATACTTGATTAAAACCTCGAATAACAGTTCAACAAATTTCAGCCTTCTTTTTACGTTCTGATGACAAATGAACGCTTGTTGCATATTTTTACAAGTTGGACGCAAATCTGAAAACGTTTTTTCCTTCAGCCGTTAAAAAGTTTTCAAATATTTCTTGTATATAAATAATAAATACGATATTGTGAACTCTCCGAAATACAACGGTATATTTCTTGATATTTTAAATAATTAAATTTGTTTAAGCAATATTAACTAGGAACCTTTATTGTCAAAATAAATTACAAAGTATCTGCGAAAATCGTTGCACTGACGATTCGCCTTGTCTTTAAACACATTTAGATATTTATAACGTTTCAAGATACATCTCTTTTATATAGAAAACTCCATAGAATCGTCTTACAGAAGAAACAATCATAAAATAAACAAGGTATACAACAACTTATTGAAATTGAAAAGTTGATATTTCTGTGAAATTGAATGTTTCAGAAACTGAATATTATGAAAAGCAACTTTCAGATTTAAGTACAGCGCATCAAATTTTACAAGAATTTCAGAATGGATGTTCAAATTCAAAATTAGTGTTGGATCGTGTAATTTACCATAGATAAATAAAATAATTATAATGAAAATCTTGTGATTCATATGCTAGAAATATTTATACATGCAGTAATATCATATATAAAAAAGGCAACAGAAAATCCGTTTGTAAAAATTATAATTTTACTTAAAGTTATCGTGCTACAATCTAAAATAGGACTACACGAAATTATGAATTTATAATCATATAAATGCGTAGTTTCCATCCTTATACGCTAAACGAAACTTTATGGAATGTGAAGGTTCAATATTCTCCATATTTTCTTCTTGCAAGTAATATTTAAAACAATTATATTTAAGAGTTGTTAAAATATTCCATTCGGTATAATAGTGAAAAATTAAATTTATTTGACATCGGCGAGCTTTTACTATTCGCTGCTACTTCTTTTCTGCTGTTTCGTTTCCTTGTTAACATTTTTTACGATCTCTCGAAATAATTGATACAGTGCTTTAGGAGACCATTATGACATTTTACTACTTCAATTTACCTATCAAGGGCTATCAAAATGTTTTCAGGTAGTAATGAAGCTACGATTCCGTGAGAGAACCAGTTAGATTTTCAACGACGAACCCTGAACATTTCACTTTTTACAGCAGACTATAAATTCAAGTATTATAAGTCGAAAGAACATCTAGGGGAAGATTCGAAGTTTTACGATCACTTACAACCTTCGGGAGAACTCGATAAAGACCTACCGCACAGTTCGTTTCATATTGCCAGTGACCTGCATAGCAGACCTTATATTATCGATAGAGAAAGAGAGAAAGAGATATTTCCGGTGGAATAGCCATCGCTATGGAATATAATTCTTCTAAATATGCTCACGACTAATATATCGTTCTATGGAAGCGCATCAATTTCTTTGAAAAGACGGAACGTCCTCGAAATTAATAGCGAAACGGTCGCGAAAATGTTGGTATGCTATCTGAAAAATATTATAGAAATATCGAGATAAACGCTTTGCGAATGAAAATACAATGTTCGATGAGAGTGCACGTATTGAAATTGGGCTGTAGTATCCTCTAGCATTTGGCATGGATAAACGAAGTATCTTCATCTATTTCTTTATGTAGTAGAAAATCCCATTGATCAAATAGTATCATCTACATGCAATGCATTGCTTGGTAATCCATTTAGTACTATATAGTAATAAGAAACGATTGACAACAACGAAATAGATCGAATGTGTTCAAAATTTCATTGTTCATTTAGTTAGGATTTCACATCGTACCATTGCATACACTTGATGTAGTTGACACAACGGTTACCCAGTAGTACTCTACTATGTTCTATAAATAATGGTTTTCATCTTTAATAAGTGCAAGCAACAATGAAATGTCATTTCTCTATTATTTATATTGTAATTTATAATTGTAACTTATATTCGTATCTTTAAACAAGTCTCACTAACTGTCTTGCATTAATAATTAAATTACGAAACGGTGGAGATAAGTGTGCACATTTTGCAAAATCAATCAAAAGTCGTAACTTTTGCTCGTAAAATGGGTCTGTAATTTTTAGATATATGTTGTAAGTCGATAGTTTTTCGATTTTTCAATAACTTATATTGTGCAAGATACGAAAAATAACCGTTTTTACCTTCAGATCTTTGTGTTCTATTGTATAAAAAATTTATTGTATAGAATAGATGGGATCTATTACTGTATAAAATTTCAAACGAATCGATTGTGGCTAGTTTCGTAGATATTTTGCATAGATCCGTACAGCGATGGACAAAAAGCATTTAAAAAAATATTCAAATAACAAATGTATTATGAATTTGTATTTTATTTTCTCCGAATGCAAAATGTATCTAAATATTGTATTCTATTGATTACATAAGTCAGATTATCTCGGCTTTTTCTATTTAATCATATTACAAATTGTGAAATATTTCTGTAATTTATATTTAAGATTTCATCGAATACCGAATGTCAAATATTTGCTGTTGCAACAATATTTCATTCAAAATTGAAACCTCGACGGTTGAAATATTTATGTGCTACTGTACCAACGGACTGTACACAATGGCGTTGCGCATATGGAAAAAGGGCACATCATGTTAAATTTAAGAATGTAATTTAGTTTTCATCTGAATGTAATACTGTACATTCAAGTATTTACATGTTTTTTATATCAAGAATACTAAATACTATTGTGTTCAGTAATCGATGAGCTCTTAAATACAAGTTAAAAAGTCTCTCACATTCGACGATATGATTAAATACAAAACACTTAGGTATTCGTCAATTGGTTTATGCAGTCAATTACAATTTATGTATTCGGTATTTTACATGTATTTCAATTACAAAAGCAATCAACGCTGTCCATCACTGGATCCGTCGCGTCAAGCGTTAAATAAATTGCGATGGTTTTCATGAGATTGAAAACACATTGTTGCCTGTACGATTAAGAAAATTTGCATCTGAACGCTCTGTAACATTTCAACGTATGTTGCTAAAATAAATTAAATATTGTTGGTATTTCTCTGAACGTAGAATAAATTTCTCTGTTGCAATGCAATTTTCATTAATAAGATCCAATTCGTGCGAGGTGTATTTACGATCTCAAACTGCAGTAAGAGAAATTCTAAAATACCATAGTGTCAAAATGAAAAAGTATTGCGTCGCGACGTTCTACTACAAAGCGCGTATTCTCATGGTAAAGTATTAGAGAGACTTATAGTAGACAACACAAATTCGCGGTGTCAGTGCGTCGGCAGCGAATTTTTGCAGTCAAAGCTTACGCTTCCGTAATCAGCTTTGATGCTTCAAATTTTCGCCGCTGCAGCAATATCTCTGCAAGTGTCGCTGCATTAGAAAGCTGCGACGTAAAGGAAACCGCAGTATCGTTCCACTGCAGGACAAAAGACGCAGCACACGTATACAATATAGCCATAAGTGCAATTTCTAAGTTCAATTTGCTACAAGATATTTTACCTAATGGTAAATTTAGTATATCAAGCATTGAAAAAAACATGCGATCAGTTTGTAGTAATTCTACGTACAGGGTGGAATATTTAAGTTGAAACACCTAAATATATTTATTATCAATGATTTTATAGAAGAAGCGTTTAGTACAAAATTATAACATTTTATTTCCGACGTCATTATTTACAGATTTCGAGGTCATAAGTACTTTTCTTAAACAGAATTTAGAACATAAAAATCTAAATCATTGACCTTTACAATTATACGGTTTCCATTACAGTCGTTCAAAATATTTATATCGCTTCTTAAAATTCTCAAAATGTTATTAGGCTGTGTGACACCGATTTGCTTAAAGTTTAAACAGCATGACATAAAAAGAGCAAGTTCTAGTTTAAAGTACTTTTCTAATAGTAATTAATAGTAATAAAGTAACTGTTTATTTGAAATATTTACGGTTACCACCGTAAATGAAAATCAAATTAATATTCTCTTGCACAATATAAGTCACTGGCATTACTTTCAAGATTTTATTGATTGCGAATACGTTGAAAGTAGAATACTATTGTTTCTTAAGTGGTAATGCTCAGCTAGTGCTCTCAATAATGCTTATCATAACGTGAACATACGTTTCATGACGAATCAATCATGTTCTAATAGCAGATATAGAAGGATTTAAACCATACGGTTATACAGTTCGATGATTTTTTATGGCCTAAATAAATACGTAAGAAAGTATGTCGTTTCGTTAAAAAATGTATCGCTGACCTCAAAATCCCTGAAAGAATTACTTTGGAAGAAAAAATAACGTTATTGCTGCATGTGTTCCCCGAAGTATTGCAACTTTGTTCTGAACACTTTTATCATCAAATTATTAATAACGGAGATATTTAGGTCTTCCCATTTAAATGCCCCACCCTAACTAATCTCACAGACCTCTCAAATCTCAAAATGTTTTTAAAATATTCATAATGAAAATTACATTCAGTCTTTAGTGAAAAAAAAGAGAACATCGTATTCTTTCTATTTAATCGATCATCACAAAGCATTTATCGTCAAACATTGTATAATTTTAAAGCAGCATAAATTTTAATTATTAGGTAAATGGAGATAGTTTATTCTTACATCAGATATTAGCACACGTGTTCCATTTTCTCTACATGAAATTGACGCTTTTGTATTAACTACACATGTCGTTGAAGATAAGTAAGATCTACAGTATTCGTTCCGCAACTGTTGGAAAGATCTCTATCGTAACTGTCTAACTTATATCCCCACCATTGGGGGGATTCCCCATCTGCAAGTGATCTTGTATTAATGAGACTGATATTAATGCAGACGTAGCAAAAGATTGCAACTTTTCTAATTTCTTTTTGTTTTATAAAACTTTTATCATTGTATTTGTCGTATTTTTCTCATTGAAATGACAGTAAATAAAATACAATTGTGATTATCATTACTCGTGTAACAAGAGATACGAGTAAATTTCAAGCATGAAAGTTGTCTTTGAACCCATTGAAAAAGAAAGAAAGACAGATTACCGAAGCTTTCGAAAAAAATGAAAAGCTGTCACGAGTTAAGACCTTTAAATAAAAAATGTAGTTTTCTTATTTTTGGTTTTCCGTTAATTAAATGTTCATCATCATATTTGTCTCGCGCTTTTGCTTAAAATGACACTAAATACGATTGTAATTACTTTTATAGTAAGCCATTAAAGTTTCGGACATGAAAGAGGGCATTAAAGAGAAAAGAAAGAGAGGCAGGAATTTAAAGCGTCGATTCCCCGGTCCCCCTTTCTTATTCAATCTCTATCCTTCTCTATGTTCGATACACTTCAAAGTATATAGTACCGTTCTAAAATTGTCGCTTGACATATACGAAGATACGACAGTTACGGAAAGAATACTATAATCGGTACAAAATAAAATGGAAATTAATTCATTTATTCTAAATGTTCATCTACAGTCTGTAGTAGCATGAAAGAAGTAGGTGATCGTTAAAACGATCTTTTCCAGATAAATAGGTCGACAAATAATGCAGGAATTCATTATATGTGCCACATATAATATATTGTATTATCACATGCAGAAAAATCAATTCGTTTCCGTTGACACTATCTACACCGTTACACACCATGTTTGCATCTATATTGGGACAGTTCCAGAAATATGATCTAACCCGTTCCTTTGAATGACCCAAAAAGTCAAAGACAACAGTTGTGACCGAAAATGGTTCTTCTTCTAACGAATTTAAAACTTTTATACAGTATAAGCGACGAAACCAGAATCGTTCGTTCGGAAGTTGGTAACGTATTCAGAATGGCTAAGGAGCACAATGTCGTCTGCATGAAAAATTGGAATGTAACAAGCGTAGATTTTGATATCGAAACGTAGTTGCAACGAAAATTAGAAAGATCCCGATTAAAAGTTATTCCTGATGTTATGAAACATAATGAATTAAATCGAATAATCGCTAAGTGTTTTGCACTAGACTTCTTACTGGAGCTATTAAAATATGGCAAAACCTTTGCTATGCGTATGTATAATTTTTACACGGTTCTTACTTTGATATTTAAATGTAATAATCTAGTAATAAAAAGAGCATTCGCCGCTCCGCATGTCCATACTCGCAAAACTAATTGAAAAGGTTTATTAATAACAATAGGAGTTCAAATCGTCTTCGGTTTAATTTGAATTTGCGGCTTAACTCTTTAAGTAACTGAAATATACGTGCTCAAGAACATTAATGGATAATAGAGTCTAATAGCAAGTAGCATAATATAATTATGAATCAAATAAGAACAAGCTGAAAAAATTGTAACGTTTAAAAAAATTCGGTTTTAAACATGCAAAATGCTTTTATGCAAGGAACTATAGTCTTTTCAACGAGATGAGACAGTAAACTTAAACGCAACCACTTAAGCGCGACAGAGTTGCAGTTACCCTTCTCAAGCAGTTAGCAAAGGACGCTCGCTGGTGCTTCATTGCGTCGTCTCGTTGAACATACTATACATAGCTCTTATTCTAACATAAATTTTTCGAAGTACTTCATACCTTCATTTGCCAAAAATAAGCTGTATTTTAATAGTTCCGTGTATAAGACTGATCATTAGTTTCCTAATGCTGACCTCTCATCTTTCATATAAAATGTAAGGAAACGACATGTAACAAAAATCATATAGTTTATGGGTTGCTGTAAAGAGAAGACGTTGATTTTTAGAATCAAAATAAAGTACTTTACAGACATGAAAATAGAGGCTGTATTTTCTATATACAGGGTGTTTGCGAAATCGTGGTACAATCGACAAGGATCTCTCGCATTAAATCGTGTCCAAAATATAGAATAAAGTTTTTTCATGCAGGGATTCAGTTTCTAGAAAATCTAGTTGGAATATTCGTTATGTACGCGTGAATTAATTAATTAATTCGTCGAGCGAGAATTTGTCTACATCAGCAAGGAAGACATTTTCAACATTTGTAAATTGCTAAAATAAATCAATTATTAAAATTTACGGCTAATTATTAATTCAAGTCATAACATATCCTAAACGATACTGTTTACAGATGCAAGCAACATTGGAAATTGCGGGATAAACCGAGCGAACAAAGTAGACTCTGTCCAAGTATACGCGTACCTAACGAATTTTCAAAATCGATTTTCTCGAAAATGAAGACCCGTATGAAACAAACTATATTCCTTATTTTCGATTAGATTTTACATGAGGAATAACTCCCTTACCGGTTATACCACGATTTTGCAAACACCCTGCATATGTATATACTATACTATGTGTATGTATATGTATAAAGGTCTCAAATAGATGGTTGTGCGATTTTCCTCGCAAAGTTAAAACTTAACTCAAGAACTCGTCACGATTGAATAAAAATTTCAAAAGTTTCTATATATATGTGAACTTCAAATATGTTCCTTCTGCAAGTATGTAAGACAAGTATGTAAAAATTACCGTATAACGACATTACATTATTGAACGAATGCCGATGCCTTGACACCGTTCGTCGCATCTGCTTCCCCTTAGCAGCTAGTTTAATTAGAGAAGGAACACTGATTTCGAATTGCCTTTTATCTACCAGATATATAACCACGTCGCCTTTCACACACAACAGTCGTCGCAATCACCGATGTCTACTGGAACACGTTTTTAAATATTCTTGCATACAAAACTCAGAGACTCTCGGCTCAACACCATGATACACTCGACATAGGTGTATTAACGATTACAGAATGCGTAGTGGCATAAAAAAAGTTTATATTTTAGTTTCCACTATCTCAGTGTTTCTGTCTCTCTGTCTATTTGTCTATACCTGTCTGTCTGCCAGTCTGTCTGTCTGTCTGTCTGTCTGTCTGTCTGCCAGTCTGTCTGTCTGTCTGTCTGTCTGTCTGCCTCTCGTCCAACTGACGCTCTGACTCTGAACTAATCTCACCTGATTCTCGCTCACTTCTCATTTCAAGCAAGAATCACTTTACAATCTCTGTTACATAGAATTAGATATACGTATACTATATCTATATACCGTGTACTACATACATATTAATGATCGTTAAGGTCGAGGCAACGATTTAGATGCGATAACGTCGATCGTCTTTGCGAAGAATGGTGTGTCTCTTTCCTTTCAGTGGATTTTCGGTGAATGGAATAAAAGTAGGACTGCCTGTTTGTAACAAGTATAGATATATTTATTCATGCGTACGGGTATTACACATGTGTCCATAGGAGAAACTGTAGAACGTGATGCAAGAAGATTTGTGATGCGCGATGTGTATACCATGCATGGACGTGGTATGTAAATGGTCCGACGAGGCTTTCCAAAGCGATCCGGAGATCCAAAACATACAACGCGTACCATTACTTGATTGTTTAATCGGCTTGCACGATGCATCCCGGTAGAAGTATGTGAAACATATTGCATAACCTATAGCAGTAAGTGGAAATCCTTTTCAGTAACAAACAGTTCGTATATCTACGTATACGCAGGTTACAATGGAGCCCTCGTCGTCAGCTTCTTAATAAGTTGTGTTTTAATTACAGCATTTCTTGTTTCCAACAGAGAACGTCGCTCGAATTGAAACTATTTGTCAGCGTTTAGGAACAGCTTTCGGAAGAATTATTCTTCTCCTCTTCCAGGATGTCTATAAATTTCTTGGAGAATATAGCGTTACGGTATTTTACGAACGGTACCAAGCGGTCTTATTCGATTCGCCTAATTGTGTGGATCCAAGTGTAGTTTGTATCATCGAACACGGAAAGGAAAACGAGAAAAGAAAGAAACGTTAATGTGCGATCTCGAAAGAAGCGATCGCAGTAGGAACTTAAACTTGACTAATCTCTGATTCTGTTTTGTATAATGAAACATTAAAAAATTATTGGAAACATTGAATATTTTAATTTCTTAATTAATTTTTTATTTAACTGGTTTTTACAAATCATTGTGAAAGAGATCTGCCGAACATACAATATTTCTTATTGATATGTTATAACATTTCTAATTTTGTATTACGCGCAATAGCAATAGTAATTTCTCATTCGTCGATTTTATATATGAATAATAATTCCATGTGTATGTTTTTTTATTTATTTAATTATTCACAGACTAATTAAAGTAATGTTAAGTGGATTCACAGTTAGTGTTACATATCGATTCATATTAATAATACACGAGACATTTTCACTGTTCCATTGTGATCGTATACATATGGTAAGCTTATGGGGCTCATCATCGGTAATGGGACCGATGGCATTCCGATATCATCGATATCGATTCTTCTTGAATTTAAGCAAATAAATTTCGCAGTGTAGGCGAGCGAACGCACACATGGCCGATTCGTTTGTTCAGGGTAGCACTAATCAGCTATTCTACAATTTACATAATCGGACAAGCAATGTATATGATATAAGTGCTGATAATAATGAACTTTTAACATTCCTACGTGCACCTAATGTCTTTATATTTAAAGTAATTTATTTCCGTGACGTCTCATGGTAAAAAATTGATAATATCCTACACTCGCTACATATCATATTACTATTGGACATAATGTCATCCTAATGTTATCTTAATTAGTAGACAGTAATGTTAATGTAAATTACATCCGATTTTTCCATATAAACATCGTGTACATATATACGGAAAATACTAGATACTATTTTAGGTATCAAATAGATATCGATAATTTCGTTAATTGTATGCGATATGTCACTGTAACGATGTATAGGTAGGCATTAAGTAGGGGTCGATACTTCGGTAGGTATCCAATAAGTATTAATATTCTTGTAAACGTCATCTTAAACGTCATCTTAAACGTAAACGTCAGCATCGAACCAAGAAGAATCTGTATCGATAATTGATACCAAATACATAAAGTTTCAATACGAATTGATATTTCCTAGCAAGTAACGTGGTATCGGATTGTGTCGAGTGTCAGCGATAGTATTGCTATCAATTCCATCGCTACTCATCACCATAACAAACATCAGACACTTTATTTTGTATTCTGTATTCATGAAAACATTACGAGTAGACAGCCGGAGCTTTTTCGGGTGAAATAACTTTCGTATCTAAATTTCCTTCGACACTCATATTTAAAATTAATAGTCGTACTACGATAACCGGAGTTGACAATACTAATAAATACGCGTGGAGAGGATATTATAAATTGTAGATCATTTTAATACTTTATTAATTTGAAAATTATATATTTGATCGATAATAGAATATCGTGGAACTTTCGATCTACGATAAAAACGCACACAAAATTTTCCAGATTTTAACAGCCAAACTATTTCAATATACTATATGGATCTAAGTAAGAAGCAAATGTTATATAAACACAAATCGTTTAAAGGTTTATTAAAAAGTAACCATGAAAATAAGAATTACGTAGGGAATAGTAACAGACAACTTTCTGACATTGTTGCTGCGATCCTGTTGCGACGGCAACACCGAAAGTTGTATGTACTTAACGCATTCTTCAACAAATTAGCACACATAAACGAAAAGTAGGCAATACTCTATCGGAGTACAAATAAGTTTCCGCCGTTTTTCATCTTAAATTGGGTATTTATTGCGAAAGAATGGTACCTTATGTTGTATTCAAAGTATTGTCTATCGCTGGCCACTACTTTTTCCTATGTTTCTGGCAGCATGCGGATACCGCGCCGGATGAATGTTTCATCTGTTGACGGTATTCATAAATCGACCCAATTTTTGGTATCTTCATATGATATTGCTGCTCAGACAGGTCATTCGTCATCGAACGAAGCAAGTAACAATCAGAAGGAGCAATGCCTGGCGATTACGGCGGGTAGGGTAAAATTTTCCAATTAACACGTTAAGCGCCACGTCAGTTGCCGGTGACTGACGTAGTCTGGACAGAAAGTTTAACGTTTAGTTAAATAAAGTGAAGCTGAATTTTCCGTCTAGATCTCGACAGCCGCCGAAGATTAGCAGTATAAAATATAATATGCAACTAAAAAAAATTACATTCTATTAATAAATTAATAAATGTACTGAAATATCGGCGAATACCTAAATAAGGTAAAATCGACGTGACACTTAACATGTTAAGTGTGTCCAAGTAGGGTTTCACCGATACCTGGCAAGCAGCATTTCACATGTGGACAACCCACGTTCAATGTTTCTCGGCGTCGGTTTATATGAAACACAATTTCCTTGCTTTTGGATCATTCTCAATAATTTTAAACGATGTGAAATCGCTTGTCGGGTCACTGATAATGCAAGTGCAAGTTCTTTTTGCATTTGGCACGAATCTACATTCAATAATGCAAATTCACCGTTCTTAAACTTTTGAAACGACTCACGACAACTTTTCTCACATTGCAGCATACACTGTACCATTTATGGTACACGCTAAACTTGACCTTCAGGCCACGTGTACCATAAATGGTACCCGCAGACGTACTTGCTTAATGCGGTAAAAACATATTTTATGATAAATTGAATTCTGTAAAATATATTTCCACCAAAAGAATTAGACGTTACAAAACATGCAACATAGAAGCTAATTATTTATGCATTGATGATGTAATGAAATATTGTGTGATAATATATCAATCTTTAGTCAAAACATCAAATGGTCTGAACGACAAGTTGGGCAAAAACGGTTTGGCATGGAACGTGTTAAAGAAGTAAGTCAGAACTTCCCGCAAATGACGTTTATTCGGTTCAAAACTCGAAATTTTCGCATGAAAAAAGTATAAGACGCTGATACACAATCGCTAATATTTTGAGGTTATGTTGCTGACAGATGTACAACATTACGATATGTCGTTTGACACTAGCCGCCATAACCTACTGATTGCGCTATCAGATTTGAAACGGCGGAGACTTATTTGTACGCCTAATAATTGTAATTAATTGTTCATAATTACTATAAACAATTTATGTTCATATAACATTTTTCCTTACTTATTATTAGACCATAGAATGTACGGTCAACATTGTCTGTTAAAATCTGAAACACCTTATGTACAATACAAAATGTATATTTCTGTATATTCTAACACATTTGCCATAAGATTGAATCTTCCTTTGAGGACATTTAATATTACAGTTACGGTAGATGTTCATAACACTTCTTCGATTCATATTCCTTCATAAACGTAGAGTAACTAACAACGTTCCTAAAAATGTTAAATACGTTCGAACATGTGACCTCTACTATAATTTAAAAGTTCTTGAAAATTGATTGCAAGTATTTAACATTAAACTTACGAAATGTATAAAGTGACATTCATGTGTTGCTTTATGAAAATGACAAGGTTGAGTTCATCTAGACTTTTTACTATTTTTATAATACCATATGTTTGATTTAAGAAATTTATCGAATCATTCCCTGCAGAAAAGTTTTTTTGACATTTACAATTGTAAAATAAAGAATTTTGGACTGGTTGATTTTACCTACACTGGTAGGTTTAGAGTTAAATAGCAAACATTATTTTACTCCCACATATTTAACTTCGAAATACAATAGATTAAAAATAATATTTTACAAACAAATGAATGTTGAATTTAAATGTTCAAAAGATTAGTAGAGTTACGATATATGAGTATACGTTGTAAATGTTCGTAAAATTTAATGAAAGAAAAAGTTAGCCATGGTATGAATGGTGAAGCTCAATTTTGTACCATTTTTTTTTAAATTCGGTAAATACAATATTTTCAACAGAAAAAGAAATTTTAACTATCTTTACGATTAGGCGTACATAGTACATCAATAAAAATTTTCATTCTTTAACCTTCAGTTTCGTAGACATACAATCTGGAATGTACGATATCCTGTTTTAAAATTCTTTAATAAACCTAATTCTAAGAAAAGTAGACTATTTAATATTTGAAACAATATTTTCTACCGACTAATAATATTTACGAGACTCGTGTCATATCATTTTCTCGCATTCTGTACAACGAAAAATATTCAGAGCGCCTGTCGGAGGGTAACAACCTAACAGTGAAGTATAATTTTGGGTTTACTACCCTTCTCGGTTCTTCTGCTCCATTACTTTTAAGCCAGTCTTGCTGATGGATTCGGATAATCTATTTAGGTAAGAAACGACAAAGAGAAAAATTTCTCACAGTCGAAAAAGTCGTATCTTTTATCCTTAAAATTCAAATTCTACTCGAGCTGATGCATTCAAGTACCACTATTTTTGATATAATTATTCGCATCCCAACGATTGAAACAAAATGGAGTCGGAATCATACGTTTTAATATTTAGAAGCTGTATTTTATTCAGGAGAGATTAAAAGCAGTGGAATTACGGTTTTAACTATTTTTGTGTATCTCTATCGGATTAAATTTGTGCCTGAAAAAATACTTTAAACGATGAAAATTTTAAAACGTGGACTTCGTCACATGCAGATAGTCATGTTTAAATTATGAATAGATTTATCTTCTAAATATTGTAAGTGTTCGTTTTGTAATACTATTTATTGATGCAGTTTTGTTGACTTTTGTTAGTGATATCCATAACGTTTGACTAAATGTAAGAATAGTTAATAAGAAATATTAACATTTGAAATATTTTGGTAATAATAACTGCTTCATCCACAAAGATATAATACTAACTGTGAAACTATTGTTACTTTCATTACGATTAATTTATACTTTTCGACTTTATTACATAGAACTTGCAAAATTTTATTCCAATAACAAAACTATATATTTCATAAATATTGCATAGATGGTATAAAATATCAATTCGTAAAGAAATACAGTTCAGCAATGGTTTTTTGGAATCTCGCAAACGTGTGAGCCGTGAAAATTAAATTCTTCACGAAATTATCTAGTACCGAGAACATTCGTAGACCAGAAAGTGTTAAGGACAAGCAACTTGTTTCTCGTGTTCAAACTACTCTCGTTTCTAGGAAATTAAGGAAACATTATCAAGTAATATAAACTAGTCAAATATAATTTTTTTCCGTGAAACTATTCATATTGTCAAACTGATCCACACAATTGCTGGTAAGAAAGAAGATGTCTTAACAAATGTTTCATTAGTTAATCAATATGTTTACGTACGTCGATACGTATCACAGAACTACAAACATGACTCAACAGTCACATTAAGATCGTTTGCTGGTTACTTCGAGAAAAGTTACAATACAATATTTACTACAAAATTAATAAATTCTTACTCCGTTGTTCTGATCTTCTAAAACATCAACTAGTCTGTGATGCGTATGGGCATGCATTCGTAAACAATTATCGACATACTAGATAAGAATTATATAAACATCTTAAAAGTTTTCTTGTATTCTTGAAAAACGTCTTTTCTCAAGAACAAACGCGTCATAGGTGGCAAACGAGTAGCTTTGATTTCTCAGCCTACCAATTACGATTAAACGACAGGATTTTGTTTTAATCTACATACAGAAAAATTGTCTTGGTCTCCCTAACAATTAAATGCTGAAATATACGTAGCTATACCGCTATAGATGCGTAAAACAGGTTGCGACGACGTTACCGGAACACAGGTTCTCTTCGAATAGAGCAACGTATCGTGGAGAAATTTTCGGATTGTTCGTCTCTATCGCTTGTTCACTGAAACGAGATTATTCCATTCGTCCTTGACTGTCGTTCTATTCATTTTTCTGTTCTCAGAACGAAGAGCAATCAGCGGTGGATGAAACTGCGGACAACGGTACAGCTGTCCTCCGCGATATCGACAATCCAGAAGAAACCGCCGCTGAAACGCGAGGACTCTTTCCTGAAGAGATTCTCGACGAGACAGATCCCGGAGAGTCAGGAGACATTAGACACAGGCGAGGGAGAGGGGAACGCGGCCAACGATAAAGATTTCAGTGGACGACGCCGAAGGAGGCCGCAGAGACCTCCGAAAACTGTGGTCAACCCTGACGAGAATTTCTATTACTACTGGCTGATGCTTCTGTCAGGCTGTGTCCTCTACAATCTCTGGACTCTAATCGTGCGGCAAAGTTTACCGGAACTGCAGGCGCTGGCGCCGGCAGCGTGGTTCGCGTGTGACGGTTTCACGGACCTGGTATTCTTCCTGGACGTGGCCGTGCAATTCCGCACCGGATACCTCGAGCAAGGTCTGATGGTCTACAACAGCAAGAAACTGGCCAGCCATTATCTCCAATCGAAATCGTTCATACTGGACCTGCTGGCGTTGCTGCCGCTTGATCCTCTTCAAGTATATCTCGGAACCAATCCCATGCTCAGGTTTCCTAGGTTCCTAAAGATTTACCGTGTCTATAACTATTACTATATGGTGGAATCGCGGACGGTTTACCCAAATTTGTGGCGCGTGCTGAATCTCATACATATACTACTGATCCTGGCGCACTGGTTCGGCTGCTTTTACTACTTGCTCAGCGAGGCGGAAGGATTCCAAGGAGACTGGGTGTACCCATACAGACCCGGCGAGTACGCGACCCTGACCAGAAAGTACCTTGGCTCGTTGTACTGGTCCACCCTCACCTTGACGACCATCGGCGATCTACCAACCCCGGAAACCAACGCCGAGTGAGTGATAGCTCTCTTCGACTGTACACATGCACACCATTTTTTTCTTATATTTATTCTTTCTTTGGTTCATACCCCGTTGGCTAACCAGGACCCGCGCGTTTACCAGGGATCCGACATTGTCCTTAGATCTCGTTGATCGACTTATGACTTGAGAGAGAATGGAATGCCGACATGATTTTAAGGAGACGCAAGCTTTGCTTCCTAGTATCGCATATCTAATATATCTCTTTATCCGTATCGATTCAAAGTCTATAGGTTCATTTTATCCGGTCATTTCATCGTTATGAAGTATTCGAAAAACAACGCCGTATTTCGTTGCTAAAATAGTTGACAATCACATGTACATACGAGATATTTATTTTGACAACAACCGTGGTACGATCGGAGGATGAGGAATCTATATTTAAAAGTAAAACTCGTGAGATCAAGTTTTTCCTGCGCATTAGAAGTTATAACAATCGAATACATTCGCGAACAGATGTTTTAACCAATTTTCATTCGATCGTAGAGTTGCATCAACGACCGATCGTAATATTTCGAGACATTCTATATCTATCTCGATAATTATTGTTTGGTAAATCTTTCGAAAATTTGAACTCTTCACTGTTTCATTGTCGGACAGTGGGAATTTATATTTTCTGTCATTCGAAAGTAGCGTCAAAGATAATTTTCAATACGAATTATTAATTTTTTAATGGAACTTTTTCAAATTAGTTTAACGAAGTCAATCATCACCGTTGTCAACCGTGTGCAACATAAGACGGTTTATAAATATATACATGTTGGAGTAATCAAATTTGAATCATAAAATTATATAGAATCAAATATTATATATCACCGATATTTTTCAGTCCACTGTCAAACCAGTAAATTCGATCAACTACAACAATGTACCATTTTGCTCACCTGATTACGAGATATTCACAAGAGATTTACAAGATTTTATGTCTTACGTTTTACACTCTGTAGAAATAATAATTATCATATAATTATTAGTTTGCAGATTTTTATTCGCGTTCGATTCATCGTACGTATTTTTACGACTAAAAGAACGAATGAAAACAGTTGGTTCGTCTAGCAAAAATTCCTTGAAATTGAAGTAAAATAAAAATCTTATTAAACCATAAACAATAACTTATTATATATTCTGACAATGATTTAAATACTAATTTATGTATTTCAGACAAATGTTCAAAGTCGATTATGTCACAATAAAATTTTATCTTTTCTGTTAAATTCATTTCTATGTATATATGACAGTATCGATTACCTGGTACCTGCTTAACTCGACGGTATTAACAAAGTTCAAAATATACAATAGATTATTGTCAGGGGTGCTAACACTATCCCCTCTATTTCAACTTCACTTTTGGACTGGTTAGTGAAAATATTTATAATCAAGTAATCGTATTTCTTAAACAGTGCAAAATAATGCTGTTTTCGTATTCCAAACGGTGAATTTTATATTTTTATTCTCATAAGGATCTAATTTTTCGAGATATATATCTCTCGTCAGAATTGCTACTTGCTATTATAAGAGGCAGGGGACGATTTACTTCAAAGAATAAGTTAACCCAGGGGAAGCTGTTTACGAGATAGCTCGTCAACGACGAGATCAGTATTTAGATGTCATGCTTAAAGTCGATTTAGTTGACGTCGCTTTTAGTGACAGCTACATGTGACATAATAGGGTTTTCTACGTAATATCTAGTTGTTCGCGTTACGGCCAATTTTCAATCATTAATTTGAAACAATAAATTGTATCAATTCGTTTTAGAACTCTTCAAAGTTACATAGCGATATTTCAGATACGTTTTTGATACTACTAATAAACTTAAAATAGCTACCTAAATAAAATACTATCGTAGCAGTTCTGTTGCATTCTTAGGGCTTTCCTTCGCTCAAGCTTAGAGTTAAATGCAAATACATATTCTCGTAACCTTCGAATGTCGGATCATGCATTGAAACATCACGAACTGCTATTAAAAGGTTACGACGTTATTTTAATTTACATACTTACTTCGAAAGCTACATTCAGCTTATACAGGGTGTTTGCGAATTCGTGGTACAATCGACAAGGGGATGATTTGTCATGTAAGATATAGTCGAAAATAAGGAATATAATTTTTTTTTTCATAAGGGGCTTCATTTTCGAGAAAATCAAATTTGAAAATTCGTTAGGTTTGCGTGTACTTGGACAGAGTCTGCTTTGTTCGCTCGGTCTATTCCTCAATTTCCAATGCTGCTCGCATCAGTAAACAGTATCATTTAGAATATACTATAAATTTCAATAATTGATTTATTCTAGCAATTTACAATTTTCAACTTTTCAACTTTTCAATTTTCAAACTAGATTTTCCGGAAACTGAACCCCTGTATGAAAAAACTTTATTCTATATTTTCGACTCGATTTCATGCGAGGAATCATACCTTTGTTGATTGTACCTCGATTTCGCAAACACCGTGTATAAACCAACATATTTGCATGGAATATAGGTATCACTCTTCAAAAGTGGTTTTCCATTATTAGGACGTAAATTAAAATAACACGTAACTAGTAATACATTTTATTGCTTATACTTATCAGATACGTCTTAAATCACTTTTGCAAGCACAGTGTCTAGTATCTGTAACGTAACAAAAGAAATGTCACACTCCGTATCTCGCATTACACTTATGAAAATATAGCTAACAATTTGACTGGCTTCGTATAAATATGCAATTTCAACTACGATCGCCAACATCGGATAAACGTTTGCCAACCAATAGCTGAGAGCACAAAATCTGCCGCGCGGATATGTGACACGTGGACAGTTTTGTTATTTTTGCTGACAAGAGGAGACCTCCAACCTGCATATTCAAAAAATAATGAAACTTTGTGGATGTGTAAATAATATACAAATATGTATTCCGCGACTTTTACGATACTTGAAGTTCCACTAAGGAAGTCTAATTTGACACCGCGAAATTCGCGTAATTTTGATTTTGTGTTGTAATGGGACTGTAAATTTTATGCATTTATGACAAAAATGAGCAAGTACGTTTTAAAGCAATTGAAACATTAAAAGGATTAAAAAATAACGGTGTGTAACGTTTGTTTTGTATGATCTATACAGGCTATTTCTATTTTGCATAAAATTCCGCGACTTACGAATTGTAAAACATAAAACTCACATTTCCAGACAAAAATTTCTTCCTTCAATGAAAACGATCGTTTCATAAAGGATTTACGAATTGTTTACATAATTAAAACAGAATTGTAAAAGTTCTATACATATACGTGCGTATACAAAGTTTCATCATTTTTATAAATTGCGGGATCTTCCCTTGTGAGTCGTTTCGTTCATCGAAAAGTGATGGAAGATAATAAATTTTAGTACACAGCAACATGTAATGAATTGTGTATAATCGCTTTTCATAATATTAACCCTTTGCATTCCATAACATATAACTCGGATGTCCCCTCTGAGGAGACATTAAAGTTCATTAGGAATTGCGGGAATCAACTTATTCCAGCGCAACTTTTTGTGAAATGCATGTTTCCCTGAAGTTTTCTGTTGAAATGGCACAAGAAATCAAATCAAAATATGGTTTAAGCAATACAGTGACTCTTATGAATCGGTTGAGAGGTGATATTCGGGAATCGAGAACACGTCCATCCACTTCTTCGGCGGACAATAGACTGAACAATAAACTACATATTCCCAAGGTGGAAGGGAAAAAACGGAACCGTATTGTTTATTCTGACAGAAAAACAACAGGCGGAAGACTTATTACTGTGAAACGTGCACTAATCAGCCTGCAATGCATATATTGAGGAATACTTCAAAATTTATCATACTGTACAATATTATAGGAAATAAAGTGTTGATTTTTTGCAAATATATGTTCAGCAATATCTACACATTCATAGAAATAAAATATCATTATAATATCTTACCTAGTTCCAAAGCTATACTATACAGGGTATTTCACCTAACTTGACCACCTTAAATTATATCGCTTATTTTATATGATAAAAAAAATTTCAAGGGAAGAAAATATTTTGTCCCAAGGCATCAATACGGTAATGAACTGAATTTTTTTTCGAGATCATTTATTTCGAGATTTCAAGGTCATCGTGTTTTTTTTTTAATGGAACTGCATATTTTCCCTACAACACTCTTAAGGCTTATAAAAAAATACGAATCCCACGAGGTGCAATATGTTGACCTTTGCGTGACCCGTAGTGAGGAAATTATGAAATGTTTCTCAGTAATTTCAGTACGCGTTCGGGGACGGTAAATGAAGCAATTTCAATTTCATTGAAACATTGTACGGTGTAATCGTCCCTGGTGACAGACATTCATATTCTCTTTTCATCGGTTGAAGTATGTGTACAAGCATTATTATTAAAACAATGATCTTAGCAGAAGATTATCGCTTTACAGTAAGAAGTAGCACACCAAGCTATGGTATATGTATATACATCATATACATTGCAGCAGAAAAAGTTGAAATGATTTTAATTTACGGAGAAGCAGGAAGGAACTCAATGCATGCATAACGGTTGTATGAAAAAGATATCCTGATCGTCGCGTTCCTTTCAGACGAAATTTTGACCGTATAACGCGTACTGAAGTTACTGATAAACATTTCATAATTTCCTCGCTAAAGGTCACGTTCTGGTCAACATATTGCACCTCGTTGGATTCGTTTTTTTATAAGATATAAGACTGTTGTACTGAAAATACGCAGCCCATTTAAAAAAAAACGCGATGACCTTGAAATCTAGAAAAGAATTACCTTGAAAAAATTCGGCCCATCACCGTATTAGCACCTTCGAACAGAATATGTTCTCTCCCTGACATTTTTTCTGTCATACACAATAAGCGATATATTTAAGGTGGTCAAGTTAGGTGAAATACCCTGTATAATATTGGATAGTCGGAAAAGTATTAAGAGATTTTTGAAATTCTTTCATTAAATATTCCTTTTATTTGCTATTATTATCTATGACCATTTGCCATTTTTGAGGTAGCGCCATAATTTCATCGGAATAGCACTTCTGTGGTTTATTGACTAAAAACTTGGCCAAGTGATTTACATAGTCCCACTTTGAATCCAACTTTTTACCATCAAGGTAGTTTTGCAGAGATCGAAACAAACCATCATCTTATGGTGCAAGACCTGGGTAGATGCATCAAAACTTCCCAGCAAAGCTAAAAAATGGTTCGATTTCATTACGTTTGAGCAATAATACACACATGGAAACACGATCCATCAAATTTTTCTCTGTAAAAATCATGAGGCACCCAAACATCGAGCTTCTTTTTGTATTCAGCCTCCTGCAAATGATTCAAAACTGTTGAATGGTGAATGTTTAGTTCCCTAGCAATCTGACGACTGCTTATATGCCGACCTCGCTCGATCATTTCCATTATTTCATCGACTTTTTCAGTGATTGGTCGATCAGAGCAAGTTGCATCTTTAATATCGAAATTTCCAGAACGGAAGCGAGCAAACTATCTATTTGCTATTGCATTTGATAAAGCATCTTGACCCTAAATACCACCATTTTTTCCCGGACTTGTGCAACGTTTTTGCCCTTTTCGTAGTAAAATTGCAAAACATAGCGAAATTTTTCAGAAATTTCACTCATTGTCACACTATTTCATCATTCATCATTCATCATTACTTTCGATACGATTGGCAAAATACAAAACTGTCTGCATGAAAATTGCAAATTAAAGTGTCACCTCCCAAATGCGCGTCAGTATGACGCAATTTGACACCAAACATCTATACACAATATAAGGGTTCATAAGTGCACGTTTTTGCGAAAAAGTGGCGCCGAGTAGCTGGTAGGTAACGTCCAGGATAACTCGGATTGCAAAGGGTTAATGTTTCTTTAAAGCACTTATTTCAAATGAAACAGTCAGTAATTAAAAATTTTAAATATCAAGTTCAATGGCGTATTCAAAATTTAATTTGTAGTCCAAGTGATTTTTATCGTCATAAAAACATTGTGTGCTGACAATACTTCAGATACTGAAAAGAAAAAAAACGAACTGTTTAGTTAGTGAAAAACAACGGTTGTGAAAACTGGAACAATAACTGAAGTATGCTGCTGTTTTTCTCATTCGAGTGTGTTATTTATTATCGATCGGGGCGATTCTCAGCTCATCCAAACAGAATTTAATGAACAAAATAAACGTTACCTATAAAAGTTATATACATAAACATACATATGTTGGATAGAGAAAATTTTTCCTCTAATAATAAAAACATAATAATTTTTTCATACAATTTCTTTATAACGTTTGGTTTCTATGACATTAAAAGAAACGTAGTAAATTAAATAAATTATAAGGTTTATTTGCACCTAAGTAAACATTAGAGAAGGCGACACAAATTAACAAAATGTACTTTAAAATTCTTTAAATTGTTTTTTAAATAAAATGCTATTTGTGTTTATAGCTACATTGATTCACAACTTGAAGATACAATGAAAAAATTAAATCGTGTTTCGAAATAGTATATTTATATAGACGCTATGATATGCGTTCAGTTTCATATAATAAATGCCATTGTTATTTGCCAGATATTATCAGCTACACGAATCAATTTGAACTTGTTATTTATTTTTTATTTCTGACATTTTGACAGGTTTTATCGACACTGACTAGAAGTGTCCATTGCTCTTGACAAGTTACAATAGAAAGTAGTATAACTTCTTTACAAATTTCCTACAGATTATAGTTTTTTCAATTACAATTTTTGTACGCTAATATCTTTATTAGTATTTTATTTGTCTTCGAATACATTATATATTATATTAATATTATATATATTATATTATTATATTTAAATATTCGAATACAATTATATAATAGATTATATAAACATCAAATTTATGACAACTCGACAACAATGGTTTCTCTTTCAATAATAGGTTCTTCGCAGTAATTATAACTTTGGAAATTATGAAGTTTGCAACTTTCACGCTCCTGTCAGATAGCAGAAAAATCAGTGATAGTAACTTTTCAGTCATTAGTGTATCGTTGGTCCTTAAAAGTTATTGTACAGCCTGATTACTTTGATTACTGACTGATTACCGACAAGTGTTTTTTAAACCGAGTATAGCGACAAATGAAAAAGCAATTCGATATATAATTCAGTATCTACATCTATATAATTGTTGTACGTAAATTAATGTGTAAAAGGAACTTCGATTATCGGTCTTCTTGTTATATTGGACATCATATTCAGCGAGTTTTAAACCGTAAGATTGTTTATTAAAAAATATATACATCTTTTATTTGTCCTAATAGACAGTTTAGAAAAGATTATCAATGTCAATGCTTTAATCGATATAATCGCATATCTCCACTACAAATTGTGTATTATTTTAATTTCCGATAGCAACCTAAATGTTCACAAAAAGAGCAACACCTTCGAATGTAATAATTTCTTAATACCTTGATCGAGTCATCGCTCTGCTACAACGAGTACAGTCGTTTTAGTTAGAAGTTGCCGTTTACTAAAAATTTATTATAAAAACCGTATTTTATTTGTTAAAGTTTTATTAATTTTATTTGTCAACGTGAATGTTCCAAACAACTTTTCCCCATGTACGTGCCATTTTTTCGGCGTATAAACCGGTTAGGAAAACAATTCAAGCTGAATAACTCAAAAACTAGGAATAAGAAAAAGATATTATAAGAAAGAGTATTATTTGGACTTTTTAACGAATAAAGATGGTGTAGTTACAAATTGCGTGCATCTTCAGTTATGGAAAATTCAGGAAAATGAATTTATCTACATCGACGCTCATAAAATGCTACAAATGAATCTCTAATACGACATGTAAAAATTGTGTATGGTAGTATTTGTATAAAATAACAGTAGTTGATCATTTATCTCAATTTATAGGAAGGAATTCCTGATTGAATCAAACTGATCTAGAATCAGTATTCATACATGTGTTTTACAAGTAAAATAGTTTGCGGATCTTTGTGCATTTATAGCACGTGCATACTGTAAAAATGTAAGAAAACGTGTATAGTAACAAGCATTAATGACATCTCTACTTTATAATTACGATAATAAGTTTTCTAGTTGAAAAATTCAACTTGTTCAGCATCCCGGCTTTTATAAAGTTGATCATAAAATTTAAAGTTGCGAAAAGATCCGTAGTTTAGTTACAACTGATCAAATACACCCCTATAGGAATGTTTGTAACAGTGAATAATAGGGAAATTTAAATAAACGCAGACAGTACCTATCAAAAACTTGTATTACCTTCAAGTCAATTAAGTGGGCAAGTGTATGTATAATTCGTTATAAGGTCCGTCAAGATATATCTATGATGAATCGAGAATTCTTACTATTGCGATATCACCAATGATTTCACACGAATTTCACCTTTACTACATTATTTCTTATAAAAATTGAAATAATTTTCATTAGCATCATTTTTTAAATGTCTGCTACTTTTGAAGTTATTGAGCTTAAAGTGTTTCCGAACCTTCGCTTGAAGGGATAATTTCAGCCGTAAAAAAATATACATGCTAAATAGTTGGACTAAACTGTACGAATAGCATCCAATTGGATGTACAATCCAATGATGGTGTTCTTGCTAGATAACGTAGACCTATTCGTTCCTAACGTGGAGGAAATCTTTGAAAGGCTCGAAAGATCTCTGGGAAGAGGTCAAAGGTAATATCGAATTTTTACCGGCTAAAACTATCACGATGGTCCTGTATCCGGTCCTGTATCATAGTGAGAAGGCGCTGGGGATTGCAAGCAATATATCGAGTATTCTCGCCCCCATCACTCCTCATTTAATGCAACCAACGCGACGATCGTGTCCTCGTTCAGAAGGGCCTGTCTTGCCCCTTCCTTGTATCTTGACGGTGACAAGTCCGGACCATTCAAGACCGAATTTGTCGTCTTGAACCAGGGCTACAGTACACAGAAGCCTGGCGACAACTCTGATGCTGGTCGAAGACCGACGTGCTTACAATTAGGCATACTAAACGGGCCAGTTGTATTTGGTTCTAATTTGTTGTCGTGACTCAGCTAACTCTAGCGAATAGAGATGGAATTGCATTCCCTAAGATTACATCTTAGTTTAACCCTTTTAGTGCCGAGCGAAAGTATCGTACCTATGCGAAGAATACCGGGCCAATTTAACGAATTTTCTAAGGTTTCGGACCCCACAACATTTATCCCAGAACCTTCATAGAGCGAATCTTATTTTCTAACAAGCGAAACCCAAAAATAATTTTTTTAAGTCTTTTGCAATGAAAATCAGACCATTTATAAGGTTTTATAAATTTATTTTGAGATATAGTTCGCTCGCAATGCGAATAGTAAGGTGCCATCGGATACGCAACGAGACATCGTTGTTGACAATTTTCGCAAGTGGTTGTGAACGACGATATGTAGTTGTTCGGCACTAAAAGGGTTAAGAAAAAGGGTACAGTGCCGAATGAAATAATAAGACGCCTTACGTATATATATTGTTGCGCGTTCCGCTCAATTTGCATGGTGGGCGAAGCGACATTTCTTATAAACTATTTATTTATAAATTACTAATTATGTACAGTACAATACAATCTGGATTAGTTTTATCGAATTCGCCGGTTAATATGTTCGACAGGCAAACGTCGACTACTTTCGATTATCTGTGGCTACAACAGATCCGTGACAACTCCTATCTTCTATTATTTCCTTAGGGGTTGTTCATCGCGAAGTAATTTTGCATTACGGCGACTTTGTATGGACAGCCTGCGTAACAATATATACATACGTGTGCGTATATCAAACGAAAAGTATCTACTCTTTATGCATTCTGTATATTATACAGAGTGAGACAGTAACTATTGCCAGCTACAATAACTCCGAAAATATGATAGTAGCAGAAAATTTTCGAAACAAAAAATGCAGGGGACAACATGGGCTGTAATATAGCGTTAATCTTTTTCTACCTTTGTTTTTTTTTAAATAGAATGCCTTGTTTTGATACGTGTTTTCTGATAGCGGTTAGTGAGACGAATCCAACAAATTGATATGCTTCTCATTTACGGAGAATGCTAGCAAAATTCAATGAGAGCTACAGATTTATACGCTGAAAGATATCCTCAACGTTCTCACCTTACACGCCGTACATTTAAATATTTGTATGATAAAATGAGAACAACTGGATCCTTAGCCTATCAGAAAAGAACCGGCAGAAACCAATAACTAATGAAGAAACGGAAATTGATATTCTTGCCACTACGGTTCGAGATCCCTGTGTTACTTCGCATCAAATCGCAAGGAAATCTGGTGTAAGCCAAAGAAGTGTTTTTCGTGTTGCAATGCAAGTTTATTTCGCCTTTTTGTCATAAATGACCTTTGCTGACCTTCAAGACCTTAATGTTGCACCTCTTTGGATTCGTCTCAATAACTGCTATCAACAAACAGGTACCAAAACATAGCATTCTATCTCTCATTCTATTCTCCACCTAGGAAAACAAGATTAACGCCATATTATAGCTCTCGTTGTCCCATGTATCTTTTGTTTCGATAACTTTTCTGCTACTATCATACTTTCGGTGTTATTGTAGGTAGCAATAGTTACTGTCTCACTCTGTATACGATCTCCAAAGTAAGCGCACAGAACAGCTTTTCTATTTTGACTTGTAACGGTAATTTAAAAAGAAAGTGTTTTATAGACACGTACAAGTTATACGTACTGAAAATTTCATTGAAATTGATCAATTAATTTATAAGACATAAACCAGATATGATAAAAAGTTTCAATTTCTACCGCGATAGAGTCGAGAAGTTTGCGAAACGTTGACGAAGTAAGTTGATTATAATAGTGAAAAATCAATGAATAAGGTTTATTTACGAGAAATAGTATTTGTTTAACGTTATCTACTGTCAAAAATTTAACACTTCATGTAGAACAACCTAAGAGTATCACTTGGACAAAAGTATAACAGACTACAGAAGTTTTAATTTTATTACATAACATGAACATGTCCAGACAATTTTATATAATTTGTTTATTCCATGTCAGTCTAAAGTTCAAGTTTTTTTGTGTTTACTCTGGAGATGGTAAGCATATATACAAGATTTATGATAGATCCATTTTCTGTTGAATTATTTTGTTTGGAACTACATCATAGACCAAACCACGTTTATTTCTGATTAATTTAACACGTTCACTCTGCCTCGCGTCATACATGATTCACAGTTACCGATACGATATACTGAACAGAATATGTGTGAAATAAAATTAATGTAATAAATAAGTACAATGGAAATATAACAACCAATAATAATTGTGACCAGGAAAAGTGGATATTTTAACTGAGCATGTTCATGTTCCACGACACATCAAAGACTTAAAAACAGTGAACATGTTTAAATCAAGGTTTAACCCTTTGCACTCCAAACAATTTTAATTCTTAACTCGAGACATTTTTCTGTCCTAAAATAATTCCATTGCACATGGTGCGTTGATTTTCGTGCACATCAAATTTGTGTACTTCAATTTTTACTAACTTCTTAATTACAAACATTTGTAATATACAAATTGTTTTGAATAATAGTCTGACAATTTTCAGTGTCACCTCAGAAGAGCCACTGGAGTGCTAAGGGTTAAAAATTAAAACTTAGGCTGAGTACTTTTTGTGGGAAGGGGAAAAAGAAGCAGTCCCTAGAATGCAACTAATTAGTCTACTATCTACATCGATAGCTATATAGCCTCCCAAAACCTAATATTCATTTTAAAATTCACTATGTTCGATTACTGTTTCTGTTCGTTTCGTAATATTCATTAAAACAATGAAACGTTAATAATTCTGAATTATTCACTACCACAATAATTCTACATCATGGATATTTCGCTATTTTATAGATACCATTTTTCACGTTAAAAGTTTGATAATTTGTCGTATTCTACCGTTTCATCGAAAAGTGAAAAAAGTTTTAATTTAATAGCAATAAATATGTATGTGTAACGTTAGAATACAAGGATATATACTAAACAGATGGTAAATCGTCATTCCCCGAATTCCATAAGAATCGTAAGAAGCATCAACAATCTAGATTTTAGTCAGAAAAGTAAACGAGGTTAACATTCGATTGACTATACTTGATAATAATTTTTTTACCCTTACAAATTAATGTGGTTAAAATAATATTTAAAGCGATAACCTCGACGGTATATTTATAAACGATTATAAACGATCCAAACGATTAAAACGAATCAACAACTGGTAAATTAATAAATCATGACCATTTGACGTGCGAATTTATCACATTTCTGTTTAGCAATTAAAATAAAGTCACAGGAACGCAACACTTTAATTGGGTTCTCTCGCAAAAGCATCTATTTAATTGCACTACGTATGCACCCGAGAGATTTAAATTTCACTGCTTTCAGCAATTTAAAATAATAAATACCGAGTAATCAGAATGTAAGTAATAGAATTCATAGATATGCATATGAAAATTACACATATTCGCACGTAGAATTAATACAATTTAATGTATTGAATATGCATAGTACGTTAAAATAATAGCGTGAAATTTGGTAAATATATTACATGTTTATTATCCAACGTATGCAGCTACATAGAATTTCCACAGAAGTATTAATTGCGTAAAAACTTTCAGTTGCTTCTATTAAATACATAAAATTTCCATTCATGTTTCTTTAAGCTTTCTATCCGAATTAAGTTTTTATCGAATCACTTTTGCCCCATGCAGCGTTCCAATTTTATCGACAGAAACTATTCGCAGTGTCTTTACAAAAAGCAATACATTTTTATTTGCATACTCTTTTTTTAAACTAGATATAAAACTTTATAGTTCTTCCAGTAAAATGTTAAATTTCACCGTTTGGAAATATTTTTAGTTCTTGCTTTGGCGTATACATACGTATTATCTACAAGGTGATTCGGCTAAGTATGCCACGTTTACATGTAAACTGTGCCGTATATGAAAAATGATTGAAACGGAAGCTTTTCGTTTTCAAGATTAGTCATTCTTTATTGGGATTTAATGGTTATTCTGAGTATCTATATAATAAACAATGCGCTTTAATCTTATGATCAACGAGATAATTGAACACAGGATATGAAAAGTAATAGTGACCGATAGTTACTAAAATTTTCTCTAATTGATTTTTCATACGAAACTGTTTATCATTACAATTAACGCATTTGTACGACCGAGGTACATTGAAATATTTCTTGAACAACACTTTCTGCTGCACTCTTAAGTCGTATAGCAATACTTTTAAACTAAACACCTAACAATCGACAGAGAAAGTAAGACCCGCCTCGAATTGTACAATGTCAACAAATAAGCAAGGATCATTCGAAACATGGATTTTTCGACATTTATGTATTGGATAGTCTGAAAAGTATTGAGAGATTTTTGACATTTTTTTATTAAATGTTCTTTTTATTCCAAATGAATTTCATTCCAGTATATATTTGCTATTATTATCTATAACCATTTGAAATTTTTGAGGTAGAGCCATAATCTCATCGGAATAGCACTTCTGTGGTTTATTGACTAAAAACTTAGCCAAGTGATTTACATAGTCTCTTTTTGAATCCAACTTTTTACCATCAAGGTAGTTTTGCAGAGATCGAAACAAACCATCATCTTATGATGCAAGATCTTGGCTATACGGTGGATGCATCACAACTTTCCATCCAAGCTAAAAAATGGTTCGATTTCATTACGTTTGAGCAATGATTCACGGATGAAAACTCGATCCATCAAATTTTTCTCTATTAAATTATGAGGCACTTAAACATCGAGTTTCTTTTTGTATCTAGCCTTCTGCAAATGATTCAAAACTGTTGAATGATGAATGTTTAGTTCCCTAGCAATCTCGTGACTGCTTATATGCCAATCTTGCCCGATCATTTCCATTATTTCATTGACTTTTTCAATGATTGGTCGACCAGAACGATGTGCATCTTTAATATTGAAATTTCCAGATGGGAAGCGAGTAAACCATCCACATGTTTTTGCATTGGTTAAAGCATCTTAACCGTAAACACCGAAAATTTTTTCCCAGACTTGTGCAGCATTTTTGCCCTTTTCGTTGTAAAATTGCAAAACAGCAAATTTTTTCGGAAATTTCACTCATTTTCACACTAATATTACTTTTGACACGATTGACGAAATACAAAACTGTCTGCATAAAAATTGTAGACTGAAATGTCACCTCTCAAATGCACGTCAGTATGACACAATCTGATTAGTATTGCCCGATATATGATACTAAACAACATTTAGTGACAAAAATCTCTCAATACTTTCCCGACTACACAATATTTTAATTACTACTAGCTTTTTATACTGTGCCAAACAAAATAATAGAACATCTGATGTATTTGTAGAGTTCATAAAACACGATAGGATATTGTATATGCGGATATTACTCACCTTATGCACTAGATACGTCCTTCAAAGTATCCATACAGAATTGCAAGTTTGTATCTTCTACACGAAAGAAATTAGAGGAAGAAGTGTAAGCGTGGACTGATTTTGCTCGGTCAAATTGATAGAACGCGTATAATATTTTCCGTTATTACAGTCCGTGACAATAGAATAGCACACCTTCTAAATTTCGTAGTATTTTAAAAATAGAACAGAAATGAGAGCGTTCAATCCATATGCTTCTTAAGTTACTTCTT
>CM052096.1:13586217-13645283 GCA_028453745.1 Agapostemon virescens | reverse complement strand
ATATATCCATCTTAGTGACTTTGACACGTAAACACTGCCCCTAAATTCTTAGAATCGTTGTTTTGGTAGATTTCATGGAAACGTAATCCGACAAAATAATAGCACACATGCCACACTCTCACTTCTCAGTTGAACACGAGCAAAGGAAGGTGGCTAAGTATTTGATATATAGTGTGGTGAATTATTGCTGAAAACTTCTAAAAAAATGGGTCGTGGAAAGAAGTTAACAGATAGTGAAATGAAAACAATTATGACACTATCTAAAGAAAATGTTTCTATTTCAAAGATTGCGAAAGTAATTCATAGAAGCGGGAAGGTTGTCATGAATTATTTGAAAACCCCCGAGAAATACGGTAATACAAAACGTCCTGGACGACCTGCGGCACTATCAGCACGAGAGAAACGTGCTATTCTAAGGGCAGCATCGAATGCACCAATGACTACCAGGCAGATTGCTGAAGCAACAGGCGTACAAACAAACGTCAGAAATGTGCAACGTGTCCTGCAAAGATCTAAGCACCTGCAGCGAAGGAAGCTTAAAAAAAGCCGCCTCTAACCGAAGCGCATAAGAAGGCAAGGCTGCAGTTCGCAGAGCAACATGCTCACTGGAAGAAGAAGTGGAGAAAAGTCATGTTCACCGACGAAAAGAAGTTTAATCTCGAAGGACCTGACGGGTAGCGTTATTATTACTACGACTTACGTAAAGAAAAAATGTTTTTGATCCGTCGCCAGATGGGTGGCGGAGGAGTCATGGTGTGGGCCGGTATCGGCTATCATGGAAAGACGGATATTAATTTCATCAGTGGAAAAATGAACAGCGTGAAATATCTAATGTTAATCCGTGAACAAATAACCACACACACAACCAGAATTTCCGGGGAAAAGCACATATTCCAGCAGGATAATGCAGCGGTTCACACCGCAAAGGTTGTGAAAGCATTCTTCGAGACGGAAAATATTCAAGTTTTGCAATGGTCAGCTCGTTCCCCTGACTTGAATATTATAGAAAACTGTTGGGGAGACCTTGCTAGAGCAGTTTATGCTAAAGGGAAACAGTTTAATAACGTAAACGAATTAAAAGAGTGCATTGCACTCGATTGGGAACGAATGAAGCAGAAAAGGATTAAAAAATTATTCAAGTCGATTCCAAAGCGAATAATTTCGGTTATAAAAATCTCTGGAGGATCTACAAAATATTAAATATTGAGTTCTCTTCGTATGTATGCATAAATGTTAATTAATTGCAATAATGTGCTATTATTTTGTCGCACCGGTTTATCAAGATATATACATTTTTGCAGATGGAACAAAAAGGACCATCCTTGTATATAGAAACTTAACGCTATTTGGTGTTCAACACTTATGTGTACCTGTCTACATATTCAAAATTATATTTTTATACTTTAATAAATAAGAATTAACAAATTTTACGGGGTGTGCTATTCTATTGTCGCGGACTGTATGTACTCTGGCAGCAATCTATCGCCAGTGACTAGAAGCAGACGAGCAAATCTTTCATTTAACTACAACATTTGTGCCATTAAATTAAAAATGGATCGAAAAAAACAATTCGACAAACGTGAAACCGACCGAATTTTGTTACTGCGGTTACAAAATCAATTTATCGCGAAAATTTCGAAGTTATTAAGTAGAAGCCGTCACGTTGTGTATAACTTCTTAAAAAAATCAAAAAATCTATAGAAAAAAGAAAAGTACTAGCAGACCTCGTGCTACAACAGAACGCAACAAACGAGCCATATTACGCGTAGCTTCTAGTTATAATGTAACTGCAAGAAAAATCGCCGAAGAAGCAGGTGTTTCAGCTAACGTAAGAACTGTACGACAATATTTTCCAAAACAGTAAACAAATTAACCCTTAGCGCTCCAATGGGACCTCTGAGGCGACATTAAAAATTCTCTTACTATTACTTAAAGCAGCTTTTACCTGTAATAGAAATAAACCTTATATTCACGAAAGAAAATGAACCATGTACAGGGGAACTATTTGAGGTCAACGAAATTTTTTGATTTTGGAGTTAAAATTGCTTGGAGTGCTAAGGATTAAACGAAGAAAACCGAAAAGGAAACCTCCTCTAAGTGAAAAACATAAGGAAGCTCGTTTAAAGTTTGCTTGCGATCATGTTTTACGGAAAAAGCAGTGGAGAAATGTGCAATAGTTAGCTACGAAAAGAAATTTAATTTGGACGGTCTTGATGGCTGGAATCACTATTTACACGGTCTAAAGAAAGAAAAACAGTATTTAAGCCGTCGAAAAATGGGTGGCGGAAGTGAAATGGCGTGGACCGGTATTGGATATCGAAGAAAAACTGACATGAATTTTTTACCATACCGTGTAAACAGCAAAACATATATTGAATTAGTAGACGATCGGATAAATAAATACGCGATTCGTATAGCAGTCAATACGTTTATTTTTCAATAGGATAATGCTGCAATACATACTGCAAGATGCGTTAAAGGTTATTTTAGTTCTAAAAGTGTGGCATGCCTCGAGTGGCCGGCCCGTTCATCGGACCTTAATATTCTTCAAAATATATGATCAGAACTTTCAGAAATGTTTATGAGAATTTAAAGCAATAGAATGACGTAACGGAATTAAAACAAAGTATTATTAAAAATCGGAGTTTTTTAAGACAAAATCATATTAAAAAATTGTTTAAATCAATTCCTAATCACTTAGTATATGTTATACAGCGAAAAGGTGGTTCTGCTAAATAATTTGAAATTCAACAAAATATTTCTGTTCAAACAGTTGTATACTTTAATTATGTTCTATTATTTTGTTCGATTAAAATCAATATATATCTACATTATTTTCTGTAATTCCTTTCGTGTACAAGATACAAACTTGCAATTTTATATGGATATTTTGAAAGATATATTTAACACTAGAACTACCGAGTAACAACCGGGCTGATGTACTGTCTGGTAGTACTGACAAGACTGCATGTATTCCGATCTTGTCCCATTTTTATTACAATGTCTGTTTCAATGAAGAAATTCATTCAAAGCCTTCGAATGAAGATACTTTTATAATTTCTGGAATTGTGAAAGAAAGAATTACGAACCAGTCATTTTGAATGGTCCGGAAGTTCTAATGTTAACATATAGGGTGAGTAATACGTGCCTATATTATATTGTGTTATATGGACTATACCAATACATCAGATGTTCTACCATTTTGTTAGGCACTGTATTACATACCGTTCGATTAAAATCGCGAAAGACTAACAACGCCCGAAGATCTGAAAAATCATATAATTAAAACACGCGCTATTGCCACTCGAGAAGCAGTTCAACGTTAAAACACGGTAAACATTACTTACAACAAAAATTATTTATAAAGAATACGTTAATAACTCTTAATTTTTCTCAAGATTTAATTCTCTTTGAGTCCGTAAGATAAAGGTTTACCGTTTACAATAAATGAATTCAAAGTAACATTTACATATCTATAAAAAGAATAAAATAGAAAAAAGAACTAGTTATTACATCGTATGTTACTCATGAAACCAAACAACTTTCGTTTCATTCGTTTCTTCGTATACTAAACTGTTTACACGTAGTTCAAGTGTCACACTGAACCGACACGTCCTGTATCGAACGCATGTTTTGACTGGTGAGCAAAAAATACATTTACCGTATTAGAATATTTGTCATAAGATGTATATTATGTGACTTCAAATCGATGATTGAAAATACGTACGTACGTACAGAGATGTCTGAGCAAAACTCTTGCCAAAAGATTAGATACGAGGAGAAGAAGCAGCGGAAGAAAGAAGCGTCGTGGAAGCATATGATTAACGCGCGCGCAGGAGTTTCCATTTTCTCTTAAGTCAAGTTTCTAGCAAATTAGATGGTTAGGAATTAGACTCGTGAAGCGGTCTTGTTGTTGTTGTGTTGGCAGAGTCGTAGCGGGCGGCAATCCCCGGAGCCTCGCTCGTCGTGGCCGACTGTCCCGGCTTCTACAATTCAAGCATAACGGAGGGTATCTGTATCGTTTCCAAAGCAAAAGACAAATCAAATGACAAAAAGTCAAAGATCATATCGAGCGAATGTGACGGACGAATGTGACGAACGCGTGCAATTGAAAATTGAATGCAAGAGTGCGAGTCAGGATAGAGAACGATTGATACGCGAAGGCTGCCAGAATCGCGCATATGTGTTTATGATAAAAATTGCGATAAAGCGTTAGAGGGAGCGAATAAAGCAAGGTTCAAATCGTAATGAAATTGCACACAAATTCGATATAGTAATATAATAATTGCATAGATAGGGTTATGCGATGACCGAATAAAGTGATGCGAACAGAAAGGATCAGATGGTTAAACGACGGATAACTTAAAATAATCGAACTCGAGACGAAGATACCCTGCGTGTATAAGCATGCGCGAAACAGTTCGAATTGTTAACGTTGATAATCCGTGACATTATGTTCAACACTTTTTATTTCTTTGTTTTCTTGTATCATGTGTAATAGTGGCTGCTTTCTTTACAGGTAGTTGGTAAGACATGTTTGTTTTTCAAACTTTACCCACACGATACGAAGCATTTGAATAGCATTCAGATAAATTTAAAAACATCTTGGTCATGCATCGCGTTTGCAGAAATGCCAACAAACAAAAACAATTTTTGTTTTCAAGTTGCAGACCAGAACTTCGTATTTAGCATTAAGCAATCGTATACAGGGTATTTATTTGAAAACTTTCCAGCCGAATATCTCGAAAAGGATGAAAAATATTAAAAAAGTGAAAAACACGTCTATCTATGTATCTACGTATATCTATGTACGTAGTGCGCGGATAAAAGAAAGTATGGCATGAAAATGGGTGATCTTTTTACGTACGATAAGATCCCATAATGAAAAATACAGTTTTCCATTGGAAGAAGAAAGTGTACCAGCAAATGATCTTGAAAACGGCACCCAAATAAAATACTGATACTGCCTCTCACTTTCCCCCTCGAAATCTTTGGACACGTGTTTCACACTTTTATAATATCGTTTATACTTTCCGAGATATTCGGCTGGAAAGTTTTCAAACGAAAGCCCTATATATATTTAACATCCAACGAATTATTAACACTGATCATACCGAGCACAACCTGTAATCGGTATATGTTGTTTTATAAAAGTTATAAAATCGAATCTATTTTGATTGCTTGCAATTTATACCATAACATGTGCTTGAATGGAGTCTATTCGACTATTTCTAATTCGTAAAATCAATAACTATATACTGTGAACGTGAAATCGGTTATTTGACCAGTTGTGGTGCGCCTAGTGTTAACCCTATCAAAGCTTATTATGAATGTATATTCCATACTTTAAACAAAACGTACATCGTGCTGCCAATAATAGCAGTATGAAACCAAGATATCATAAAGTTAAAATATGCAGAAATAATAATTTGGATGCGTTCTATACATGAAATATCTTATCAGTTTTAGAAATAAGAAAAATCTTTACCAATGAAATTTCAATGGTGCCATAGAATCTATTGTTAGTCATATATTTTTGTCGAGTAAAGAATTTTCAGAGATCTCAAAATTTTTAAGGTCCATAGTCCATGACTAAAACATTTTTAACCGATCTTTCAATGCTGACAGCAATTTTTATTGGGAATCCACGAGACATCTCCAGTAACGTTATTTAATAAATTCGTTATAAACTATACTGTAAAAGTAGTTTTTTAAGGTTCATTCCGTTAAGCGCAATTATTGAAAGTCCTATTCACAGACTTTCGGTCTGTAAAGTGTTAAATACAAGTTATTCGCAACGATGTTTATGCGATGAGTAGCTTTTATCAATTCAATATTTTTTCGGTGATCCGAATCATCGGTACTTTAAGCAGACGTTATAACATTCAAATCGTTGTTCTTTTTTTCCATTTAACCTCAAATAACTTCATATTTAAATGTTTATACTCAATTATTAATATTACTTAATGTTATTCCAAGTGTTACTTTGAGGGGGGTGTAGTGTTTCTAAAAAGATTAGACATATTTTTTTGGAGCAGCCATCTTTCATATTAGAGGGGTGAAAACAGTCTTAAATACTTAGGATGAAAACCACATTGGGTTGAATATTTCGAAATTAATACAGCTAAAGGGTGGTCAAAATAATAAAGTTGTATATTCTTAAATCAGAAATCAAACTGTGCAATTCGATTTTATATTTTCTAATTTGTTTAAAAATAATGTTTTTTGTTCATTTTTTAATTCACATAATAATCCAATTTCTTGGACATTTGTGTGTGAGAAGTGTATATTCAAATATAAAGTACGATCGATCGGAAGCTTAATTTCTACGTTTTAAATAAAATTACCGTAGTCGGTACTTTCTATCCGGATTCGATCGTTTCTATGCAGAAACAAATTTTATTCTAGAATTCCACTATTTCAGCAATTTTTGTGAATCTTTGAAAGCCCAACACAGGCTCAGGCAACTGTTGCTCCGAAAATCACTGTCGCAAGAATCACTATGCATAACCAGTAAGCAAACTAGCACGACCGAGAGGAGAATAAATCTATAAAATAGAAGGCTTCAGATTACGGATAATATGAACTCATGCATACTTTTATTTATTCCGTGAATATCATCATTAGAGATTTATAGCTTGAAAATCAAAATATTATATAGGGTGAGGCACTTAAAACTTACTTAAAATTATTTGGTATCGAGGGGCTGATCAGTCGATGTTACTAGTTTTTTGATAGGTGGAGGCGTCAAGGAGATATGGTCATCTCTGTTTTTTCTTTAATGGAAGTATACATTTTTTACTTACATTCTGATAGAGTCTTTCAAGACGAATACAATGACCTATTAGAAAGGTCATTCGTGGTCTGAGTTAAGCCAATTGTGATGGAAAATAATTTTACATTGAGGAAATGGTCGAACACTTCCTTGTCATCTCTGGTTGTTGATATTACTTCATCTCTGTCTCGTAATCTTTTATTATGGGTCGTTGAATGAAAATAAACATTCAATCAAGCTGTACGCTTTAATATTTACATACTACGATTACTCGTTTATGAAAATCTATGCCGAGCGGAGTGTATCTCAAGTTTCTGAAATACATTATTCAATAGCGGAGAAAGTAGATACGTTTTTTATTTACGGAGAATGTCGCCAAATTGTAAGAAATTCAACATGCCGTATTATCCGTCGAACAACGCTTCAGAGCATGCATCAATATTCAAGGTCACCGTTTTGACGTTTGTATTAGTTGTGTATTACTGTTAGATAAATCAATCAACGGTGCTTGATCATTTCCTCAAAGAAAATTATTTTCCATCACAATTGGCTTTAACAACTTAATGTAAGTAAAAAAACACATCGCTCCATTTAAAACAAAAACAGATGATCTTCGTATCTCCATCTATTTAAAAAACCAGTAACATCGGGTTAATAGATCTTCGATGCCAAATAACTTTGCCTAATGTATTTTTTCCTATCACCAATAGCAGCCAAGTTATTCATCTTTTAACACTAGAACTACCGAACAATAAATCCAACAGTATACATTGCTTTGCAATAATTACAAGGTAAGGTACTTTGTAAGGTATACGTCACTAAAGAAGTACATCCGAAAATTTCTGATGAAACTAGGGACCAATCAAAATGACTGGTTTGGTAGTTGTAGTGTTAAGGTGTTTAAGTTTTTAGTGCCTCCGGTTTGAAGTGCCTCACCCTGTATACTATTTTTGGTGACTAGGTCTTGGCCAATAGTATTGTTTCGTTTTATCTATTGTCTAGAGCGCGTTAAGGGAAGTGAGAGATACCAAGTAATTTTGGTCTAATGCATTTTTTCCTATCACCAATAGCAGTCAAGTTATTCAGATGGCCGGTTTTAAGTGCTTCACCCTGTATATTAATAATCCAGATAGTAATACCTACGAGTTACTAATAAACTGATTAAATTACTGCTATTACTAATTATTACATACGTTGCAAATTAGTTGCATTTACCGGTAACCAGTAGACGCCATACTAAATTTGTTAAATATGACAATAATTATGTATAACATGGATGACGACTCTGATTTCAATAACCTGGAAATTTGTTGTCAAGATCATCATTCTAAACAACTTGTCTTATACATATTATCGCTGCTCACCCTTGGTTTCTGAAATATTTGCAAACAGCTGTTAAGATGTTTGTGAAGGCGAATCTGTCGTTATATAAGCGTTTATTCAACAGTTGCAAACGCTGAGACAGGCTCGGCTATGTCGTCACGTATCGCGTCTCAAAGTCGCTCGAATTAGTAATACTATCGAATATCAGATTTGTTCTGATTTCGTGGTCGTGCAATCTATAAGGAAAGCTCGGTATTTGGAGTTGTGGGAGTGGTCTTTTTGAATATCTAATATGATTGGTTGTAGGATGTGTCGGAAAAAGTGTGGAAGTACGAAAAAGTCGGAGTGGGAATGAAGAAGATCGAGGGTGGAGTGGGAGAAGGTTTGCCAGATCGGAATCGCTTGTAACGGCGGAAATTTCGCCGCTCAACGTAAAACAATGAGGCCAAAAATGTATGACTCGAAGCCTGGGTTTTTTGGCGCGGTACAGCTGTTCTTTTGTACTGACTACGGCGGCTCGTGGTCGGGTGAAATTTTCCTGAGCTAGCCGCGCTGGTCTCGCTGTACGTCGGTTTAACTCTTTCGGTACTACTGCTGCCTATTGGCGGCATCCACTAAACATTCTCTAGGTCCTACCGCCACCAATTGGCGGCATCCTTAGAAAGTTATGTCCGATCCGCGAGATAAGATTCGGACGAAATCGGATTTTGGCCGCGGACTTGTTTAAGGCACGACAAAGCAGTATAAACATTTTAGAAATGTTTTTTAAACACGTTAAATGCTGCATCAGTCACGGATAATTGCCGCGGCCCGAATGAAAAGTTTAGTGTCAATCACGCTCGAAATTTTTATTAATGCCACAAATCACGTTTTCGCGGCTTACGCTGCCGTAGAGTGCAACCACCCTCGTGGAAAACTTCCTCGTCCCACGAGTATATACAGTGGCTCAAAGTAAAACTCGGACACTGACATTTTTGGGCCTTATGAAGCGATTGGTGGGGTAACAAAAGAATATAAACAAAACATAAAGCTATTTTTAGTAAGCTTTATTCAAGGCTATATAAACTCACTAAAAACAAAATTTATGTACAATTTGTATAATGTATAATTATGTATAATTTTAAACAAAGTTTAAAAAGTAATGGAATTTGACCTCAAAATAAGACTGGGACAGTAGAAAATTTTCTTGTAGATATGTACATATGTTATATACTATTTTTATTTGATATTAATATTTTGTTGATAGTCCTTTATTTGCTCTTACAGCTTTTAATCGATACGGCGTGGACCGTACTAGTCTTTCGCAATACGATGGATTAATATTTGCCCATTCCTCTTTTAATGCTTTCTTTAAATTTTTAGCATTAGAAATAATGTGGGGTTTCAATTTTTCTTCTAAGTACGCCCATAGATGTTCGATTACACTCAAATCAGGTAATTGAGTGGGAGTTTTGATTACATGTGGGCAATTATAAAATAACCATAGACGAACATTATGAGCCCGATGCTTTGGACCATTGTCCTGGTAGAAACTGTAAGAATCGGCAATACCTAACTTTTCCACGCTATCCCTTAAATTTTTCTTCAAAATCTGTAGATATTTTCTCTGATCCATGGTCCTGTCAATAATGTGGAGATTTCCTGATCCAACAGCTGACATGCATCCCCACACCATTACTCAACCTCCCCCATGTTTAACAGTAGGTCGTAAATTTTTATCCTTGTACTCCTCATCAGATTTTCTCCAAACATAAGTTTGTCCATCGGAACGAAAAATGTTAAATTTACTCTCGTGTGTATATAAAACTGTCCTCTAACATGAAAAATCTTTATTTTTTGTACAATTTCGCGAATTGCAATCTTTTTAAACGATTTATTTTGCTCGCAAATGGTTTCTTCCTTGCAACTCTCCCATTAAAATTATTTTTTCATAATATAATCCTCACTGTTTCTCGATTAGCTTCTTTCCCTAAATGTATTTTAGCTTCAGTAGCTAACTTCGGGGCACTTAATTGTGGATTTTTCAAAATATGTCGTACGATCCAACGCTCCTCGAATTCTGTGAAGATCTTCCGTTTACTTAGTCTTGGTTTATTTTCCACATTATTTCGGAATCTAAAGCGTTTTATAATATCATGAACTGTAGAGTGACTGCGTTTCACTATTAATGCAATATTTCGTACAGACAAACCGTCTCTAAATTGATTTATAACATGTTCCCGGAGTTTTAATGAAGTTTGTCCACATTGTCTAGCCATTTTGAGAAATTCAAATAAAACTTCACAGAAACTAACGAATTACGTCACCTAAAATCTACACAAAATGAAAGTATGAAAAAATGAAGGGTGATTCCCTGCGTTTCATTTGTTTTTCTCACAGGATTGCCAACTGTCCGAGTTTCAGTTTGAGGCTAGTTTTCATGACTTTTAACATTTCCATTTTGTTTTGACTTATCGTGAATAATTTTTGTCTTTGCTTAATAAATCTTACATGACCTTAAGTGTAAATTATTGAAAGTAATTCTTTTTTTCTATTAATTTGTTTTCTTATACTAATAATAACCTCAGAAAGTGAAAATATATAGGTGTCTGAGTTTTACTTTGAGCCACTGCAACCGCGGCCAGCTCCTCCGTACCGAAAGGGTTAAGACAGGGTTACAATAAACTCTGTCTTTTTCCAATATCCGAATTTGTCTTTCGCGGCAACAATGGGACTCGGTTCCTATCCCTGCACCGCCTTCCAAGAAATTTAACCCAAGCTTAACCTAGACGCAACCAAAATTCGACTTCGACGAGCTTTAAATTTTTTATTTGTGATATGATTTTGAACAGCTTTTCTCGGTACATGTTACCACCGCTTGACATAGTTTCTGAGATATTTGTGAAGAAACTGTTAGGTCTGGGTTAAGTTTAATTTAACATTTATTGGGAGGAGTGAAGTTCCTCTGTTGCTATGGTAAACAGAGTTTTACTGTGGTCATCTTAATGATTGTTTTGGGAATACGTAATAAATACGTATTTTGCATTCACAAATATACATCTATTGTTTTTAAGGGTTCAAAGTTTCAATGGTTCTAACGTTCTAAAAGTTCAAAGTTCAAAATGCTCGATAGATGTGTACTAGTTAGTGATTCAAAATGTTTTATCGACGTGTACTAGTTCGTGGTTCAAAATGTTCTATCGATATGTATTAATTCGAAATGCAAAATGTTCTGTAGATATATACTAGTTCGAAGTTCTAACTATTCTGTAGATGTGTACTTATCCGAAGTTCAAAAGGTCCAAAAGATTCTGTAGATATGTACTAGTTCGAAGTTGTAACTGTTCTGTCAATCCGTCCGTCATCCGTCCAATCCAAGTCCGTAACTAATTCTTCCGGCCAAGCATGCCCATAAATATCTCAAAAACGATTTGATTGCAGCACAGGCCCAGACGCGATGTCTAGACAATTCTAGACACTAATTCAGAATGGAGACCTCAGCGACAAATTCCAAAGCCATTGAAGATGTTGCCATTATTGTAAACAATTACCGAAACAACTTTTAGTATTTTTTCTATAATTCTGACGAATTGTAGTGTCCCTTGAAGTAATCTAGGAGGAATTTTTCTAGTAGTTCCTTTTATAGCAATAGTTGAGTTTAAAAGTAAAACAAATTGTAAGGTGTAATTCTAAAAAATGGCTTTGCAAGTGATTGTCTATCCCGTCTCAAAAGAGTAACGGTTTCAAGAGGCAATAGTAAAATTAAATTAAGGTGTAGTAATTAGTAGAAAGAGAAGTCCGACGGTCGAAGCGCCGGACGTCGTGTCCTTTGTCGGTCTAACCTGACCAATTATTAAATCTCCGCTAATTAAAGAAAGGAATTTTAAAGAGGAACAATCATAGAGTATGGTCACATTTTTTTCAAATTTATTCTCACTTAAATCGGGGATTAAATTTGTAAAATAAAAATATTCGTAATAGCGATGACGATTGAAACAAAAAAAATGTTTCGATCTTTAATAATAGCCGGGACATGTCCCACGGAAGTATTCGGACGCCCTTTAAATCTGAATAACTTTTTTAAAATTGGACCATCGACTTAACTTTTCGAGCAGTTAGGAATATTGATTTGCGTGAAAAAATAGTTTGAAAACATTGCAATTGGTAGGAATTACATGGTATAATAAAAAAGGAACGTTCTAATATTGAGAACAAAAGTTGTCTAGTCTTAGTCTAAAATTATAAATAAAAATTGTTAAGAATTAGTAAACTTTCACGATAGTTTGTTTAATTATGTGATGTCACGAGTCAATGTTTAATTTGAAAGAGGGCGATAATTTCCACCGCATGTATGTATAAGTACGGTCAATTCAGGATTTGAAAGGGTTTTAGAGGATATTTCTTTTCTTTTACACTCCTTAATATATTATTTTTATCAAAACAAAAAATTATTCCTAGATAAAGTTATTTGAAGAATACCGTGATACATATCTTTTTCTTTCAAGATTTTTTTTCCGAGTTTTTGAAAACAGCAACATTATATAGCTTATCAATATTAGTTTTTTCATCATGTTGGTACTGTAATTGTAGCCCACAGCCAGGTATTTTGGACGGCTTATAACTACGGAACCTCCAAATGACCTTGAACGAAAAATAAACATATTCGTTAACCGGGATGCTGATGCCTATCTTGATCCTAAAGTTATCACGTTTACAGCCCTCTCAAACAGGTGCAAGCCAAAGCATCATCCATAACAGTATTTTCCACAAACAAAGTCACCCACATCGCACAAGGGTAAACGACAATCGCCATTTTAACGTTAAACCTATCGTGCTTTTAAAGTGCCTGGTACCTTACAGTCTTCTAAACATAGTAAAATTTAATTCATTTATACTTAGTGAGGTTCTTATTGCAAGATAAACAGCTCCACTAAACAGGTATATTCAATAATTTCCTGCAAAAAAATTTTTTAAATTTCAATAACTCTAACACTAGAACTACCGAACACTAAATCCAACGATATACATTGCTTTGTGATAATATCAAAACTGTATCTATTCAAACTTCGTTCAATTTTTATTGTAACATGTGATTCATTAAAGAAGTACATCGGAAAATTACTAATGAAAACATTTTTATAACTTGAATAATTGCGAAAGAAATAAGTGGATCAGTCATTTTGACTGATTTGGTAGTCCTAGTTCTTAAAATAAACAATGTGAAACTGGTCATTTTGACCGTTGCTGGAAGAATTAGTGTTAAACAGGACTGCCCCTCGGTGTAAACAATTACCGATGATTTTTATATAACAACCAATTTATATATATATATTAAAACTAGATTTTTATATAATTCTAATAGTATTTTTTTTGTGTTAAAATTTAATTTTAATATCAATAAATTAATTGATTTATATAAATATTTATATATATGAATATTTAATTAAATATAAATATGTATATTATATATATTTATATTATATTATATATTTATATATTATATATATAACATACATATTTGTATTATATTAAATTATAAATTTATATATAATATATATATACATAATGTATATAAGTATATACATTTACATACATAACGAATTTTCAAACTAGATTTTCTAGAAACTGAATCCCTATATGAAAAAACTTTATTCTATATTTTCGACTCGATTTCGTGTCAGGAATCACTCCTTGTTGATTATACCACGATTTCGCAAACACCCTGTATAGACGCATCTAATTCTTTCTAAAGTCAGTCAACACACTACCATCGTAGCCAGTGTACAGTATGTACGCTTCGCTCTCCGCCATCAGATTCCTCTTTCGCGACTCTCTGTAGAAGACAGGTATCAGTGGCACGAGAGGATACGTGGTGTTGCATTATCCCCACTACGAGAAGAATCAAGCCACAATTAGTGGTAAGAGAGGAACTATTTTGAAGGGAATACAAGCCCACATGACATCGTTGCACACTACACGCAGTAGGTTCCTTTCTTTCCTTCCAAGGGAGAAGATAGTTTTTCGTGCTTCGTACCAAATGAAGTAAGCACATTACGCAACGAGTCCTGTCCGATCTTCAAGGCTTCAGCCGTAGATGTCAACAGTACCATTTTAGAGGACGTACCATAATCACTGTCTTTTATTTTCTTTACAAAAATTTGTTGTATCTATATTATAGTATGCGTTCAACGTAATTTAACATAAATATTTTACGAAATGTATTGTACCATAAAAAAGGTAAACTTTACAACACGATTCCTATTTCGACACCAGTAAATACGTGAAGAAAGACAACAACACGCATAAAACGCACGGTAAAGTGTTTTATTTCGCTTATTCAAAAATATCTTAACTATGAAAACAATTTCGCACAGTACAAGAAGAATAACTGTTATTCTATCTCGTTTAAATCGGTGTGATGTTTTTGCGTTCAAGGTCATTTGAAGGTCACTGTATCACGAATCGTTTAGGTTGTATTGTGTGGTATTATGTCACGCGATAAAATACCAATATTAACTTATAACTCCTCGAAAAAAAAACATCACAATATTATTCAATTTGAATCAAATACCTTGAACGTGGAGTAATTTTCTTTATTGTCACAAATAATGAAGGTATTAAAGAAGAGTATAAGATAAAGTAAACGTCCTATTTTACTTTTCCGTTGAAGAACCATAAAAATCATCGTAAAAGTTTAATGAGAAATCGAAACGTTTTAAAATAACTGTGGGATCAGGACCCCTCAGACCAAAAGAAACGTTAGGAAATCGGGAAAAGAGCTCGCAGGAGGGCTCCGTGGGTCAGTGGGTAGTCGATCGGCTACGACCCGAGAGGTCCCGGGTTCGATTCCCGGTGCGGTCCCTCGTCTTTTTTCCTGAGATCCTACATTTTGGGGGCTCGTCCGGGATGGGGGGAACACCGATCTCCGCACGGCGGCGCTACTGACGGCGTTTTGTGCATAGGCGATACAGAGTTTTGAGCATAGCGAATACAGCGTTGAGAATAGAGAGAGAAAATACAGCGTTTAACACGAGCGAAAGTGTGGCGTTAGCGGACATTCGAGGACGAATGTCATTGTCAGGTATGGCCGAGTGTGGGATCAGGACCCCTCAGACCAAAAGAAACGTTAGGAAATCGGGAAAAGAGCTCGCAGGAGGGCTCCGTGGGTCAGTGGGTAGTCGATCGGCTACGACCCGAGAGGTCCCGGGTTCGATTCCCGGTGCGGTCCCTCGTCTTTTTTCCTGAGATCCTACATAACGTTCACCATTTTGAAGTACGTCACTTCATCGAGACGAAAGAATTTACAATAATAGCCTTGATTAGGTTGGCAAAAACCTCGATTTTGCATATGTTTTGTAAAAAAAAGTTATTTTTCGAAAACGGGGAGGTTTGAGGACATCTCGAGGTCACAGTATAGTAGGTCGTCGAACTGGTCGTAGCATCAGCCACTATGTAGTGAAGCAAAAATATGTGTAACGTGATTAAAGAAAAAAAAGTGAACGTGATCTTGTCTTTTCGTTGTAAAAATATTCTGAAATGTTTATGATTAGAAAAACTTTTAGTCAAAACATTTTTCGTCAGATTATCGGAAATGCCTGAAAAATTGCGAAGACAGTCACACGTTACACTTGAACGATTTAATTTTTATACATAGTTCTTGATATTAGTTGACTATTTACGCATAAAAATATACTATTCAGCGTAGGCAGCAAGCGAGCACTTAACGACGAGCGCTTGCGCAATATTTGATACTTTGTTTCAACTTCTAAAATATTCAAATGAAATGGTAGATGTAAATATAAAAAGAGGATTTTGCCCCAAACCAAAAATCGTCGTTGAATACAATAAAGCAAAGACCTTGATTGACTCATCAGACCAGATGAGCGCCTATAGTAGTCCCTTGAGAACGACTATAAAATGGTATAAAAAATTAGCTTTCGAGTTTCTTTTAAATACTGCTATTATAATTGCTCTGTTCGTGTTTGAAGAAGTAACGGGCAAAAATTTCAGTCACGTTATTTCGAAGACAATTGGTGGATGTACTTACACAATAAACAGATGAGGAAATTCCTATGCACATTGAAAAACGAAATGTTTACCATTACGAAAAAAAGAAGGAGATGTTACAACAAAAATTCAACGCTATTCGAACGCAAGACAGCCAAAAATTTGACTAAAAAAGTCGTCACGTTTTGCAATACATGCAAAAACAAACCATATTTTTGTTTAGAATGTGTCAATAAATTTCATTGAAATTACTACATTTATTTTTAAACATGGATACTGTCGGTCACGGGGACCGACATTGTCCAAACGAGAAGTCCACTGTCAGTCCCCAGGGACCGACGCCGACTAAACGGAAAGTTCACTGCCGGTCCGTAAGGACCGGCGCCGGGCTCAATGTGTTAAATAAACTTCACTCGTGTGCGCGAAAAAAACGCTCAACAACCGAGTTTCAGTTTCGAAATGTATCCTTTCGGAGAAGAGTGAATTGATTCATAAAATTCGTCGCTCTAATTATGCTTCACCTTTTAGAAGGTATAAAGAAAAAATGTAGAGCAGTCGATAAGCTTGCAAAAAGCCAAGCGTGTGATTACGTTTTCGATTAACAGAAAGCCAGTTTAGGAAGGTTCTTCCTAAGCCGGGGAATTTATACGACGCACACGCTTACAGTAACCAGAGAATGCTTTCACGCAGGCAAATTAGAGTATTCGCGGTCTCTGTCCGAGGCAGGCTTTGATGACAGGACAAGAGAGCCTGCAAAGCTGGCAATTACTCTTTGTTCGAAGAGGTATCGGTAAATATATGCCTATGACGATACCGGTACCGCAACGACACGCACGAGACCACCTTCCTATCTGTAATCTGTACGTGGTCAGTGATCGATGAACGTCAGAATCGTTTCTCACGCGGGCCGTGGACTAATCGCAAGAAAAAGAAGAAAAACTAGCAAGCTGGTCGGTATGCGAGGGAGAAAAATTACACAAACCCGTGGACCTCCTCGCAAGGAAACCATCATAATCTCCGTCCGTGGCAGACGGATAGATAAGCGAGTGTACGCGTTAACGTCAATCTTCCCCAACTCGACGGAACTTTTTTGCCAGCCACAACATCCTCGGTGGCGGACAAAAAAGTTTCTTAACTACGTTCGAAGGGAAATGTTGAAATACGCGTGATAGTCGTGAAGCAGCACAATTCCCGATGATAATAACTGGAGAAGTTTGGTGCTCGGAACTATGATTAAGTTCCCTTGAAATTTGATTTAAGTGAACCACATGGAATTGAATCCAACTATGAAGCGAGCGTTTTGTTGGCTCTACTCTCGTCGCTGCGAAACCAACCAACGGAAACTTTTAAGCACGCGACTTCGAGGCTCTGGATCGAGTCACTCAAGAGTTGCATCGATCGATAGAAAATTGTATACGGGGCGATCTAACGGAAGTGTTACAATATACAGTGAGTAACGAAAGTATTCGAACGGAAAGGATTCGGACGGATGAAAAGTTTGACGTTGAAAAAACATAAGTCATATTACGAGTTACAAAATACTTTTATTTCTGTAATAACACATAAGTATCATGATCATACATGTTAAATTTGAAGTGTCTCTGATAACGTAAACAATACTTATAAAATGTTTCTTGGTAACGGCATCTAAATGAACGCCACAAAAGTATTCGAACGACTAAATTAATAATACATATTTTAAACAACTATAGTGTTTTAATATTTTGTCGGACCACCGTGAGCACTTATTATGGCTTGCAACCGTCGTTGCATGCTATCAACCAAATTTTCAGTAATATCTTTTTTTATATTGTTCCAGACGTCCAAAATTCTGGTCTTTAATGCTTCCTTGGAATTAATACTATGTTTACTAAGTTGTTTGCCAATTTCTTCCCATAAGTGTTCTATGGGGTTAATGTCCGGACTTTGTGGGGGTGTTTCAAAAACGTGGGGTACGTTGTATATGATCCATTCTTTAACAATACGTGCGGTATGTTTTGGATCATTGTCCTGCTGAAAATGAAAATTGTCTACTACCCCTAATTTTTCCGCACTTTGTTTTAAATTGTCTTTCAATATTTGCATATATTTATATTTATCTAATATTCCGTCGATAATGACGAGGTTTCCAACACCACTGGCCCCCATACATCCCCATACCATTATCGACCCACCCCCATGTTTCACGGTTGGTCGTAGATTTTTAAGATCCATCTCTCTATTTGCTTTTCTCCAAATTTTATGACATCCATCTGAGCCAAATATGTTAAATTTGCTCTCGTCCGAAAAAATTTCGTGTTTCCAAAAGTCCTTATCCTTGTTGACATAATTTTTAGCGAAACTTAATCTCTTCTGTTTATTGACTTTGCTAATAAATGGTTTCTTTCGAGGAATACGACCATGAAAATCATTTTTACGGAGAATTCTTCGACAAAGTTCAGGATGAACTTGTTTTCTGAACCTATCAGCAACTTGTATAGCAAATTTTGGTGCAGAAATTGTTGGGTTCTTTTTTATTTCACGCACAATTATATTCTCTTCCCTCTTGGTTAATTTCCTAGGCCGGCCAGAACGGACTTCATCCTGAAGGATTCCAGTGGTTTTTAACTTTTTTACTATGTAATAAATGGTAGATTTACTTTTCCCTAACAATTGTACTATTTCGCCATAGCTCTTGCCTTCATTATGCCACTTAATTATCAATTTTCTACAGTGATGCTTGTCTCCGATTTTTTTCGGTACATTATTAATATGAATTTTACAATGTTATTAACACTTGCAGCACTGAACAAGGGAAGTGTGTAACATCAATTGAGAAAGCCAATCTTTACTGTTTGTCAAATTCAAGGATTGTTTTGTACTACAAGTTTCGTCGTTCGAATACTTTTGTGACATCTGTTTACTCTACGTTAAGAAGAAATCTTTCATAAGTAATGTTTACGTTGTCGGACACACTTCAAATTTAACATGTATAGTTATGACACTTATATATTACTATAGGAACAAGAGTATTTTGTAATTCGCAATATCACTTACATTTTTTAAGCGTCAAACTTTTCATTTTAGAGCGTTCGAATACTTTCGTGATTCACTGTATTTTCTCAGAGATTCTCGATAGCAGTGGTAGCGCTCTGTTCGACTCGATGTTGGTCGTTATTGTCTTTTACATTATGGACGTCTTTGAAGAGTCTCAACTTTAACACTAGAACTACCAAACAAGTTATTTTGACTGGTCCCTAGTTTTTTCTTTCGCAATTATTGAAGTTATAAACACGTTTCTGTCAGAAATGTTCGCATGTACTTCTTTAATGACATATACTTTACAATAGGTAATGTATGAAGCGTTAATAGATGCAATGTCGTTATTTTTACAAGGCAATGTTTATCGTTGGATTTATTGTTGTATAGTTCTAGTGTTAATTGAAGGAGGGGGCGTATATAATCGGCTGAAACTATAGAATTTTTCGCATAAATCAATACTATACCGTGACACTATATTTCTCAAATTTTAATTTGAAATTAGAAGTATTATTATAGAGTTACAATCGATTTTATATTTTCGAGTTGCACAAATATGTAATGTCGCACAGTATACGACATGTTTAGAAGGCACAGCCATTGTTTGAGTAACGAGCAAGTTCATAAAGAAAAGTTCACCAGAAAATTGTTGAGATAATCACGACAAAATTACGAGACGATCTTTATTAAAGAATTATAAAACTCGTGATAATAATACAGAATGTCCCAAAACTAACGGAGTTTTAATTATCGCTGTACATTAATAAAATCTTTATTGAAATGCATCAACACGTTTCGTGCCGCGTGAGGCGTTATACGACTCGCGCTGAACTTTTCATTCAGACTGCTTGCAGTTTACATTGAAAAGCGAAGAATTTTTTAAAAATTTATCGTAGAGTCAAATATAGACGCTCCTATTTTTAATGTAAATAATACAAGTAAAACATTTTGTATTTCATTGTTATCTTTTCAATCATTTTTATCAAACAAAACTTGAAATATTTATAAACTTACAGAACTCATGTATAATAATGTATTTCATCAAATAACGAACTACAAATTAAAAATATTTTTTGTGTTATGAACAGTCAATTTAAATGGACAGTAACACTTATAATTTGTAACATCGGTGTTTATTAAGACATATTGGATGAATTCCTCTTTTTCCATTGCACACAAATTAAATGTGATCTTTTTACTTCATTTGTGGTGCTACAGACTACGCATCGTTGTAAGTTACGTTGTGGCAACTTTACTAAACCAAATGTTTTTTCCTTTACATGACCACGTGTTTTCTTCTCGTTCATCTACTTACACTCAATTTCAAAAATAATATTCGAAATAAAATCGAACCGATTCATTGTTTTACCGTATTAACCCTTTGTGGTCGTATTAAGTTTATACATAGGTGTCATGCTGGTCGGTATTAATTTTCATTGAACTATCGACAATATAAAATATGCAGAATTATGAAGGAAAAACAATTAATTCTTTTTTATACTTTAGATATATGTAACATAATCAATTCTACGTATCTCCGAAGCTTGTAATTAAATATGGAAGTGAAACAATATTATAGGCGATTGGAATTTTGTCGACTCCACATTTACCCTCTTCGCGAGACCCTTGAAGGTTTCGGACGTATATTTTTTCGCGAAGGGGTTAAGCGAAGCAGAATCAGACGACGCGCTAAGGGCACGTTCACTTGGGATGTTTTTCCCATTTTCCCCGAAGATGTTTTCTCCATTGAGGAAACTGAGAAAAGTCAGTTTGTATCTCGAAAAAGAACGAACTGGGGAATATATATACTCATATCACACTACGTTTTGGATTTCATTGCTAACCCTTTTCAGTTCAATTCCTGATCCACCCGCCATGCATCCAACAATATAAATAAACGCCAATGAATTTTATTTAATATTTATTTTTGTTATGACAAACGATGTAGCAATCACCTACATAAAGTGATAGATAATAGGTTTTGAAAATATATCTTATTTCGCTGTATGTTCCTTTTGAAGACTATACTCTACGCGTTCTAGTTGGATTTGTTTTTCTGCCAGGGACTATTTTTTTTCTTAAACGTGGTTTCTTAGCTTTCCGGAAAGCCGGAAGGATTTATCATTGTGAGGAGCCATTTTAGAAATACGAGAGGAAGCATCACTATGCTGCATTCATTGAAATCTACAGTTATCCATTGCCTAGCTATTTTCAGTAGAAATTTTTTGTATCTTAATTTATTTTGTGACTGATAGTTACAGTACATTTTGAATACATTGAACAAAGTGAAATACAAAATAACAAAAGTTATGAGAAAACATGCAAGAACAATTATACTCTATGCTCTCTGAGAACGCACTGACCCAACAACGCTGATGCGAAAAAGCGCATCGATCACGAGTTCACTCGTAGCTAGTCAGCAAGAATGACTATGAAGACACTAGTTAATTCGTGACCGATCAACAATGTGTTAATATATTGTAATATAAAATCAGTAACGTTCTTTGTTGTGGTGGTTGAGAGTAGACATACGTGTTGCGATCTGTGTTGGATTTTTCAATCTGTCAGACTTTGCCCGTTTGCACGTGGTGTACCGACTAATTTTAATGATTTGGCTATCTTCTCGAAGGTCTACCTTCCCCTTGTAGGAAAGATTATATATAACAATGTTCACGAGAATAGAAGTACTGACTGAGGCTACCGTGATGTACAAAGTACGATGTATAACACGAAACGTGATAAGATGCTAATTCTATGATTTTTGTGTCGAGACAGCCCCGAGTTCACCCTGATAAAGGCTTGTCCCTACTCTTTCCGTTGATCATCCCTTCTCTCAGAAGGAGTGGGTGGATCAACGAAAATCTACGAATATGCACTGAACCCTACGATTTGCTGGGGGGCTGTACAAGTGAAGACAATCGGGGACAGATAGTGAAGATGCTTGGGGCATTTCCAGGGGTAACCAAATTTGCCGACCCAGGAAGTGCACCCACATTTGCCAACAATTTACGATAGTTGGTGGAAAAACTCGATCGCCTCGAAAAGCTATGCTTTTTTTAGTGGTCACTTGTACAGCCTTCGACATTTTATGGCCTAAGGGTTGCCTCGAGTCGAAGAAAGTGCAGCCTCTGTACTTTGGGTCAGCCGGCAATGGTTACCAGATGTGGCGGTGACAGGCCCATACCGTAGCCTTAAGAATCTAAAGTCAAAGAACCAGGGCCCAGGGTAACAATAGCGACCTCCTGCCATAAAACTTCACCCAGCGCTTATCCTTCTAATACGACCGCAAAGGGTTAAATTGCATGCGTGAAACACTTCGTGTGAGCATGTAACCAGTTCTACTCTGTCGATGTGTAATTACTCTTATGATGAAATTTGTAATGTCCTAGGATTGTACGGAGTTTCCTAATAGTTTCCACGGCACACTCGCCGTGCTTATCACAATCGATGCGCCCTGCTCGGTCGTATACCGCTCCATGACGTTACAGAAACAAAATAGTCGATGAACCGATTAATCAGAACTAACCTGAATGGCAATAAGAACAGTGTTCGCCAACCGAATTTAACCAGTTAAGCGCGTTTGACGTGTATACTCGTCGGACAAAATCTCTATTGCTGTGCGTACGGCGTGTACACTCGTCGTGCAAAATAAAAAATTAGCATTTGTTATAAAAATTTGAAATTTCAATAAGATGTAATAAAAATATCATGCGATAGTTTACATTGCCAACAAAATTGTTACATATTTTATAAAAAGAATTTGATGATCCCCGTTAATCCCTTGCCATATTATGATGAGTCAGACTCGTGTCGAAGATTTTAAAAAGTCTAACATATATATGTATATGCGATGTCTACATTTTTAGACGAAATGCAATGTTATTTTTTTGTGAATCAAAATTTCTTATTTCTATTATCTTCTATAACATTTTCGACATTGAAGACGTTATAATTAGTGCAGTGACAAAGAATGTATGGCAAGGAATTAATATTGGATACTTTGTAATTTTTCTTGTTTATGAATTTTATTATTGTTTTGACAATTTTATGTTTTTAATAGGAGAAACCTTTTCAACAATGAACTGTTAATTCTATATCGGAATGGACATGAAAGTCTTCCTTGTTTTCCTCTATTTTTTTCATAAATTTGATAATAGGGGCATTTTCCGCACCCTGTGGAGGGTTTTTAAAATTAAATTTCGATCTTAACTGGTTCAAAACCTCGTTATTTTTCGAACACCTTGTATGATATATGTATACGGTATTGCGATACCACGTAAGAACAATTATAAAGTTCAATCATAGAAAAATAAATTGGAAATTAATGATAGACATCGTTGTAGATTGTCCGAAGAGATTTAAGTAGAAAGATCGCACGCGCACACACTTGGAGTTACAAAATTCGCACTTTGTTTTTGACCGTATTTGACACTCTTAGGAAAATGCTAACATTGCTTGATAAGTTCCACGATCCGATCGCACAGGGCAACTGCCCGATCTTTCGATCACCTTCGTTCCTGTCGAGGTCCATGCGTCACCCCCACTTCACTTTCTTAGCCGGTCCTTGGTTAGTTTCCTGAGGATTACGGAAAAGGTCATATCAATTAATTTACGATCATCATCGACTCCTCCTTTCGACCATCGTCCCGGGGTATTAAACCCTGGCTTGTCTTTGATCGCCAGTGATCAGTTTAAAAATTGTTACTAGTCGTTCAATTCATTACCGACCTTCACGATCTCAAAGTACACAGTTTCCATTTAATATTCATATTCTCTAACTCTGGTCTCGTATCCTTTACAGTGTGGAGTATTTTAATATAATAGTTGTATACAAAGTCATTTTCGCCGAATGATGCTATAGTGAATCAATGTTTTAATCCTATCCGTAGCAGTCGTCAACAAGACTTGAGTTTTGGTTCATATTCATTAAATTATATGTGCCCATAATTACAAAAGTGGTCTAAGTCAAATTTAAAAAAAAATTAGTTTATCAGTTATTTCACACCACAATATTTTAAACTAAATTTATTCAATGTAATTTTTACGATATCGTAAAAAATGAACCATTAGATAGTGGTTGTAATTTCAACATTATATGGAATTCATTTAGTGTTAATTATGACAGTGGTCTAAGCCGAAAATTTAAAGAAATTATATAAACATAACCTTAAAATGGCACGTGGCTCTCGTTGAAGCGTTTTTGAACTACACGATAAGCCGACAAATGACAATCAAACAATAACAGAAACGACAATACATTCCGGTTTACCTAACAATGTATGGAATTCGTTTAGTTCTATTTTGAAAGTGCATTAATTCAGTTGCGCTCTTCCGATCTAGTTATTGGAATTATTATGAAATGATAGAAAACTGTAGAAGAAGAAATACATTTTCGGTAAAACGAATGTCGCAGCCTGATTTTATTTCAACGAAACCACTAGAAGAGCAAAGACAAGAAGAATAAAAAATACCGTGGGTGAATCTATCTCTTGGCTGCAAATTCAATGGATGAGATTCTTAAAAAATGAACTTTATAAAATGTTCTATAAAACTTCTTTAGATGATTCTAAATTCCACGTTTTGGATCTTTCACCGAAAAGAGGAAGACCAAAAATGTACGGAAATATTAAATTACTTCTATTATACACCACCCCTAGACCAGTAATGGAAGAAAAACATAAAGATATTATGTGTTTACTATCATACATCCCTCCAGTTTTTCAGGAACATTTTAAGAATCTTAAAAACTCGAAATGATAAAAATGAATTACTTTTTAAAAATAATTAATAAATGTTCATGAATTATTTCATTAACATTACTGTTTCACATAAAACTCATAGTTCTTTATTGCTTTAAGTCATTCATAGGACATTCAGTTAATTTTGAAAATGGTCTAAGTCAGTTCAAATTTTAAAAACATTTTCGTATGAAATTCACACAAAATTTCATATTTATAATAAATTTCCATTAATCGAGACTAATAAAATTATAAATTAAAATGTCCCATAATGTAAAAATATTTTTTAATTTATTCAAATGCAATTCATTAAATATCTCGAAACAAGAAATACATGACTTAGACCACTTTCATAATTATGGTCACATATAAGTGCCATTCTGTTCTACAACATTTCTCCATATTTCAAACAACTTCACACAACAAAACGAATGTCATTTGTTTTCAGTAATTCTATTATATTCAGACCTGTCTTTATGCCACTTGCCGAAAATCGGAACGAACTTTCCGGGCAACCTAATAATTTTACCAAAAGACAAATTAAAAAATCCGAAATTGGAAGATTTATATGCGTTTGGAAAAAATATTCTTTTTAGGAGTTTTCTTACGTGCGTTTTAAATACTTTTTGCAATAAAAAAGTACTTTAAAAAAAATATAAGGTATAGCGATAAGGTAATAGTGTTGTGAAGTTGTGATAAAAATTTCAGTAAGATTGGTTGAATAGTTTTTGAGTTTCATTTTCCGCCAATTTAAAAAATCATGTTTCGAGAAAAACACATTTAAAGTTCTGATACATGAAAACTGTATAATATTTACAACTTACCGGTTCATCAGCAATCCAGGGCCATATAATAATCCTTCAGCTTCCTCGAAAAACTCATTCTGCTGAACAGCTAGTTCTTTTCGTGCTTTTCGAGTCTCCTTGGAGGTTAAAATGTCGTGCCATCCTTGACGAACCAGCCGGCGCTCGTTCATTTTGTCAGCATACCTTTTACGCTGGCTTCCTATTGTTAGCTGCAACACTGCCATAAGTTGTAAAAGTGCAGCGTGACCCTCGTTAAATATTATAGCAGCTATTAAAGCGGCTATTTCTACAATTTTTCAGCAAGAATTTAGGTGCTTTGGAGCGAATCGCCAGGTTGTTGAATTGAAACTTTGTTTGCATTCTGGCTATGGCCCCCTAAACACCTTGCAAATTGAGGAGTTCAGGGTGTTCAAATGAATTTCCTCCATTCGCTTTATTTTTCTGCCACTATTTGCGCTCGGCGGACAGTAATCATGTTGTGGATTTTGATTTGTGAAGCGTATCACGCTTAGGAGGCCATAGTTTCAAAAGTATTTCGAATTTCTTTTGAAATTTTGCGATTATATTCCTGACAAGTTAAACTAACAATTTATGCAAAAAAATTTGCGTTTTTTGAATGTTCTAATTGAATTTCTCTCCTTATATATGCAGTAGTACAGTACATAATTTTTTACGGAATGGAGGCTATCGCGCCAGAGTAGCTTGTAAGAAATATTTCGTAAATGAAATTTATTGTGTGCAAAGGTGTCACTTCTATGATACCTTCTACTCAGTGTACGAGGAATGTCGCTGAGCACCTGGGTCACGGAATAACTACACTTATTATAGTGGTTGCGATTTTCTTTATTTTCAACTTCGGAATGTTCGTGACTTCTATGTTTCGAGTTCTGTTCTGTTCGCGGTGTCTGTCTTCGTCTGATGTTCGTGTTCTTCGCAATTTCTGTATTGTCTGTTTGCGATTTCTTGTTAGTCTTCTTCGCGATTTCTAGTTAGTCTTCTTCGCGATTTCTAGACAGTCTCCTTCGCGATTTCTGAATAGTCTGATGAGTCTTGTTGCGTTCTGTCCGTTGTCACCTCGGTTTTACCGTGATTGATTGAGGGTAGTTAGAGGCGGAGGAATGTAGAGTTTTTAAATTGGTTGTAGAAATGATGGAAGGAGTGTGCTTGAAGGCGTGTGCCTGAAGGAGTATATCTGAAGGAGTGGGAAATGGTCGATGAGGGATTATTGTGATTTATTGCAGGTTTGTCTGATTTTCGTGCCTTCAAGTGCGTCGCACGTGGTGTCCGTTCGTCTGGGTAAAACTGTTTGCGTGCGGCACGTGTCGAGATTCATACTTTCTTGCCTGCTTTTCGTTTATGCGTTACAAATTTCCGAAGACAGGGTTAGGCACATACAACTTTCTGTATTGCCGTCGCAACAAAATTAATAGAAAGAAGCGATTGCGATTCGCGAAAGAGTACGTTAATGTTCCTGTACAGTACTGGCTTCGTATTACAGTTGGTGAAGAGAGTAAATATAATATATTTATGTCATGGACGATGAACAGTATGACGGAAACAAATTCAGAGCATGAAAAAAGAAATTTGAAACCGACTGAAAGGATCGAGGAGAATCGGTCCATTTTATCGATGGTATCGTGGATCATAAAATGTACATTGATATTTTAAAAGAACATCTTCAAGTTAGTACAAATAAAATGGAGTTACAGGACAATTATATATTTTTGCAAGATAATGATTCGAAGTATAATGTTTGTAATACACGCCAGTGTATTCTATACACTGTGCCGCAGCAATTAGAAAACCCTTCACAATCACCAGACATAATCGTGATAGACCACTCATGGAGTTATCTTAAAAAAAATTGGAAACTGTCACATTTTGTCAAAACAAGATTTAAAAAATGCACTTTTAGAGGAATGGAATAAAATTTCCAGTATTATAACAAAAAATCTAGTAAATTCGATGCGGCAAAAGCTTAAAGCGATTATACAATCTAAAAATAAAATATTCGTATTCAGTTTTTACAAAAACCATTACGTGTCTTACAGTTTTGTTGCGGCTAACCATTAGTTTCGTTAGTTTCGTTATTATCATTTTTATAGTTATGAAGCATAGTTACCGTTAAAACTTTTTCATAAAGGAAAAAATAACACTGTATGATCAGGAAGGATAAATTACTTTTTATATATATGACGATACAGAACAAATTAATTTAATAGAAACCAGGAAATCTCATAGGTTGAGAAAACTTATCTGGGATTCTTATGCGTGGTCGATCCTGGTGCGAGATAGTAGTTATTGGGATGTAATTGATACAAATTAATTAATCGATTTAACCCGAGTGGCAAGATTGCATCGCCGCGAGGACAGTTAACCGAGACTGAATGAATCTGAATAGAAGGTTGAAATGATTTATCGCTCAGCTTATCATTAACTAGAATGGACTAGTATAATACTATAATAAATGAATCCATCCATTACACTTGATTGTGTCACAGCAAGAGTTTCAATGTATAATATACAGTGCAGTTAACCTAGTTACCCAAACACTAGTGGCTCTTCACTCTTGCGATGCACTGTCGATCTGGGGAGTTGGAGAGGTTGTTGAAATTAGTAAATTCAAATAATTACCGAACTCACGGAATCTATAAAGTTACACCTGATTCGAAAGGGAAACCTGGCCCAGGCACACTAAATGTAACCAACTCTAATTGTAACGTCCCGTTCCTCGCGGTCGCATATTCGAACGGAGTTGTAAATTCCCGATAGCGCGATTGTGTTTGTAAAATGCAAAACAACTGGCGATTCTCGATATCGCAGTAAAGCGACGAGCGATTCGCAACTCTTATTCAATCTGCACCAATGCTGTTAACCAAATTAATATTGGACGGCTGTTTCAATGTTTTCCGGCGGGCCGTATTACAGGATGCAAAGAGTTAGGAAGATCTCGCGACGATAGATCTGTCGCAGATCGTACTATACACTCCGAAACGATGGTGTATTTTACGAGATGCTAAATTCGAGTCGAACGCTAGTCGAATAGATTTGTCTTATAAACCGAACGAGAGTCAAAGATTCCAGACTTGATCAACTCGCACGATAGTTGCAAGGTCGAAACGATTCGATGTGGTTGACTCGGAAGTCAAAATGCTTCGTTCGCTTGACTTGGTAGTGGAAATGATTCTGATCACTTTTTCCGAAGTCCGTTTCCTCTTCCCTTCGTGCCATCCGTGTGTCAAAATGGAGGGTGTGGCTGATACAATGTACAAAGCATCTCATTTATTAATTTTCACCTGAAGGGGGGATCCTCCTTGAACATTCTTCCACGGTGGAGGAGAAAGCCTCTCCTTCAGGTCGTCGATGTTAATTAAATTTTTGGAAGAAAGGACGTAGTTCGGATTAACGCAACGGCGTTCCAAAATCCGCGGACCATGGCACGGATGATTTTATGGCCTAATTACCCTGCTCGTCGGTGGATACCGTCGATGGCCGTGTCGAAGGGTCACCTTTCTGTCCGGAATCGATTGCAGGGCAATTTCATGTGCCACTCGACTGGGCATTGTAACGCTTTTCTAATTAACCCGTCGCAGACATTGCAAATAAATGCCTTCGAACAGGTTGTTCCTCGACCCGGACGGAACACCAATAAAATCTGGTTCAACCTAACGACGCGACACGTCGCATAGTCACTGTTGGTTCATACTGAAAAATCTGTCCGATCGGATGCGTTTGCGAGACGCCAAACGGATGGTGATTCTCGATATCGGAGTGTCGATGAACGATTCGCAGTCTTCTTTGATTCTCACACTACCGATCGCCAAATTAATGTTGAACGGTTAATTCAAATTATTTTCGGTGGGTTTTGTCGTGAAATGAGTGGTAATTGTAAGATCTCGCGACGATGGATCTATAAATGTCAAACTGTAACGATGTACCTCGAAATCGTGCGGTGTATTTGGTCAAGGATGATCCAAAGCGTGCATTTCGCGACGAACAATGTGCTTTTCTAGTGAAACTTGTTCTCTCTAATCGATACGATACAATAGTCGAAAAGATTCTCCATTTTACACGACTCGATAGTCGAAACAGTTCCTGTTATGTACGAATCGATAGTTTAACGAGAAGACCACAAAACTTTTTCGTCGCCGATTTAGTTGAGATTTTGTAGTCACAGAATGCGTTCACCTGATCACGATTATACCCCGTTATAGAAAGAGAGACTCGATAGTTTTTGAAATATTATATAAATATAGCGTTGAACATGCCGAATTTTGTGTCCGGAAATTATGATTTACGGACAGCTTCGAAATCGCATCGAATACTTATCAAAGCTTACGGTCAGCATGCTCTTGATGAATCACAGTGCTTTGAGTGGTTTAAAAAATTCAAAAGTGACAATTTTGATGTGAGAAACGAAAAACGTGGAAGATCACTAAAAAAGTTTGAAGACAGCGAATTGCAGGCGATGTTGGATGAGGATGACTCTTAAATGCGACAATAACTCACGGATCAATTAATACGTTTCGTGCCACGTGGGGCGTATACGCCCCATGCTGAACATTCCGTTCAGGCCGCTTGCAGTTTTAATTAAAAAGCCAAGAATATTTGAAAAATTGATCGTAGAGACAAATATAGGTATCTTCCGTTTGCGTACCACGAGCCACTTTCGTGCTCTTCAGATTTTGTGTTTAAAAAAGCCAGCGCATTTGCCTGATACAGACAACTGACGGCGCACCCACAATTTATCGAAACGCGCTCAGCCTTTCAGACGCATATGCGTCGCATCACTATCAGTAATCCAATATGTATTTTGTTGTTACTTATTATAAATTAATAGTATATATATATTTTTTTTTATTTTTATATTTAACTTTTTATTTTATGTATTGCATATGTATATACAGGGTAAGTCACCAAACGTTTGGACCTCAAATATCTTTGTTGTTTCTAAAGATACTATAAAAAAAAGTATAACAAAAGTTTCTATAAAAAAAGTTTGTTTTTACGTCATGTTTTTAGAGATATCAAGGTCACCTTGACGTTTTTAAATGGAACTACCATTTTTTAAACACCTACAATGATAGTCCCTTTCATTAGGAATCCAGTGACTATATTATTCCAAGGTCATTCAAGGTGAAGGACAGAAAAAACGTATAAAACTAAAATATGGAAGCAGAATATCTGTATTTTACAAATGTTTGAAATGATGGCCGCCTACGTCGATACATTGATGTAAACGAACTCTGAAGGAACCTTGAACTCTGATAAGTACATCCGAGGTGGTATTTGTTTGTTTGAATGATTTTGAATCAATCCCCATTGACAAAAGTTAATTCTATTTTGAAAATCATTCCCGTGCAACTCTTGATGGAGCAATATGTGGAACGGATGAAATTTATGTCGAGTCAGAATTGGTATTTCGCTACTTTGACTTATGCCTGCTTCCCGGGAAATTTTTCTCATACTCACGTGAGGATTGACAGCTCTATAGCTGCTAAAATATTAATTTCATTGCCTTCGTTGGTTGTGGGATTCTTCTGTTTGTACTGTCTTGCGTGTACACTTCCAATACTTCGAAACAACCTGTACGTATTAATGAAAGTCTATCTAGAAGGAGTATTTCTCTCGGGGTACCTTTCTTCATAAAGTAATCGAGCCTGCACTGCATTTTCTCTACATTCACGGTAAATCATGATCATATCACACTTTTCAGTCATTGAATAAGACAGCGGAATCGCATTTGGAAACATACTGATAGTAAATAAAAATGCTGAATAACAGTAACATTAAAGGACCTTAGTATGTTTACTTTAACTACGACCATAGTATGTTTACTATTTACTACAAGTCTCAACCGTGATAAACGTATTCCGCTTTCATATTTTAAATCTTATACGTTTTTTCTGTCCTTGACCTTGAATGACTTTGGAATAATATAGCCACTGAATTCCTAATGAAAGGGACTATCATTGTAGGTGTTCAAAAAAGGGTGGTTCCGTTTAAAAAAGTCAAGGTGACCTTGAACCCTAAAAGGTGACCCTAAAAAATGACATAAAAACAAAATTTTTGTATAGCATCGTGTCAGCCTCATTGTACCATTCAACTTTGTCTTTACCATATTTTACGTATCTTCAGAAACAACAAAGATATTTGAGGTGTAAACGTTTGGTGACTCACCCCGTATATGTATAGTATCAATCAAACAATATACAGGGTGTCCCACGCAACTGGAACAGGCTGTACCTCCTAAATGGTTGAGAATAGAAGAAAATGTTACAAGTAGAAGTTAAATGGTATCAGGCGGTGCATAATATGCAACTAATTGTATGCACTTTTGTGCATCGGTGCATCAGAAAAATGCAACTGCATATTTTTTTTAAATAGAAACCTATATTTTTGACTGCACCAATCGATGCAGTTTCTTGTTCTCTACATCAGGAATGTGTTGCGTAACGTCAAGAAGCGGATGGAAAAATGTTTGGACTTCAATGGAGGACCGTTTGAACACTTGTTGTAACGTAGGTACTCCGGAACACTTGCCAAGAAACCGAAATAATTCAGAGAACTTTTAGCTTCGATAACTTCTTAACGAATAAGTTTAGGGCATAAGTATGTTAGTACTTTTCTGTAGAGCACAAGAAGCTGCATCGATTAGTGCAGTCAAAAATATAGGTTTCTATTTAAAAAAAAATATGCAGTTGCATTTTTCTGATGCACCGATGCACAAAAGTGCGTAAAATTAGTTGCATATTATGCACCGTCTGATACCATTTAACTTTTACTTATAACATTTTCTTCTATTCTCAACCATTTAGGAGGTACAGCCTGTTCCAGTTGCGTGGGACACCCTGTATAATTGTGACACGTAATCAAAGGAGCGCGATCGCGATTTCCGGCTCTTTTCGATACGTAATCGAAGGAGCGCGATCGCTCTCCTTGGCGCTTTTCGACCGAGTTTGTTCAAAACCCTCTGGTACGCAAACGGTTAATATCATGTATACTGCATTTCTTATACCGTTGGAGGTTCACGCACATTGCGGCATAGCGATCATTTATTTTCGACTCTCTTTTGTTGAAACAGTTGAAACATCGTTAAAGTGTGGGTCGTATACGCCCTATGCGGCCTGAATGGAAAGTGTTTAAAAAACGGTCTGGCAGGGAACATGTTAAATGTGACTCGAGAAGCCTTCTCCATACGTTTGGAAGCCATGGGACTGATCCATACTTCAATCAGAATATCAAAAAAGGCAACACTTCATGATTTTGCTTCATGATAATGTACCATCACACACAGCAAAATCGATGAAGGAAATGATTGATGACTTAGCTCCATTCGATTATTACTTATTTGCATCGATGGGACATGCACTTGCTGAATAGCACTTCACAACTTTCACAAATTTCTCGACGACTGATTTACCTCGAAAGAGAAACAGTTTCTTTGGCGTGGCATCCACAAATTGTCAAAGAGATGGGAAAAATGTATAGCTTTCGATGGGCAATTCTTGGGATAAAATATATTGTATCAGTTTCATACACTACACGTATATTTTCTATATAAAAATTCCGATTTCATATTTACATACTTGGTATAAGGCTTTGTTTTTGAGAGAATCTAGTTTGAAAATGTTGGTGAACACGCGAACTATTGAATAGGTGTCGTCATGTTTATGACCTACTTGTTATAAATGCTAACACGAAGACGTTGTTACAAGATACCCACCAATTGTACTCCTCTTTATAGGACGTATATGTATAAGATGTCTTTGTGTTAATGGGGTATATACCTTAAAGTTCCAGACGTCCGACGTAATATCGCCTTCTGAACGTAGGCCGATACGCGATCATTAGCGAGTAATTAGCAACACTAAATTATGTGTACATTATGTATCTAATTTGATGAGTCGGTCAGTACCAATGGTATGGAGTACGGTGGCACGGCGTCGAAGTACCGCCACGTTGGCTGGACTTCGATTCCGATCGTTGAAGGAAAAGGTAATATTACGTCGGACGTCTGAAGCTGTACTGGTGATACAACCGAATACGGGTTGATACTGTTAAAAAAAATAAATCGAAAATATACAATAAAATTTGTTCATTTGAGACTTTGTTTTCGAGAAAATCGACTGTAAAAGTTTATTCGGTATACGTACACTCGACATGTTGATGATCCATCTTAATATTTGTATACTAAATGTCTTGGATAAACTGAATAACGAGAGCATAAGGTAAAAGAAAGTGCTTACTATTAAGGAATTTTATTAATTTAAAAGTTGTTGAAATTGGTATCCATGATTTCTCGAACATAACTGTGCTTTTCCGATTAAATTTCTATATACATTTTCTAAAGTGTTGTTTTGCGATTTTAGTTGTTCAAAAAATTAAACACCGACGTTGTTTACAGATATAATAGTGGTTTTCAAGCATAAATACAATCTTTAGCCATATTCTTTAAGTTGAGATTCGGTCGAATGTTTTTATTCGGTCCGTTGTTTTTTGGCGTAAAATCAAATTTTATCCGGTTGTACCACCGCTTACATGACACCCTGCATAAAGATGGATAAAATCTGTACCTCATAGCAACGTTCCTTTGAAGCGAATTTGATTCAAACTTAATTCTTTTAAAAATGCAATCTCATGTAAAACAGATTTTCTCTACGTTTTTGACTTATTTTTTACGTAGAATCATCCTTTCTCCGGTTGTACCACCAGTTACTGCTACGTGTGCTAGGAATAAAAGTGTAGTAAACAAAACCTGTATGGTATCCAAAAGTATTTTCCAGTTATCCATTTACGCTTTTCTAATTCGTAATGATATTAACAAAATAAATTGTTTGAAATAGAAGAAATAACTTTTCGTTGCAAGAATAATTATGTATAAAATCGCATCCTTTTTGATTTCACTTCGCTTTGCTTCACTTCCAAAATACTTCTACATATTTTACCAACAATGTATAGCAACAATTAAAAAATGTACGACACAATATTTTAAGAAAAAATTGCTATGAAATTAAATTATTTTTCTTCAAACGTGTTATATAATTTTTTTAAATTTGAAATATAAAAACTTTTCAGTGTACAAGATATATCTTACATTGACTTGAAATATAATATTGTGCTCGTAGATTAGACTGGATCGAAAAAAAAACACTTTTTATTGGAAACCTTTCGTACACAAAAAATACCCAGATTGAATCCAAAGTTTGAAACATTTTGAAAATTTAAAGGAAATTTGCGATACTAGGAATGAGCTGCAGATCATTATTACTAACCCGGAAGGCAACAAGAGTATTTCCTAACTATTGGAAAACAATAGCTTCGCCTGCAGTAAAACAGTACAACCAATTTTTGAAGAAAATGTGAAATCTAAGGATGTGCGCTTGTTGTTTGAGGTGCACACCTTAGTTGAACGCATGAAATATGAGTTTAACACTAGAACTACCGAACAATACATCCAACGATATACATTACTTTAAAATAATAACGAGACTGCATCTATTAAAACTTCATACAATACTTATTGTAAGGTATACGTTAATAAAGAAGTACATCCGAAAATTTCTGATGGAAATATTTTTATAATTTCAATAATTGCGAAAGAAAAAACTAGGGTCCAGTCAAAATGACTGGTTTGGTAGTTCTAGTGTTAATCATACATTTTGGATGTTCTTGCGCCATAGATAACAGGACATAATGGTTTTGGTATTCTGAGAAAACCTGATCATCGCTAAATTAAAAAAACATGTCAAACTTTAAACTCAATGCGCAATCTGAAGGTATTATTAAAACACAGAATTAAAACTTTCTCCATGTGGGGGTTTTCTATTTAAAAAAATGTTTTTTCTCTCAAATACTTTCGTGAGAAAGTATTGTTTATAGGAATGGAAGGGTGAACAATTAAAAGGCTCAATAACATATGAAATATAAACAATATTGGATACTGTTGGAAGTATTAAGGCATTTTCCATCCCATTAACCCCTTGGCCTACGACTTATTTTACAATAACAGTGACCAGACTTTCTTTGTTCTCCACAGAAGGACAAAAAGAACAGACAAATTTGTAGTTACTGCGTGCCTAGCTAGTCTCCAATGACCTTATACGATCAACAATTAAATAAAATCTTATTTCCGTTTAAAGAAAATTAAGGAAATACATGTTTAGAAGTTTCAGCTCGAAATCGAATCTAGATCACGAGTCTGACTCGTTGCAGGGCAAGGGGTTAATGTATCGTGTTCGTGGTGATACACTGTTCACATGTATCTCATTTGTGTTTTCTACATGTGATTATCTGTGGTGATTATAACTTCGTTAGTTTGGTGTGTTTGTTTACTTTTTCCTGCAATTACGCAATCTCGATAAAGTCCCAATAGTTTATAGACTCGCCAAACGCATTAGCTGTAACTAAACTGTTAAATACTGATAAGTGAACTGGCAGTTTTGTAAATTCTTCGATGGCAGAGCCTGGGTCGATTTTGCCGTCAGTCGTTTGATGTTAAATTTTTAAATATATCTAAAAAATTTATTATTATTCACCACAATGAACCTGTAGGTTGCTATCTATAATTTTCCAACGTATTTCCTTTCTGTAAGATAAATATTTATTATGGCAACGGAGTGAACAACGCACATTGATATAACCACCACATAATTCATAAGTTTACAAAACAAAAATAAAATCAGCTATAGTTCAACCAAGTAAGGCATTGCCTTGACGGAGAAATATAGTTACGATAATAAATTGATGTAAATGCAATAGGATTCAATTGTATAAAATTAATCGAGTGTTATTTGGTCGCTCCTATGTTCTAGAATTCGATGTGAACTGTAATATCTATGGAATTTAAACATCGCATCGTACGATAGAATTGTGGTATGAAATTGGATTTCGGATAATAATCTGGTTTACGTCATGGAAATTCATGGTTAATATCTAATGTTTGTAAAATCACAATACAGTGACTACTTTCTTATTATAGCAAAATAACAACGGTTTGTTATGTGTTTGATTGCACTAACATCGTGTAATTCAATACACGTAATATATGTTCATAATTCTATTTCTCAAAAGTTAAATTCATGCTTTTCTACGCGTCACGAATGAACTTCTATTATTCTAATATAATAATCTAATATAATACAATTATTTAAAAAATTATATTTTGCAACATTTGAAAACTGAATAAATAAATTCGATTTAATTTAATTTAATCACATATATTTCTTCTATAACTATAGTTCGAATGAAATAATATACACATTAATGCAGGGACAGAATTGAATGAAAATATTTGAATAAAAAGCAACAATACAGAACTCGATTAATTCCAAAATATGAAACGAGCCAGCCCAGCTATCGACAAACGACTGTACGCATCGCAAAATCTTCATATCCAAAAACACGCAGCCTTCAGAATTCTCGAAGACAAAATCATCAGATATCAATTTATTATTTCTCTCTTTTCTCTCTCTCTCTCTCTCTCTCTCTCTATATATATATATATATATATCTTTCTATCTCTCTTCCACGCATGCACACACGCGCGTGCATAGAGATGCTTAAGATATTTCTTAGTAATGAGAACATTATCGTTATGACGTAGGAAACCATTATATTCAACGAAGTAAATTCACTTTTAATTTAAACACCACTATTCATAAATGTTACACGTATAAATCATACATTGATGTTAAAAATAATCATAATTGTAACAGTTTAGTTGCGAGCACAGAATCCATCTAATAAAATTAAACGAATCATTTCATTATCAAATCTCATTGTTTCAGATATCTTTTAAATGAAATCTTATTTTTCGATACATCTTAAACACATTTTTCCATAGACGACATAGTTTGTTCCCTAGGTTAAGAATTTGTATGTATCGCCTGAAATATTGGATAGTCGGAAAAGTATTGAGAGATTTTTGCCGCTAGATGTTTGGTGTCATATATCGGACAATACTAATCAGATTGCGTTCTACTGACGCGCATTTAAAAGGTGACATTTCAGTCTATAATTTTCATGAAGACATTTTATATTTCGTTAATCGTGTCAAAATTAATATTTGTGTGAAAATGAATGAAATTTCTGAAAAAATCAACTATTTTATCCAAATCCACTGCAATTTTACTACGAAAAAGGTAAAAACGCTACACAAGCTCGGAGATGGTTTGCAGCATGTAGATGGTTTGCAGCATGTAGATGGTTTGCTCGCTTCTGTTCTGGAAATTTCGTTATTAGAGATGCACCTCGTTCTGGTCTACCAATTACTGAAAAAGTCGATGAAATAATGCTAATGGTTGAGCAAGATCGGTATATAAGCAATCATGAGATTGCTGGAGAACTAAACATTCACTATTCAACCGTTTTGAATCATTTTCAGAAGGCTGGATACAAAAAGAAGCTCGATGTTTGGGTGTCTCATGATTTAACAAAGAAAAAACAGAGAAATTGAAGCATTTTTGAGCTTGGCTGGGAATTTTTATGCATCCACCATGTTGCCCAGACTTTACACCACTAGATTATCGTTTATTTCGATCGCTGCAAAACTAAGTTTTTAGTCGATAAACCATAGAAGTTCTATTCCAATGGAATTGTGGCTCTACCCCAAAAATAGCAAAAGGTCATAGATAATAATGGCTCATGTATACTTGAACAAAATCTATTTTGAATAAAAGAAACATTTAATGAAGAAATGACAAAAATCTCTCAATACTTTTCCAACTATCTAATATTATTTTAATGAGTAATGATCTTGAGAAAACGTATATTATAGTAATTCCTTGTTTGAAAGGAATAAAATTCGTTGAATTATTTCCCCATTGACATTTGACAAGTCATTAGTGCATGACCGCTGTTCACGATAGCAGGCTACGCATACCATCATATCCCATGAATCAACGATGTGCAGTCGCATAGTTAATTACTGTTTGTTCTGCGGCTGGTGGCAGACACGTGACACTTTGACACGTTGTAACCATGCTTTCAATATTAACACTAACTACAACATATCATATGCAGCTATTGTAGCTCCTTAAACAACACGTTTTCGGTTCACTTTCGAAAAGTGAATGATACCTGTATTAAATAATTATTATATTTTATTATTATTATGATTAAATCACATATGAAATTTTGTATTAAAGATACAGTAGACCCAAAAATATTTGAACAGTATGTTTTTCATATTCAAAGAACCGTTGATATTTAACCTGTAATAATTTTGTTAAAAAAATAGCAAAACAATAAGTTTAAACTGGTTTTAGAAACTGAAATTTCTACTTTCGCACACCTCTATTAATTTCCCCTTCCGATTCACTTTTATGATACACTGGATGGAAAGCTGGAAGTACGTTTTTCATAATAATGCAACCTAATCAAACGTCTATAGACACATTGAAAAAGTTTTTCTCATAACTGAATCGACCGTAAATTTGAAAATTGAAGTTCTTTCTTTGTAACGACTCCTTTGAACCTGATAAACGGTTTTGTAAGCCGATTTATTAAGCTTTGAAAGGGAGGTCATCTTTGAAGTAATATAAGGTACACCACGAAGGTTTTACGCGACCAAACTTGTTCCCCATTCTTATTGTATAATGTTTAGCGCGCGCGAATAATGTAGTCTTAACTCTATCGGATTAATTTATTTCGTACGCTTTGAGCGTTCACCTAATATTGCTCGAATATTTAGGGGTGGTGCAAATAAGTTTAAAAACACACAACTCGTTTGAAAATAAATACTAAACTTTAATATTCTCGCGTAAGAGCCCTATACTTAAAACTACAAGATACAAACGAGCGCCTGTTTAACGAATTTTCCAAGTTGTTGGAACGGTTGTACAGAACAGTGACGATTGAATTTGAAATATAAGTGTTTATCCACAAGAAAAACGTTCTGCCTGTTTCCTAAAAAAATAAAAAAATAGGGCTGAATATGTTATTAGGGGTGGATGCACGGATTGGATGTTAGCGTGGCGGAGGACAGTTGTCTTATTGGTGGGTTAATTTTTCTCCCAAATATGAAATGTCCGCCTTTGACTTGACCAACTTTAGGTAGCGGCTTACGATAGAAGGCATAAATGTCGTTACTGGGGGTGGTTATCGTGTTCAGTAAAATCTTGTAACATGATTTGAGAAACGTGTTATATCCACCAAATAAAATGTTATTGTTAGTCTTTAACCAGTTAGCTGTGTTTGACGAGTATACTCGTCATGGAGAATTGGCAGTGTTGTGTGTCATGACAAGTGTACTCGTCATGTGTAAAATTTAGTTTGTAGCGGAATACGGTGGAAGAAGGTAGCGGCCGAGTGGATGGATGTTCAGGGGATGAAATAGTCTAGGAATAATCTAAGTATTCTAGGACAGACGGAAATATATTTTATTAGAGGAGTTTAGGATTTGCAGGTTTTACAGATTACAGATTTAAAGAAAGAAACGTTTCAATGACTAACAACGAATATGAATTCAAACAAAACAGGTTTCGTTCAATCAAGCAGTTTAAGCTTAATCAAACCAATATAAACAAACAACAAGAACAGGTCATCGTATCCCTATGCCCGGTAGGCGGCCGTGACTATTTCTCGTCCTCTCCTACCGTCATGGTAACCGTTGAACCTGATGTAACTAAGAATCAGATCATCGTATCCCTATGTTCGGTAGGCGGCCGTGACTTTCTCTCGTCCTCTCCTACCGACATGGTAACCGAAATCTCTGAAGAATAACCTCATCGTATCCCTATGTCCGGTAAGCGGCCGTGACTATTTCTCGTCCTCTCCTACCGTCATGGTAACCGATGTTTCTCGCAACAGGTCATCGTATCCCTATGTTCGGTAGACGGCCGTGACTTATTCTCGTCCTTTCCTACCGACATGGTAACCGTCGATCCTGTGCGGATTATACCAGGGAAGCTACCAGGAGCAACCCCTGACGATTCCTGCGCTACCGGGCGGCCGTGACTTATTCTCGTCCTACCTCGTATAGCCGGAATCGCACAGAGTCAATCGCGGGTCCTCTATTTATACTACGTCGTTCCTAGCCATGAGCGGTCTTGTAAACAATTCGGTATCTAAGCAGAATCGAAACTTCTAGAAAATATCGATCGGTCCAGAACCGGTTTTATCTGGAAATTGTCAGATTCAATGTTTCGAGAAAGTTCTCGTACGGTCCAGAAAATTATCGATCGGCTAATAAACAATTGGTAACTCCGCGGTTTTCACGCATCTCGACGTTTCTCGAAAGAATATCGATTGGAGACAAGGATGGTCGATGTCATTTGTCTTCGTCTTTTCTTCGTCTCGTTACAAGTTACCATTGTATTAAAATGTATTCGTAAATTTCAATATGCCTAGAATATTTGGAAGTCAAAATAAAATAAAACGAATAAATAAAAAGTATAAATAATTTCAGATGGATTCATGCATCTTCGTATGCTCTGGCTTGAACTGCTTCGCTTGATTTTCGCGACACGCATAAGTGCGCGTTTTGAAAAGAGGTTGCTACAGTTAACTGGTTTAAAAAGACTGCAGAAACCGATAGTTCGGGTAGTTTCTAAAATCTTAAAATTAATTTGTCGCCATATGCTGTTTTCAGCAAGGTAATAAAATGTAATTCTGAGAAAGCGTAAGGCCTCTTTTAAAACGACGAAGCAAGATTTCTATTGGTAAAAGTTGTTACACCGTAACACATAAAATATCCAGAAAGTGAATATAATTCAATGTACTGTTAAATGTATTTATAAACGCCGATTTTGACGTATACATTTAATCGGGCATTTCGCTTGTCACATCACAGGAATCTCTTACGGTGTAAGAGTAGATTTATACAACCATAAACGTGTTGAACATAAAATCGTTATCAGGAGAAGCCAGTGTTCATGAATGTCAGTGCGAAACCGCGTGTGGTTTTACCGCGATTGACAGAATGATAGGAATAGGTGTCGCTCGTGCGGTTTCTAATCCAGAGTTGCAGCGCAATTCTGAAATTTTAGAGGAATATAGAAAGCTACACAAATATTTCACATTCGCAACAATGAAGCCCATGTATTCTTTGTTACAGTTTTCTTGATTGACGAATTAACAGATAATGAAGTGGGAATTGAAAAATTACCATCCTTCACAATGATAACTCTTTCAACCTTGTTTTATTCTGTAGATGATAATCAAATTCAATTAATTTGTGCGTAAGGTGGGACAACTACGACCACTGCATTATTTGCAACAATACAACAAAAATAATATTTGCAATAATATATGCAAAACGGCATAAAGGAAAAACATTGTAAATGTTTTTTAAATGGTGAAATCGTTCCGGAGATATAAGGTCACTTTGATTTCTTTAAATAGGATGATCTATCTTTTCTTTCGTGAATTGGCGCAGTACCGCATTTGACGTAAAATTTATTGATACGACGTCATATGTACCAAACGTAAAAGTTCACACATTGCGTACGGGTGACGAGATATGTCGTCTACAGCAAGCCGAACGTTGTGGCCGAATGACGAGATATCGTTTTCATGTTTTTTCGACCCAATCGATACCTTAAGAAACTAAAAATAGATTTTCTTGTTACTTTACCAGAGTAACGATGTCTCTAATAATAAGCAAAGGTAAAAAGAAATTCCCAACAAAAAAATGTAAAGTCTGCTTGTCCAGTCGAACAAGGAGTGAAACTAGATATAGTTTCAAATGGCGCCAAAAACTATTGCACAAAGGAGAAAATGCTTCACTAGATATATTCAAGTATGTAAAATAAATAATAGTTAAAATGTAAAAAATTCTACATAATAAATAGATGTATAAAAAATATATAGTAATATTTAAGAATACTAAATATTTAAGAATACGTAAATATAATACTAAATGTAAATTCAAGAAGAGCATATATGCATCGCATAAAGTGTTTCTGGAGCGTCCAAAAATGTGCGGGCCCTGGAAGCGCGTTGAGCGAGCAGAGTGCCATACGCAATGTGTTAACAAGATATGAATTGTCGAAATAATTTTCAATGGATATAGTGGCTCACAAAAGTGTTTGAAAATTTTTTAAATCTAAATAACTTTTTTAAAATTGGACCAAACGTCTTGATTTTTTCTTGAGCAATTAGATGCATTGATTTACTAAATAATGTGCAAAAGGATTTTGAAAAAGTTACAATTGGTATGAACTACATAACAAATAAAGCAGGGACGAAATCTAGTATATTCTGGGACATTCTGGTGTATTCTGGTGTATTCTTGTATATTCTGGTATATTATGGTATATTTTAGTACATTCTAGTGAATTATAGTATATTCCGGTACATTCTAAAATATCTATATTAGAAGTATAGAGTCTAGTATTTTTATAACTCAACCACTGTAAAAGCCATTGATCATTGCAAACAATGTCATACACAAAATACTAATGAAAACTTGGACATTATATGTAATACTATTAATGTCCAAACGATATTTTTACATTAAAATGATACTCGTATCTCGAAAATGCTACTCTCTATAACTATAGAATCGTGTACACATTGTATTCAACTATAGAATCGTGTACACATTGTATTCTTATTTTCCCATAAAAAATTCAATCATATGCCTTAATGACTGATCAAGATGGATACAAGGCATGATATCAATATGTTTGTACGTAGCTTTTTATAAGCTGTTACAAAAACAAGTTGCAAGTAAAGTAGAGAAACCTTTTAAATAAATATATCATTTAGAGGATCCGACGTTTGGCATCGTTGATCATTTGGATGCAACGCTCCAATTTTCCCGACTGATCTCAATATATTTGAAAGCCATTAAAAGATTGCGAGTCATGGTTCGGGGCTTAAAGTTCGCGGAATTTCGGTCAGAGGGTATCCAGACGTGCAGGAGCGTCCTGAAGGAGCGTATCGACATTGGAGGGAACGTTCTTGTCGGAACGTGGTTGAAATTCATCCTTTATCGGTGACAGTCGAAATTCCAGTCCAGTTCTATTACAAACGGTCCGCACCCCGCGGTTGACGACAGTCAGTTTAGCCTAATTTGAATAATACCCTGACGAATATTCTATCACGTAGGTAGGGTCGAACCAGGTCGGAGAAAACCTTCTCCAGGCAGTGGCGTTTTCATGCATTCTTCAATCGACCGTATTAACTCTGACAAGAGGGCATTGTCGCAGTGGGTCGAAGCCTTTTTTCTCGTAAAGCCACCGTGTAACAGAAGGGACAGGTCTATCTTCATTAAGAGTCATTTCCTGCCTATGTTCTCTTTCTCCCCTTTCTTACAGTTCAGTCAAACGTGATAGTTTTTAACATACAAGTATCAAATCATTGAACAAGCGCGTATGTAGGTTTATGCAGTTCTTCGAATGTGGAACCTACAATGCACAGGCTGTTTGGATGAAAAATTTTAATGACACTTCTTCATTCTGATCCTTGGGATAAAAATTATTTCAATTAAATTGTACTATAAAGCATACAGGGTGTCCCAGCATCGGTAGTACAACCGACGAGGGAATGATTCTACATGAAAAAATAAATCGAAGATAAACGAAGAGATTGTTTCATTTGAGGCTTCGTTCTCGAGAAAATCAGTTTTGAATATTCAGTGAGTACGCGTACACTTAACACTTTACCGACCGGAAATCTATTATTAGGACTTTCAATAGTTGCACTGTAACAAAATGAAGTCTAACAAAATGCTGTTACATTGTAATTTGTAAACAAATTATTAGATAACGTTACTGAGGATGTCACGTTTATTTACAATAAAAATTGCTGTCAGCGTTGAGAGATTCATTGAAAAGTTTTCAATCATGGACAATGGACCTTGAAAAATTATGAAATACTCACTGGTCAGTAAAGTGTTAACTATGATTTCGATGGAAGGATCCCGATAAAAGTGATATGTCACTTATGAGTAGTACTAATATCATTAGTGTCAACAAAATGTACTGTTATGCCGTGAAGATGCAAAGGATGGGATTCTCTCGAGAAATAATCCATATTCTTCTTGATAACTTGAAGTTTATTAGGCAGTCCATAAAACAACAGAATTTTCATTAGAAACGACGTTTACAAGAATTATGCGTCCCTACTCGAGTACTGTTAACTCGGAAATAAACCTCGTTCAATGAAAGGGTTCCTTTTATAGGATCTTTGCATGAACCTTTGACTTGCCTCAAATGTGTCACCGAACTATTCATTTTGCCATCCCTAGTCCAGCAGAACACTGAGTCAGCTTTTAGGCAAAAGGGCGAAGATGGTCTTATCGGATGATGCGGCATAACAGTACTCTATTGCTCATTTCTACCTATGGATTTAGAGTGGATTTAAATGAAAATAGGACATGTAATTTAGTTACGAACTTGCGTTATTAATGCAAAAATTGTTGGTAATGCTGCCGATTGTGTTGCATACGCATTCTTGAATTTAAATCTAATGTATTCTGTACCTTTCATTCTACAAGTACTAAAACGATGCTCGCTTTTAGTCGAGAAAGGCTTGTAATTTCCACCTCGTATACTTTTGACGTAACGCGACTCCATAGATAGAAATTAAGGGGTGTAAAATCTGACCACCACGGCCAGTCCAAACTTCGCGTAGTTCATTTGATAAATTTTTAACTTCCCGGGAAAAATATGGTGGGGCACCACCATGTTGGAAAATCGAAACTTTGTCAAGTAGCTAGAGGTACGTTTTCTAACAAATTGGATAAGTCTTCGCGTGAAAGCCTTACTTAGTCACTTCCATTTAAAGCATTTGGGAAGAAATGAAGTCCTATAATTTTATTTCCAACTATTTCTGCCGAGTCATCAGTATACGGATTTTGTGTAGATCACCAATGCGCGTTGTACACGTTGAAAATTCCGTCATGAGTAAATTTGACTTCATCGGTCCATAAAATACGCAATAAAAATTGTGAATCGCTACGGTACCGTTCATGGGACCAATAACAGAAACCTTATCGCAGGATGAAATCCTGAGGCATTAATCTTTGTACTCTCGGCGTGTGATAAGGATACAAGCTGTTATCTTGCAGAATACGGTGAACCGTTGATCTACTACCATATTGTACAATTAAATTTCATATGCTGCTACGAGGATTACGAGGTACACTTTCTAGGACTTCTTTTTCTGCTTCATTTCGAATTCGTCGAGACCACGTAAATTGTATTAGGTAAATCGGAAAGTTCCGTCCGTTTTTTTACAAAAAGTATAGCATTATTCATGAAAGAAAATGAAAAAGTACGTTAATCAAAATATTGTCCATCGTTAGCGATGACTTTTTCCCATCTTTCGGGTAGCAAGCAAATTCTGCGTGGAAAGAATGATTCATCTTTGGAGGTTATCCAGGCGAAGATCCATGTTTCGAGATCTTCGTACGAATTAAATCGTTCTTCAGCAAGTGCGTGTGCCATTGACCGAAACAAGTGGTAGTCAGATGGGGCACAGTCTGGTGAATAAGCCGCATGTGGTAGCACTTCACAGCGAAGTGCTTCTATCGTTTCCTTGACAATTTTTGAGACGTGAGGCCGAGCATTGTCATGCAGCAAAATCACCTTACGCTGTCTCGTTTCATATTGTGGTCGTTTTTCGTGCAATGCTCGACTCAAACGGATAATTTGTTGTCGGTAGAGATCTCCTGTGACTGTTTGACCAATTTTTGGCAGTTCATAGTATACCACACCTTCCTGATCCCACCAAATGCAGAGTAAAGCCTTTTTTCCGTGGATATTCCGCTTTGGCGTCGATGTTGAGGGTTGGCCAGGATCACAAATGGTTTTTCGACGTTTAGGATTGTCAAAATAAATCCATTTTTCACCCCCAGTGATGAGACGATGGAGAAACCCCTTTCTTTGTTGCCTAGCAAGCAAAATTTCGCAGATGGTTTTCCGCCTTTCAATGTCTCTTGGCTTGAGTTCATATGGGACCCACTTTCCTTCCTTGTAGACCTTCCCTAAGGTTTTTAAACGGTCGGAAATGACAGATTGAGCACAATTTAACGCTTCTGCAATTTGTTTTTGCGTTTGACATGGATCTTCATCCACCAATGTCTGCAATTCTTCGTCTTCGAATACTCGTGGTCGTCCAGAACGCTCGTTGTCCTCCAAAGAAAAATCACCATTTTTAAAACGTCGAAACCACTCTCTACATGTTTTATCGGAAACAGCATTATCGCCATAAACGTCTACAATCATTCGATGAGCTTCAGCTGCCGTTTTCTTCCAATTGAAACAAAAGACTAACACTTCGCGCACATGACGCTTATTCGGCTCAAATCCCGACATCTTCAATGTAGAAAAAAACGAAGTTATTGATGCAAGCGTAAATTGTTGTGTACTGAGTTTTATTAACAGTTGTTCAAACTAAAAAGTTAGCCTTACTTTAGAGGTTATAGTTACCCACACTTCGAGCTACGGCTACTCGACGCTAGATGGACAGAACTTTCCGATTGACCTAATAATTGCAGTGAAAAGTTCCATATTCGATGAAATTACGATTTACGCTTTTAATTCTACGTCTATGTGAATGTCGTCGAGTTAGATATCGGTTTCTTGTACAATCGAACCGCGGTATAAGCATTACTACTACACGGACCGAACGCATGAATCTTATCCACGTATTCTCGATTTGTATATCCACTCATTGTTAAGCATCGATAGAAACTGTTAGTCAAAACCGAAGATAATAACATACTAAGACACCGAATGAAATTACGATAAGCGCTCGGATCGTCACGTCAACATGAGTGTACAAAAGTGGAAACATAAACAGTTACATAAGCGTACGCGTACCCACTGAATATTCAAAACTGGTGTTCTCGAGAACGAAGCCTCAAATGAAACAATTTTGTTCTTTATTTTCGATTTGTTTTTTGATGTATAGTCGCCCGGTCCTCGGTTATACCACGGATGCTAGGACACCCTGTATAAGGACGGTCAACACGGGTGTCGATGGCATCGGCCGTACGGTCTCTTCGATCGTTCGCTCGCAGGAAACTCCCTCGATTCCTGTCATTCTACGCTCGTTATGTAGTAAAAAACAATGTCGCATTATCCTTTCGAGAAATCTCATAGAGTATTTTTTTGATGATGTTTTGTAAATTATGGCCTCCTGAATGTTGTATTTAGTGTTTAACACGTTAAGTGTCACGCCAATTTTGTCTTATTTAAATATTCGCCGATATTTAGGTACATATATTAATTTATTAATAGAACGTAATTTGTTAAATTTGATATCGTATTTTATACTTTAGTTTTATAATTAGTTTAGCTAAACTTTATTTAAGCGAACGCTAAACTTAATTTAACTAACCGCTAAATTTTCCGCCCAGATCACGTCAGTCACCGGTGACATAAATCTCTTACAAGTATAAATAAATAACACTATTCGGTAATTATTTGCTTCGGTGATTCTTCGCTGATTTTTTTGACGTCGAACATAGTTGTCAAAGTCGTTGTTCCGAACAACTTTTCCTTATACACGTTATCGCCGCTTAGTTTCATTTTCCAAGGCATTCGCAAAAATATATTTGATATTACTCGTATGGCAATTTCAGCGTATCTGATACGTTTGTCCTTGTTTATGTTTTTACTTTATAAGACTACCCAATAATCAGTCTTCCTGATAAAATTGCTTAAAAATAAATATCTCCTCACAAACTGTTATGCATTCGAATGAACATAAAGATCAGCGTATTCGTCACTTCTAATCTAGCCTCGTGGCTCAATTGTCAGTAAAACTCATAAAACGTCAGTAAAATATAGTCATAATAATAACGTTAATGACGGTTAGATAGAAACAGTTAACCAGTAGTCAATAGCCGTAAATGGCTAATTTCTTATACGATTGTTAGTTATCGAATTAAGTTAGCAATTGAATTACTCTGCCTGTGTTAAGCTGGATTCAATCTAGGTGAAGGTTTGGAAAGAATATTATTTCGGTTATAGCAGATATTTATCCGATTTATCGGATTGAACTTACCACGAATCGAACCCAAAACCTCAATCACGAAATCAGTTTGAAAAATGTTTTTGTAAACATCTTCGAAATTAAAGTCGTGTGACGCGTCGGCACAGTGATACGAATACAAGGGAAGGTCGTTCAAATTAGTGAAGAATCGATAAAGTAGGTAATTACTCACTATTCAACAAATTCGTTTATTCTTGTATTTTAATTATTAACCCTTAACGGCCGAAAGGGCCCACTACGGAGACATAGCACGTATGTCATAGAAACGAAATGTCCTACTACGGGGACATAACACTTATGCCATAGGAAACGACAGGTCCCGATACGGGTACATGAAAAGAATGTTCACCTAATGTAAAATTAGGTGTCATTGGTATCATTAGGTATCATGACGTAAAGTCATCTTATGGGTAAGTATTACAAAATAGCTCCCGGTTGTTAAAAGTTAATAAGCAGTATTTACTGATTTTTCTGTGCCGTACATAAAACAGGAAACCGTTTCTTTCTATCATAATTAATTTAAAAAAAATTTAATTTCAAATAAGGAGTGAAAATTTCAATTAGAATAATTTTGAGAATTATTCGGAATTATGTCCCTTTAACACAAGTTTCAATTACCTTGAGATATATTATGAAAATTATTTGATATAAATGTTACCGTTTGACGCCATTAGATGACACAATCTTGTCATTTTAATTTTTGCTGCTTCGTGTAATATTTATAAACGACTCTAACGAAAATTAATATTTTTCCATTCATTAGGATTATCTGAAAACAGGTGACTGTAAATTTCATTATTAACCGCATCCGAAATTCGAACGCAAATTAGCGGATAACTGCGTTCGATAACCGCGATTGTAATTCAGCACAGCGTGTTCGTTGTAACCACGCATAATAGGATCTGCACTATCGTTATAGCGACAAGGGTGATATAAATATCGCAGTGACAATTTATTTCATAATACAACGTTAACACTTAATTGATTTTAACACTAAAATTACCAAACCAGTCATTTTAACTGGTCCCTAGTTTTTTCTTTCGCATTTATTGAAGTTATAAAAATGTTTTCATCAGAAATTTTCGTATGTGCTTCTTTAATAACGTACACGTTACAATAAGAATTGTATGAAGTTTTAATAGATGCAGTCTCGTTATTATTACAAAGCAATGTATATTGTTGAATTTATTGTTCGGTAATTCTAGTGTTAATGAGACTACGCACAGGCTAATATGAGGAAAATATAAAAGTGATAACACATTATACTAAGTTACAATTTTTTAGGAACATGCGTACGATAGAGAATATCAATTTTCTTTATGTTGTTCATTAATTACGATATATTTATTTGCAACTACACTCAAATAAAAATCGTTAACCAAACTACAAAAGACCTGACGTACGACGAACACGATGTATGTATACTCTATGCCAATCAATTATGTTCTGGTCACTTGGTCCGAAGTTTTTCTCATCACAGCTAAGGATTTCTCAAGATGTTTAAAGAGGAAGGAAAATTTCTTTTTTTTTCAAAGTAAAAAAGAAAGTTACTTCTTAAAAATACATAAGTACTAGTTGGTTTTTATAAGTTTTTCCCCAAAACTTAGCAAATTCGTTAAATTGGCTAGGTGTTCTTCGCATAGGTACGATACCTTCGTTCGGCACGAAAAGGATTAAAGTATGAATTGAAAGCTGTGTATCTTTAAGTGTGCCAACGAAGTGTGTAGTTATATTAAATGAAATCAACCTTGCGCATATTCGGTGTCGCGCTTATATGTGAATTTGTTTATGTGGGAGGTCTCGCTGTTATCCAATTACGATGAATTAGCCGAGAGGTAGTGTCCCTTTTGTAAGGCTCGACACAGCGTGATACGTACTTTTTGGTCGCTCGTTCACGGGAAACTGTTCCCGACGTTCATTGAATAAAATCATAACGTAGTAACATGAACAAAACAGAGTGGTACGTGGTACATCGAGTGATACAACATGGCTCACGAACGGTACCACCAGGCGTTGCTGATGTTGTATTCCGGATATTTAATATATTGGATAGTCGGAAAAGTATTGAGAGATATTTGTCGCTAGATGTTGTTTGGTGTCATATATCGGGCAACACTAATCAGATTGCACCATACTGACGCGCATTCCAGAGGTGACATTTCAGTCTACAATATTCATGAAAACATTTTTGTATTTCGTCAATCGTGTTAAAAGTAATATTAGTGTGAAAATGAGTGAAATTTCTGAAAAAATTCGCTATATTTTGCAATTTTACTACGAAAAAGGCAAAATCGCTGCACAAGACCGACAAAAAATTTGTGGTGTTTACATCTTCAATATTTATGCGTCGTCGGGTAAATACTACTGAATGACCTTCATCGGACTCAAAATCTAATAAAGAATCTTCGGATCTATTACCGCTAATACGTCTAGTTCTAATTCCTCTATTACTTTTATGTGATTATGCATCCATATTTTGGGTATATCATATATAACTCTGAAAATAGAAGAAAGCACAGGCATTATCCTAACTATACCAAAATCTATCATAATAGCCTACTGTAACCTGAAAGTCACAAAACTGTATCATATACAAATAGTAACAAAATAATTATTGAAATTGCAAACAAATAAGTTGTTATTGATATGCAAACCTAAAGCTATTATGTCCGCTTTGTTTTATTTAATAGATAGAATGTAATAGAATAGATAGAAGCACAAATAATGTAAATTGCACAAGATGGTTCCGTTGGTTTCCATCTGCACACAACTTACAAGGCATTTACTTTGATGTTTAAGGTCAGTGTGCTGCGAGCCATTATCAATATTGCTATTTGTTACCTCAGAGGCATTACGTAATTTAGACCTATAAGTTTCTTCTAAAAAACTAAAATCATTTGGTAAAATGTCAATATATTAACATGTGACTTGAAAGTTACACAGCTCTATATGTATAGGGTTAAGAAATAAAATTTGTTCAGTTATGTTCAGTTATTAGTGTCAGCTATATATTTATTAGAAAGAGGAGTAGTACTGACAGAAAATTTGACACTAAAATTTCCGCGCATTATGAAGGTGTAGTTTGATTCACTACTGTGTCAAGCATTGACATAAGAATTAAATCTATGTTCGATTCGATAAATTCATTCAACACATTAAATGCGGTGCTATTTTGTTTAGTTTTTTATATTAGTTTTTATTAAACTTTAAATGGAAAGTTGCAACTTTGCATAAGCAGAAGGCTTGCTTACTCCATTTGTGTTGTTCTGTTTCAATTAAATCTGTTGAAATAGTGTGAATATTATATGAAGTAGATATAATATATTGTTGTGTAAACGTGATCATCGGTCTCAAGATACTGACGTATTCTTTAACGTCTTCTACAAAAGTATTTTCATAATTTCAATGACATGTTTACAGCATTAAGAACTCTGCTCCAGTTTTTATACATTCTTTCCATATATTCCATTTCATTCTTTTTAAATGTGATATTTTACTCATTATAAAAAGCTCTAAGCAATTAACGTAGGCGTTTCACAGCAAACAGAATTGTATAGCGGTATAATAAGAAATTAATTATTTGAAAATGATTTTATTCTACTTTCTTACATGTTATTGTATCTACAGAATATTATGATTTCTAAATGTATTATTTGTAAAAACATGTTAGGTTTGTGTAATATTTATTGATAGGCGACATGGGGAAAGGGATGGAGTCCTTCTGTCGTCATGAAGGATAAGTCGGTCATTGAGAAAAGACGGAGTTTGCTGTAGTCATCCTAATAGTTTTTTGCGAATATCTAAAAAATTAAGGCTGAGGCAGACAAAAAGTTGTATGTACTGCAATATCATGCTGAAACTTTTGCAGGGGCTTTCAGTTTATACTGTCATCTTAAAAGGAGACTCTACGACGCTCGAGTTATTAATTTTGTTGAAACTTGGAAGATTTAGTTCTTCTGTTTACAAATACGTACCATCAGTTGCAGGCCTTAGTAGCTTTCGAAGTATCGATGACTAAAGTTTCATTCCTTCAGAAAAATGAAATTCTTTTCGAGTGTCGATAAGTGTGGCGTGATGGTAATATGTATATATCATGCTTTCATGCAGAAAACCTCTGCGCAAATCTTGCCTAGTGATTAAATTTTTTCTTTAATTTTATTATATTTTATATTTGAGCCGCTTATTTTGAAAGTGACTTAAGTCCAGTTATACTTGAATTGAAATATTTAAGGGTTTTTGTTTCAGTAAAATTAAAAATATATAGGCATAGGATACCAATGTGTCATACTGCTTAAGTTAAAATAATAGCAATTATTAAGTGAATAGTATGTGTTTTCTTACCAAGAATGTAGTTAAGCCACTTTCAAAATTAACAACCAGATTCGTTAAAAAATGTTGAAAGAGCCCGAGTCTATTCGACATAATTTAACATGCTTTAAATTGAGAAAACAATATTCAATTTATTTTCGTAATTCAGGACATTTCCTAGCTACATAAATTACATAACAATTTACTGCTTATCTACATTTTGCGTATGCAGGAGGGATTTGAAAAAATCATGATGCTTCGATAGTATACATGGTGAGACAGTAATTACTACCACCTACAATAACTCCAAAAGTTTGATAGTAGCAGAAAAGTTTTCGAAACAAAAGATGCATTATCACGGATTGATAAGAAGATAAGTTCCATGCATGTTTTGTTTCAAAAACTTTTCTGCTACTATCATACTTTTGGAGTTATTGTAGGAGGCAATAGTTACTGCCTTATCCTGCATATCCTAGTAAGTCCATCGTGTTCTTGTATTTCGCTGTTGTAATACGTTTTATATTTTTATAAAGCGTATCGATGCAATATGTTCTAACTTCCTTGGTCTACTCCGACGTGGTAATAAATCTAGAATTTTAAACTTTGTATTATCCTCCATTGATATCTTATAGAAAATTTTATATGGTTCATTTCTCAAGAAACACATCAAGCATATTTGTAATCAACTTATTGTTTCTCCGTTAGTATTTTTTAACCTTCTAAAAATCGCGTTCTCTAGAGTCTTAAAATCCTCTCTTTTCATTTAATTTAGAATAAACTTAGGTTTTCGCCACTTTTTTATGACTTCACAATATTCCTTAGGGACAAACGATAAATAATTTTTTTCAACGTCATTTCTAATGTTTGCTATCTATAACGATTTAGATAAACGGAAACATCTGCTGTACTTGGTAACGATTCATGATTTCACTCCTTTCTTAGAGTGAATTATGCATATATTTGGCGATTTGTTTGTAGCTTTTTAAGGTTTTTTATGGGGTAAAATGATCAGGAAACTTAAGAAAAGTAAATTGCGAGTGCGCAGAAAGGTTAACATTATCAATTTGCATCACATTGGTCGTTTTTCTTACGTGCTTGTTTGTATTGATATATTATGTTAAAATTATATATTTAATGGAATAATTATTATGTAAAAAATCATTATCTGGGTTCATCGAGCAATACTACATTAATAATAACACATAAAGCTGTAATCCCATAAAATTTTACAATATAATACACTCCATATCTGTTTGCAATTCTTAAAAAGGGGCTTAAGCCACTTTCAAAATAAAAATTTTGTATCATTCCATCAACCAGCTAATTATTGTTTTACAAAATCTTAGTGATTTTAAATATATTATTTACAATTTGTTTCAAAAAGAAAAGATAACGTAGAAATGTAAATATTAAAATAGCTAGTTTGATTTTTTTTAAAAATGGACTTAGGCCACTTTCAAAGTAAAAGGGTCATTTATTACTTATTTATTTCGATTTATGTGTACATTATTCACTTCAATTAATCAGATTCCACGCGTAAAATTACGGATTGAAATATAAATAAGATGTATCTGCTAAAACTTTATTTCGAATTCCTTGACGGTTCTAGGATGACTGCTGTATGATAGACCACGGTCTTCTTCTTTCGCAATGTGACGTCGAGTCGCTTGTTTTTCTAAACATACATTCTTTCAATAAACAGCCTTCGACACTCGATGAACGGAAAACCCACCGTGGTTGCTAATCGTTGCCTGTCATCAGGTCTATTTAAACTCACTCATTCATCCCCTGATCATCGTGCATCCCAAGATGCTAGCACAAATCTATCAAAGATCAGATACTACTTAGTTATTCTTTTTCAATCTCTCGAAAAAAATGTTTTGCAGTCAACATATTTATTCAGATCTTGTTAGTATGTTTACATAAAAAATTGTAATCTTTTGTAATTTAGCTGTAAGATCATTTTCTATGTAGGGCAATCGTGTTTTACCAATATTTACAAATTTCTTCAGACAATCTATTTGCACACATATTTGTGGATGCATGAAATACATAAATTATCATATACCGAGGGAGGGTTAATAAACGTTGCGGGTAAATTAAATCACTAGTTTATGAATAAATAAAGTCGAAACAAAGATCAAAGTGCGGTAGAATATAACTCGTCTAAAGACTGACAACTATTTTAGACGGAAACGCGAGACGGACTTAGTAGTAACATGGTAAAAGTCTACACGTATCTGGCGACTTTTGGAAAACTGCTAGGCTTAAGTAGTAGTCCCTTAAAGGGAGGGGAAGTATGATTAGTGCGTCATAGCGCTGACTGTCGTGTGAGTCAGTAAGGTCCGGTCGAGGTTGCATAGTCGAAAACATCTTACTCATTAGTCAAAAACATCTTACTCACTGCTTAAGCATAAGGTAAGTGGTTGATCATCCAATAAAATGATTTTGTTTAAGTAAATATAATTGTAATCATATAAAGCACATATTTTTAAAACAAAATACCTCCTGCTAATCGAAAACAATATACAATAATATGAAAGTCATTAACCAAAATAAATTTAAAATCTAGATTATTTACAAAATGACAACATTGTGAAATGAAATTACTAATTCCTTTTTATGTTAATCTGTATTTAATACTATTACGTTCCGAGAATATTTTTCTTTCGACTTTCTCTTACAATCTTTCAAGTTCGTCCTTGGCAGGAAACGCCCTAAATAACCTCCGCTTAAGATAGGGGCTGGTCTAGCCTTGTATGTATTTGTAGCTACGCACATATAGAAGAAAGCCGTGTATATAAACGAACTTGCAAGGGTTCACGATATGGGGAATTGATTCTTCAATATCGCAAGAAGCAGTTCAAGCGTGGTAAATTTAGTTTCCTGGAAGTTAAATCGACATTTGTTCATCGTCTAAAATTGCATTTCTTACGTAATTGTTGACTAATTTGTAATATTCGACAAATATCGTAAACTCTTGCAAGTTTCGTAGTCGTACGCGTCATGTCACGCTTATGTCACAGGACAGGTGACGATGAACTATCCCTTATGCGGAATAATACTAGGCCAAGGTATACACTTCGGGACAAAAAGATAGCACATTTTAAAATTAATGTAATTTTTATTTATTTAACATTACAACCAAGGTTTTGTTTTCATACATTTTTACAAAATATCTCTATAAACATATACAAATGAAATTGAATTAAATTTCGCCAGTCTATACAATTTTATTAAAAAAAAAGAACTTTCAAAGAAATATAGTGGGACGAAATGATAGCACATTTAGCTTAAAATTATGTATAACAATAAGTCAACGAATGATATTTAATCCTTAATATCTTGTGGCTCCTCCTTTACATTTGATAATAGCCATCATTCTCTTTTGTCAAGATTTATAGAGTTATTTAATCATATTTTTACTTTAATTGCTCCTACTAATCTTGAATACAATTTTTTAATTCGGCAATATTTCAAAATTGTCTGCCATTTCCATATACTGCTCGGACAGGATTTGCCCAACAATTTTTAATAATATTAAGGTCGGGTGACCTTGCTGGCCAATCTAAAACGCGAATTTTTTCTCGAGAAAAGTACTCTTTTACTACTTTTGCAGTGTGTACTGCGGCATTATTCTGCTGAAAAATAAACTTTTCTTCAGCAATTCTGGTGGCTTACGCGTTTATTTATTTCTTAATCATTTCCAAATACATTTTGCTATTCATTTTTCCTGTTATAAATTTGATTTCCATTTTACTATAGTACCCGATATCGTACCAAATCATCGCAACACCACCTCCCATTTTCTGACGACTCAAAAACTGTTTCTCTTTTCACATATCGTGAAAATAGTAACTCAGACCGTCAGGTCCATCTAACAATAAGTTAAACCTCTTTTCATCCGTAAATATTATTCGTCGCCATTTATGTCGCATATAAATATTCTTTTCCGCAAAGTATAATCGATTTATCTTATGTCGCACAGTTAACTAAGACTTTTTCTTCAATTTTCTTCGTGTTATGTATTTGCAATTTGTAAAACACTTCTCACATTCTTTATATCAGTGCTTACACCAAAACTTTGAACAATTTGCTTTGCAGTCATCTTAGAATGTGATGCTGTTCTTCATATAGCTCGTCGTTCCCAGGCCTTTGGACTTCGCGAACGTTCAGAATTCTTCTTATTATCATAGTTTTCCTGATTTTTTATCAAATTCATTATTACTTTTCGACTTCTATTCATAATTTTTGCTATTTTTGTCACTGAATATTGTTCTTCTTACAATTTTATTATAGTGTCACTTCCACACGCGTTCAATCTCTTCCCGCGACCAATTTTAGATAATATTCCGCCTTTTTTAAACAAATATACAACACGAAATAATATTGCGGACTTTATTAATTATGTTCCGATTGATGTTCGCAATTCGCGAGCTTCGGTGTAACTGGAAAGCGTAGATTTACTAAATGTGTCATCATTTTGTCCCGCTTGCGAATAATAATATTTACATTTTTTGTGTTAGAATCCTGTCGAAGTATATGTTGTGGACGATATTTCGTAAATTGTATACACAGACATGCTCTGAGTTATTGATAATAGAAAATATGTATCTTAATCAGCTTTTAACACAAAATATGGGAAAATATAAGATGTGCTATCTTTTTGTCCCTGAGTGTAGGTTCCGTAGGCTAGTTATCTTCGGACAGAGTTTCGTAGGATATTCGCAGAAGGCCGGTACTGAGTAACGAACAACGCGGTGGTTAGTAGAAGACTGACTGTTTATTAAGTTCTCTCGACGGTATTTATACAAAGTGGATTTTGGGTCTGTAAGTGATTGGTTTGTCTGTATCGGAAAGGGCTGCATAGTTTAGGTGATGCGACGATGTGGCGCCAAGTGTAATTGCTGTAACGGCAGGTATGCAGGTTAAAGGGCTGTCGCGATGGATACGCAGCTGGCGTAAGAGCTTTTTTTGTTTTTTTTTGTTTCGGGGGATGGGGGAAATGCTTTGACGCACCGCCCCCGCACTAAGATCACCCGGGACTCAGCCCGACCTGGAAAAAGGGCCGGGTAATACCCACTAAAACTCCCACCCCCTGGGGTAATAGTCGTTCCCTTCTCTCTACCGGGTCGAGGGGGAGCCTCTCGGACCCACTTCTCGTATTTCTCAAGAGACACCCCTCCAGCTCGACTCTATCACCACAACTTCCTTTCCCTTTTCTTCCTTCATTCCTTTCACGTCCACTTCCAATTTCCCCGCTCCATTCCCTTCCTTTACTTTCGTTGTCTCACTCTCCTCATCTCCTCCTGTATCATCCTTTCCTTATTCCTTCCTGTACCATCCTTTCCCTACTTCATTCTCATTCTCTCTTCCATCCAACACTTCCGTCCTCTCCTTCCTTATTTCCTTTGCTTCTCTCTCCTTTACCTCCTCGTCTCCTTCCTACCTTAACTTCTCCATCCTTCGTTCCTTTCACTTTTCCTTCCCCGTATCTTTCTCTTTCCTTTCCTTTGCTGTCCTCTTCCTCCCCTCATCCTCTTAGGTAGCCTAAGAGCTGCATCGGGTGGCGCGACGATGTGGCGCCGAGTGTGGTACCATCGTGGCGGCTTCCGCAGGTCCAAAGGCGAGATGTAGTCAGTTAACAGTTCGGCAGGGCGCGTCACATTTGCTATAGATACTTCGCGCATGTATGCTGGCGAATATTACAAATTACTTGATAATTACGTAAGAATAACAAATGTAGATTTGACTTTCAGGAAACTAAATTTACCACTCTTGAACTTTGTGATATTAAAGAGTCAGCTCCCGATACCGTGAACCTTTGCAAGTTCGTATACATACATGGGTTTCTTCCATATACGCGTAGTTGCAAATACATACATGACTAGGTTAGCCCCTGTCTAAACTCTTCATATAATAACCGAGCTTTAGTTTAGATTTATTAGGAATTACAACAATTAGAAATGTGATTCTACGTGATCCAAGTGCTCCATGCTGGCAGTGCTCACCCATTTTTGAGGGTATATTGTAGGAAGGATGGCGGGTTGGATGGGTAATGGAACTTAAAAGGGTTGATAGTGAAATCCAAAATGTTCTGCGATATGAGTATATTTTGGTGGCTACTAAAATGATGGTGAACACAGAAAGAAAAAGAAGGTG